>JAJGOT010000277.1:0-320000 GCA_022457155.1 Cladopsammia gracilis
CCACGGTCGTATTTGGCGTAAGAAGTCCGAAGGACTAGTTCGTGGGTGTACGGCAAAGGGAAGCAAAGTAGGCAGCGGGGGAAAAGTCCTGAAATTAATTGTAGCTATAAGTTATGGCAAAGGCGCTATTGTATGTCATAAGTATGAAAAATTAGATGGAGCTTACTTTGCTGCATTTGTAAATAATAATTTTGACGAAATGTTCAGGAAAGCAGACAAGAATGGATCACGCTTATGGGTTCAGGACAACTGTCCTGTACAAAATAGTGCATGCGTACGTAAGGTTGTTTGTCGCAAGAAGGCGGAACAATTGAAACTTCCTCCTAGGAGTGGGGATATACACTGCATTGAAAATTTTTTTAATGTCGTTAAAGTCGAACTGGAAAGAGAAGCTTTGGAACTGAATATTACACAGGAAAGTTACGACGAATTTACTTCACGCGTAATTAGAACAATTAAGAACATTCCAGTTCATGTAGTTGACAAAATAATTGCATCGATGGATCAGCGACTGAATTTAGTAATAAAGGGGAAAGGACAAAGAACGAAATATCAAGAAAGCAAGTATAAAACAACAGTACAGTAAAATAATGTATGAAGGAAACACAACAGAAAGAAGGAGATAAACAATGTCACGCGACTGTATTTAGCCTTGAGAATCACGCACCGCGTGACAATATGAATTAATTATGCATTAACAGAAGCAGTCGGAAAACTTTTTTGCAATAAAATAGCCGTTAAAATGCTTTACAAATGAGCCTAGTGTTTATGTATACGAATAAAAACGCTGAAAAACAGAAATAGCGTTTACAAAACGGTTAACAAAAGGGATTATAGTCATTTCAACGGTTAACATCGGTTAACAGCGTTTTATAAAAAGAACTAATGATATATCTAACTTATTAGTGTCAACAGCTGTTAACCGTTGAAAAGTCATGTTAACCGTCGTTTTAATGTTCTATTGCATTCTACATGTCAAGTTAACCGTCAAAGGCAAAGCTATTATCTTCCTGACGGAATAACAAGTTCAGCAAAACACCTTGCACAAGAGGGGATTTCGCGTTGTTGCTCCCGCGGGATCTGATGCGTGAAATGAAATATTTTCCATCTTACATCCATCATTCCGCATTCTCTTTCGTCCACAATGCCATTCTTGACGTACATGAGACGGTGTTTGCCAGTACAAAATATCGGGATATCAGAAGTTAAGGAAATGTCCTTGCAAAAGTGCGTTTTAGGGGCTGGCAGATTAACCACATGCCCTTCAAGCATTAATAATAAATCGTGCCACTGTATAATTTGAGGCGACCATCGAAAGTCGTTAAGAAAAATGCACTCCGCATTTTCCACTCCTACCCACGCGAAGCTTCCTGTTGCAGGATTACAAAATGTTTGATAAATCACAGTGAGTGGATTCAACAGAAAGGTTTTACCACAGTTCGCATTGCCAGTTATCATGATGTTTCGATATTTACCTCTTCCCTTACTCAAAACCTCTGTCACTGCGTCACGAAACACGTTTACAGGAACTCCATTGTTACTGAGAATTTCTTCCGCACAAATCTGCCACTGACCACCGCAACCTTCTGCGCATTCACTTTCTCTCGCTTCTTCTAAAATTTGCATTCGGGTTTTCTTAGAACGTGCCAGTTTCTCTTGTGCGTTTTCAATTTGCCAGGTAGAATTTAATATATCCGCCACCACACGAGGCGTGCGGTTAATAAGAAATTCCGCAAGATCTGTTTTCCCTTCGCGTTTTTGTTCACAAGCAAGAGCTTGCAGTTCCACTAAAGATTTCAGTTTCTTTTCGACAATAATTTCGGACACTTCAAACGCAGATAGCCGCTTTTTCTTTCTTTTTTTTTCTACTGGAGAGCATATCTGCATCTCCCATTTCCTCCTCGCTTTCTGTGTCATCCAGAGCACCACATTCTTTTGCTTTCCTCAAACCCTTACACCGGCTCCTCTTTGCACGACTTGCTGAACTTGTTCTAGGTTCCTGGCTGTTTTTTAGGTCTGGATGATCAACGCTTTCTATATAATTGCTGTCTGACTTGGTCACGTATCTCCAAGCGCTATAGTAGTTGTGATGACAACTTGAATAATTCACAACGACGCCGTACTCACTGCGCAAAAATTCTTTCGACGATAGCCACCGCTGATTTCGATCTAGTTTCACAGCTAGATGGTAATGTTTTCCCGATATTTGGTGGCTCTCACGGCAGCAACACCACTGGACAATTTTTGCACTACCATTGCTGAATGACCGAACAACAGCGAGAGCAAAATCTTCGCGCGAAGAAAATAGCTCCATATTTGCTTGGCTATAAGTTAAGAGATAGACACCTCTAACATCTTTCTCACCAAGTTGTACACGCGCGGGTTCTGAATCATCGGAAAATGATTCGTCACTATCATATGACTTTAACAGATCCATTTTAACTACTGATTCCAAATAACATTGAAAATTCCACCTCCAAAACTTTACAGACGCGCAATTTGTTTACAGGCCGTACTCATTGTAGCATTCCCAGCGATGAACCTGTTGACAAGCTATGTAATTCGAGACCCACAACTTGAAATTTTCCGCTCCAATTTTTATTTCGTGTTCCAATCAAACAAAGAAATGTATTAAAATAACGACTATAATGAAACACACAAGAAAAAACAACAGGAAGGTAATTTCAAAGTTGACAACGACATAGAAATAAAAAACAGTCTATAGACAACCCCGGACAAAACTAGTTGAGACAAACTGAAATTACCCTTACATTTTGGTATACTTCTGAGACAAATTTCCCACACCACAATATAAATATGCGCCCTCCCCTCCCCCTCCTTCCAATGTTGTTTTGGGTATTACTGTATTGTTTGAATCAGACAGTTTTTAGAACAAAACAACATTGCATGGGGGGTGGGGAGGGGGGATTTCTTTATGTTTGTTGACGCGGAAATTGGGCCTAAAATTAAGAAATAGATGAAGAGTGTCTCAACAGTTTTGTCCGAGGTTGTCTATGAAGACAAGTTTTTTAATTCGATGTAACTTCTCTCTAAAAAATGGGAGCACTTTCAAATTTTCAAGAGACGTTGTAAATGCTTTGTAATTTCTGAAAAAGTGTAAAGGAGATAATTGAAACAATTAGAAGCAATAAATTATGACGTCAAAAATAAGGGCGGTAAAACAACAAGCTATTAAGGAAATCAGATAGCAATTATGGCCTTTAAAGGTAAAATAGATGCTTGCAAAAGGGCGTATATTTTTTATTTGGCCAACGAGATGAATTTATCTATAACGGAAATCGTGAAGAGATGCAATATATCGCGGGCAACGGTCTACAGAATCATTAAGAACGGGTCCTGGATGAAGCGAAGTAGACAAAGGCGCACAAAACACGCTGGAGGACGACCAAAGAAGTTGAGTGCGCGAGAAGAGAGAACCATATTAAGGACTTTAAGATATCTGCGCCAAGAAGAAGGGAACTTCACGTCTTCTAGATTAATGTCCCGGGCTGGAATTAGCGGTAAACATGTAAGCAATAAGACAGTCCGGCGATTTTTACACCAAAATGGCTACCACTTTCTTCAAGCACGGAAGAAAGGTTTGTTAACGGAAAAGGACATTAAACATCGCGTGGCCTTCGCTAAACGGATGAAAAAAAAACTATTCAAAAGATGTCTGGAAAGATTCTGTGGCTTTTTATTTAGATGGTGTTAGTTTTTGGTATAAAAGAAATCCTGCAGATCAAGCGAAAGCACCCCACGGTCGTATTTGGCGTAAGAAGTCCGAAGGACTAGTTCGTGGGTGTACGGCAAAGGGAAGCAAAGTAGGCAGCGGGGGAAAAGTCCTGAAATTAATTGTAGCTATAAGTTATGGCAAAGGCGCTATTGTATGTCATAAGTATGAAAAATTAGATGGAGCTTACTTTGCTGCATTTGTAAATAATAATTTTGACGAAATGTTCAGGAAAGCAGACAAGAATGGATCACGCTTATGGGTTCAGGACAACTGTCCTGTACAAAATAGTGCATGCGTACGTAAGGTTGTTTGTCGCAAGAAGGCGGAACAATTGAAACTTCCTCCTAGGAGTGGGGATATACACTGCATTGAAAATTTTTTTAATGTCGTTAAAGTCGAACTGGAAAGAGAAGCTTTGGAACTGAATATTACACAGGAAAGTTACGACGAATTTACTTCACGCGTAATTAGAACAATTAAGAACATTCCAGTTCATGTAGTTGACAAAATAATTGCATCGATGGATCAGCGACTGAATTTAGTAATAAAGGGGAAAGGACAAAGAACGAAATATCAAGAAAGCAAGTATAAAACAACAGTACAGTAAAATAATGTATGAAGGAAACACAACAGAAAGAAGGAGATAAACAATGTCACGCGACTGTATTTAGCCTTGAGAATCACGCACCGCGTGACAATATGAATTAATTATGCATTAACAGAAGCAGTCGGAAAACTTTTTTGCAATAAAATAGCCGTTAAAATGCTTTACAAATGAGCCTAGTGTTTATGTATACGAATAAAAACGCTGAAAAACAGAAATAGCGTTTACAAAACGGTTAACAAAAGGGATTATAGTCATTTCAACGGTTAACATCGGTTAACAGCGTTTTATAAAAAGAACTAATGATATATCTAACTTATTAGTGTCAACAGCTGTTAACCGTTGAAAAGTCATGTTAACCGTCGTTTTAATGTTCTATTGCATTCTACATGTCAAGTTAACCGTCAAAGGCAAAGCTATTATCTTCCTGACGGAATAACAAGTTCAGCAAAACACCTTGCACAAGAGGGGATTTCGCGTTGTTGCTCCCGCGGGATCTGATGCGTGAAATGAAATATTTTCCATCTTACATCCATCATTCCGCATTCTCTTTCGTCCACAATGCCATTCTTGACGTACATGAGACGGTGTTTGCCAGTACAAAATATCGGGATATCAGAAGTTAAGGAAATGTCCTTGCAAAAGTGCGTTTTAGGGGCTGGCAGATTAACCACATGCCCTTCAAGCATTAATAATAAATCGTGCCACTGTATAATTTGAGGCGACCATCGAAAGTCGTTAAGAAAAATGCACTCCGCATTTTCCACTCCTACCCACGCGAAGCTTCCTGTTGCAGGATTACAAAATGTTTGATAAATCACAGTGAGTGGATTCAACAGAAAGGTTTTACCACAGTTCGCATTGCCAGTTATCATGATGTTTCGATATTTACCTCTTCCCTTACTCAAAACCTCTGTCACTGCGTCACGAAACACGTTTACAGGAACTCCATTGTTACTGAGAATTTCTTCCGCACAAATCTGCCACTGACCACCGCAACCTTCTGCGCATTCACTTTCTCTCGCTTCTTCTAAAATTTGCATTCGGGTTTTCTTAGAACGTGCCAGTTTCTCTTGTGCGTTTTCAATTTGCCAGGTAGAATTTAATATATCCGCCACCACACGAGGCGTGCGGTTAATAAGAAATTCCGCAAGATCTGTTTTCCCTTCGCGTTTTTGTTCACAAGCAAGAGCTTGCAGTTCCACTAAAGATTTCAGTTTCTTTTCGACAATAATTTCGGACACTTCAAACGCAGATAGCCGCTTTTTCTTTCTTTTTTTTTCTACTGGAGAGCATATCTGCATCTCCCATTTCCTCCTCGCTTTCTGTGTCATCCAGAGCACCACATTCTTTTGCTTTCCTCAAACCCTTACACCGGCTCCTCTTTGCACGACTTGCTGAACTTGTTCTAGGTTCCTGGCTGTTTTTTAGGTCTGGATGATCAACGCTTTCTATATAATTGCTGTCTGACTTGGTCACGTATCTCCAAGCGCTATAGTAGTTGTGATGACAACTTGAATAATTCACAACGACGCCGTACTCACTGCGCAAAAATTCTTTCGACGATAGCCACCGCTGATTTCGATCTAGTTTCACAGCTAGATGGTAATGTTTTCCCGATATTTGGTGGCTCTCACGGCAGCAACACCACTGGACAATTTTTGCACTACCATTGCTGAATGACCGAACAACAGCGAGAGCAAAATCTTCGCGCGAAGAAAATAGCTCCATATTTGCTTGGCTATAAGTTAAGAGATAGACACCTCTAACATCTTTCTCACCAAGTTGTACACGCGCGGGTTCTGAATCATCGGAAAATGATTCGTCACTATCATATGACTTTAACAGATCCATTTTAACTACTGATTCCAAATAACATTGAAAATTCCACCTCCAAAACTTTACAGACGCGCAATTTGTTTACAGGCCGTACTCATTGTAGCATTCCCAGCGATGAACCTGTTGACAAGCTATGTAATTCGAGACCCACAACTTGAAATTTTCCGCTCCAATTTTTATTTCGTGTTCCAATCAAACAAAGAAATGTATTAAAATAACGACTATAATGAAACACACAAGAAAAAACAACAGGAAGGTAATTTCAAAGTTGACAACGACATAGAAATAAAAAACAGTCTATAGACAACCCCGGACAAAACTAGTTGAGACAAACTGAAATTACCCTTACATTTTGGTATACTTCTGAGACAAATTTCCCACACCACAATATAAATATGCGCCCTCCCCTCCCCCTCCTTCCAATGTTGTTTTGGGTATTACTGTTTACTGTATTTGAATCAGACAGTTTTTAGAACAAAACAACATTGCATGGGGGGTGGGGAGGGGGGATTTCTTTATGTTTGTTGACGCGGAAATTGGGCCTAAAATTAAGAAATAGATGAAGAGTGTCTCAACAGTTTTGTCCGAGGTTGTCTATGAAGACAAGTTTTTTAATTCGATGTAACTTCTCTCTAAAAAATGGGAGCACTTTCAAATTTTCAAGAGACGTTGTAAATGCTTTGTAATTTCTGAAAAAGTGTAAAGGAGATAATTGAAACAATTAGATGCAATAAATTATGACGTCAAAAATAAGGGCGGTAAAACAACAAGCTATTAAGGAAATCAGATAGCAATTATGGCCTTTAAAGGTAAAATAGATGCTTGCAAAAGGGCGTATATTTTTTATTTGGCCAACGAGATGAATTTATCTATAACGGAAATCGTGAAGAGATGCAATATATCGCGGGCAACGGTCTACAGAATCATTAAGAACGGGTCCTGGATGAAGCGAAGTAGACAAAGGCGCACAAAACACGCTGGAGGACGACCAAAGAAGTTGAGTGCGCGAGAAGAGAGAACCATATTAAGGACTTTAAGATATCTGCGCCAAGAAGAAGGGAACTTCACGTCTTCTAGATTAATGTCCCGGGCTGGAATTAGCGGTAAACATGTAAGCAATAAGACAGTCCGGCGATTTTTACACCAAAATGGCTACCACTTTCTTCAAGCACGGAAGAAAGGTTTGTTAACGGAAAAGGACATTAAACATCGCGTGGCCTTCGCTAAACGGATGAAAAAAAAACTATTCAAAAGATGTCTGGAAAGATTCTGTGGCTTTTTATTTAGATGGTGTTAGTTTTTGGTATAAAAGAAATCCTGCAGATCAAGCGAAAGCACCCCACGGTCGTATTTGGCGTAAGAAGTCCGAAGGACTAGTTCGTGGGTGTACGGCAAAGGGAAGCAAAGTAGGCAGCGGGGGAAAAGTCCTGAAATTAATTGTAGCTATAAGTTATGGCAAAGGCGCTATTGTATGTCATAAGTATGAAAAATTAGATGGAGCTTACTTTGCTGCATTTGTAAATAATAATTTTGACGAAATGTTCAGGAAAGCAGACAAGAATGGATCACGCTTATGGGTTCAGGACAACTGTCCTGTACAAAATAGTGCATGCGTACGTAAGGTTGTTTGTCGCAAGAAGGCGGAACAATTGAAACTTCCTCCTAGGAGTGGGGATATACACTGCATTGAAAATTTTTTTAATGTCGTTAAAGTCGAACTGGAAAGAGAAGCTTTGGAACTGAATATTACACAGGAAAGTTACGACGAATTTACTTCACGCGTAATTAGAACAATTAAGAACATTCCAGTTCATGTAGTTGACAAAATAATTGCATCGATGGATCAGCGACTGAATTTAGTAATAAAGGGGAAAGGACAAAGAACGAAATATCAAGAAAGCAAGTATAAAACAACAGTACAGTAAAATAATGTATGAAGGAAACACAACAGAAAGAAGGAGATAAACAATGTCACGCGACTGTATTTAGCCTTGAGAATCACGCACCGCGTGACAATATGAATTAATTATGCATTAACAGAAGCAGTCGGAAAACTTTTTTGCAATAAAATAGCCGTTAAAATGCTTTACAAATGAGCCTAGTGTTTATGTATACGAATAAAAACGCTGAAAAACAGAAATAGCGTTTACAAAACGGTTAACAAAAGGGATTATAGTCATTTCAACGGTTAACATCGGTTAACAGCGTTTTATAAAAAGAACTAATGATATATCTAACTTATTAGTGTCAACAGCTGTTAACCGTTGAAAAGTCATGTTAACCGTCGTTTTAATGTTCTATTGCATTCTACATGTCAAGTTAACCGTCAAAGGCAAAGCTATTATCTTCCTGACGGAATAACAAGTTCAGCAAAACACCTTGCACAAGAGGGGATTTCGCGTTGTTGCTCCCGCGGGATCTGATGCGTGAAATGAAATATTTTCCATCTTACATCCATCATTCCGCATTCTCTTTCGTCCACAATGCCATTCTTGACGTACATGAGACGGTGTTTGCCAGTACAAAATATCGGGATATCAGAAGTTAAGGAAATGTCCTTGCAAAAGTGCGTTTTAGGGGCTGGCAGATTAACCACATGCCCTTCAAGCATTAATAATAAATCGTGCCACTGTATAATTTGAGGCGACCATCGAAAGTCGTTAAGAAAAATGCACTCCGCATTTTCCACTCCTACCCACGCGAAGCTTCCTGTTGCAGGATTACAAAATGTTTGATAAATCACAGTGAGTGGATTCAACAGAAAGGTTTTACCACAGTTCGCATTGCCAGTTATCATGATGTTTCGATATTTACCTCTTCCCTTACTCAAAACCTCTGTCACTGCGTCACGAAACACGTTTACAGGAACTCCATTGTTACTGAGAATTTCTTCCGCACAAATCTGCCACTGACCACCGCAACCTTCTGCGCATTCACTTTCTCTCGCTTCTTCTAAAATTTGCATTCGGGTTTTCTTAGAACGTGCCAGTTTCTCTTGTGCGTTTTCAATTTGCCAGGTAGAATTTAATATATCCGCCACCACACGAGGCGTGCGGTTAATAAGAAATTCCGCAAGATCTGTTTTCCCTTCGCGTTTTTGTTCACAAGCAAGAGCTTGCAGTTCCACTAAAGATTTCAGTTTCTTTTCGACAATAATTTCGGACACTTCAAACGCAGATAGCCGCTTTTTCTTTCTTTTTTTTTCTACTGGAGAGCATATCTGCATCTCCCATTTCCTCCTCGCTTTCTGTGTCATCCAGAGCACCACATTCTTTTGCTTTCCTCAAACCCTTACACCGGCTCCTCTTTGCACGACTTGCTGAACTTGTTCTAGGTTCCTGGCTGTTTTTTAGGTCTGGATGATCAACGCTTTCTATATAATTGCTGTCTGACTTGGTCACGTATCTCCAAGCGCTATAGTAGTTGTGATGACAACTTGAATAATTCACAACGACGCCGTACTCACTGCGCAAAAATTCTTTCGACGATAGCCACCGCTGATTTCGATCTAGTTTCACAGCTAGATGGTAATGTTTTCCCGATATTTGGTGGCTCTCACGGCAGCAACACCACTGGACAATTTTTGCACTACCATTGCTGAATGACCGAACAACAGCGAGAGCAAAATCTTCGCGCGAAGAAAATAGCTCCATATTTGCTTGGCTATAAGTTAAGAGATAGACACCTCTAACATCTTTCTCACCAAGTTGTACACGCGCGGGTTCTGAATCATCGGAAAATGATTCGTCACTATCATATGACTTTAACAGATCCATTTTAACTACTGATTCCAAATAACATTGAAAATTCCACCTCCAAAACTTTACAGACGCGCAATTTGTTTACAGGCCGTACTCATTGTAGCATTCCCAGCGATGAACCTGTTGACAAGCTATGTAATTCGAGACCCACAACTTGAAATTTTCCGCTCCAATTTTTATTTCGTGTTCCAATCAAACAAAGAAATGTATTAAAATAACGACTATAATGAAACACACAAGAAAAAACAACAGGAAGGTAATTTCAAAGTTGACAACGACATAGAAATAAAAAACAGTCTATAGACAACCCCGGACAAAACTAGTTGAGACAAACTGAAATTACCCTTACATTTTGGTATACTTCTGAGACAAATTTCCCACACCACAATATAAATATGCGCCCTCCCCTCCCCCTCCTTCCAATGTTGTTTTGGGTATTACTGTATTTGAATCAGACAGTTTTTAGAACAAAACAACATTGCATGGGGGGTGGGGAGGGGGGATTTCTTTATGTTTGTTGACGCGGAAATTGGGCCTAAAATTAAGAAATAGATGAAGAGTGTCTCAACAGTTTTGTCCGAGGTTGTCTATGAAGACAAGTTTTTTAATTCGATGTAACTTCTCTCTAAAAAATGGGAGCACTTTCAAATTTTCAAGAGACGTTGTAAATGCTTTGTAATTTCTGAAAAAGTGTAAAGGAGATAATTGAAACAATTAGAAGCAATAAATTATGACGTCAAAAATAAGGGCGGTAAAACAACAAGCTATTAAGGAAATCAGATAGCAATTATGGCCTTTAAAGGTAAAATAGATGCTTGCAAAAGGGCGTATATTTTTTATTTGGCCAACGAGATGAATTTATCTATAACGGAAATCGTGAAGAGATGCAATATATCGCGGGCAACGGTCTACAGAATCATTAAGAACGGGTCCTGGATGAAGCGAAGTAGACAAAGGCGCACAAAACACGCTGGAGGACGACCAAAGAAGTTGAGTGCGCGAGAAGAGAGAACCATATTAAGGACTTTAAGATATCTGCGCCAAGAAGAAGGGAACTTCACGTCTTCTAGATTAATGTCCCGGGCTGGAATTAGCGGTAAACATGTAAGCAATAAGACAGTCCGGCGATTTTTACACCAAAATGGCTACCACTTTCTTCAAGCACGGAAGAAAGGTTTGTTAACGGAAAAGGACATTAAACATCGCGTGGCCTTCGCTAAACGGATGAAAAAAAAACTATTCAAAAGATGTCTGGAAAGATTCTGTGGCTTTTTATTTAGATGGTGTTAGTTTTTGGTATAAAAGAAATCCTGCAGATCAAGCGAAAGCACCCCACGGTCGTATTTGGCGTAAGAAGTCCGAAGGACTAGTTCGTGGGTGTACGGCAAAGGGAAGCAAAGTAGGCAGCGGGGGAAAAGTCCTGAAATTAATTGTAGCTATAAGTTATGGCAAAGGCGCTATTGTATGTCATAAGTATGAAAAATTAGATGGAGCTTACTTTGCTGCATTTGTAAATAATAATTTTGACGAAATGTTCAGGAAAGCAGACAAGAATGGATCACGCTTATGGGTTCAGGACAACTGTCCTGTACAAAATAGTGCATGCGTACGTAAGGTTGTTTGTCGCAAGAAGGCGGAACAATTGAAACTTCCTCCTAGGAGTGGGGATATACACTGCATTGAAAATTTTTTTAATGTCGTTAAAGTCGAACTGGAAAGAGAAGCTTTGGAACTGAATATTACACAGGAAAGTTACGACGAATTTACTTCACGCGTAATTAGAACAATTAAGAACATTCCAGTTCATGTAGTTGACAAAATAATTGCATCGATGGATCAGCGACTGAATTTAGTAATAAAGGGGAAAGGACAAAGAACGAAATATCAAGAAAGCAAGTATAAAACAACAGTACAGTAAAATAATGTATGAAGGAAACACAACAGAAAGAAGGAGATAAACAATGTCACGCGACTGTATTTAGCCTTGAGAATCACGCACCGCGTGACAATATGAATTAATTATGCATTAACAGAAGCAGTCGGAAAACTTTTTTGCAATAAAATAGCCGTTAAAATGCTTTACAAATGAGCCTAGTGTTTATGTATACGAATAAAAACGCTGAAAAACAGAAATAGCGTTTACAAAACGGTTAACAAAAGGGATTATAGTCATTTCAACGGTTAACATCGGTTAACAGCGTTTTATAAAAAGAACTAATGATATATCTAACTTATTAGTGTCAACAGCTGTTAACCGTTGAAAAGTCATGTTAACCGTCGTTTTAATGTTCTATTGCATTCTACATGTCAAGTTAACCGTCAAAGGCAAAGCTATTATCTTCCTGACGGAATAACAAGTTCAGCAAAACACCTTGCACAAGAGGGGATTTCGCGTTGTTGCTCCCGCGGGATCTGATGCGTGAAATGAAATATTTTCCATCTTACATCCATCATTCCGCATTCTCTTTCGTCCACAATGCCATTCTTGACGTACATGAGACGGTGTTTGCCAGTACAAAATATCGGGATATCAGAAGTTAAGGAAATGTCCTTGCAAAAGTGCGTTTTAGGGGCTGGCAGATTAACCACATGCCCTTCAAGCATTAATAATAAATCGTGCCACTGTATAATTTGAGGCGACCATCGAAAGTCGTTAAGAAAAATGCACTCCGCATTTTCCACTCCTACCCACGCGAAGCTTCCTGTTGCAGGATTACAAAATGTTTGATAAATCACAGTGAGTGGATTCAACAGAAAGGTTTTACCACAGTTCGCATTGCCAGTTATCATGATGTTTCGATATTTACCTCTTCCCTTACTCAAAACCTCTGTCACTGCGTCACGAAACACGTTTACAGGAACTCCATTGTTACTGAGAATTTCTTCCGCACAAATCTGCCACTGACCACCGCAACCTTCTGCGCATTCACTTTCTCTCGCTTCTTCTAAAATTTGCATTCGGGTTTTCTTAGAACGTGCCAGTTTCTCTTGTGCGTTTTCAATTTGCCAGGTAGAATTTAATATATCCGCCACCACACGAGGCGTGCGGTTAATAAGAAATTCCGCAAGATCTGTTTTCCCTTCGCGTTTTTGTTCACAAGCAAGAGCTTGCAGTTCCACTAAAGATTTCAGTTTCTTTTCGACAATAATTTCGGACACTTCAAACGCAGATAGCCGCTTTTTCTTTCTTTTTTTTTCTACTGGAGAGCGTATCTGCATCTCCCATTTCCTCCTCGCTTTCTGTGTCATCCAGAGCACCACATTCTTTTGCTTTCCTCAAACCCTTACACCGGCTCCTCTTTGCACGACTTGCTGAACTTGTTCTAGGTTCCTGGCTGTTTTTTAGGTCTGGATGATCAACGCTTTCTATATAATTGCTGTCTGACTTGGTCACGTATCTCCAAGCGCTATAGTAGTTGTGATGACAACTTGAATAATTCACAACGACGCCGTACTCACTGCGCAAAAATTCTTTCGACGATAGCCACCGCTGATTTCGATCTAGTTTCACAGCTAGATGGTAATGTTTTCCCGATATTTGGTGGCTCTCACGGCAGCAACACCACTGGACAATTTTTGCACTACCATTGCTGAATGACCGAACAACAGCGAGAGCAAAATCTTCGCGCGAAGAAAATAGCTCCATATTTGCTTGGCTATAAGTTAAGAGATAGACACCTCTAACATCTTTCTCACCAAGTTGTACACGCGCGGGTTCTGAATCATCGGAAAATGATTCGTCACTATCATATGACTTTAACAGATCCATTTTAACTACTGATTCCAAATAACATTGAAAATTCCACCTCCAAAACTTTACAGACGCGCAATTTGTTTACAGGCCGTACTCATTGTAGCATTCCCAGCGATGAACCTGTTGACAAGCTATGTAATTCGAGACCCACAACTTGAAATTTTCCGCTCCAATTTTTATTTCGTGTTCCAATCAAACAAAGAAATGTATTAAAATAACGACTATAATGAAACACACAAGAAAAAACAACAGGAAGGTAATTTCAAAGTTGACAACGACATAGAAATAAAAAACAGTCTATAGACAACCCCGGACAAAACTAGTTGAGACAAACTGAAATTACCCTTACATTTTGGTATACTTCTGAGACAAATTTCCCACACCACAATATAAATATGCGCCCTCCCCTCCCCCTCCTTCCAATGTTGTTTTGGGTATTACTGTATTTTATTTGAATCAGACAGTTTTTAGAACAAAACAACATTGCATGGGGGGTGGGGAGGGGGGATTTCTTTATGTTTGTTGACGCGGAAATTGGGCCTAAAATTAAGAAATAGATGAAGAGTGTCTCAACAGTTTTGTCCGAGGTTGTCTATGAAGACAAGTTTTTTAATTCGATGTAACTTCTCTCTAAAAAATGGGAGCACTTTCAAATTTTCAAGAGACGTTGTAAATGCTTTGTAATTTCTGAAAAAGTGTAAAGGAGATAATTGAAACAATTAGATGCAATAAATTATGACGTCAAAAATAAGGGCGGTAAAACAACAAGCTATTAAGGAAATCAGATAGCAATTATGGCCTTTAAAGGTAAAATAGATGCTTGCAAAAGGGCGTATATTTTTTATTTGGCCAACGAGATGAATTTATCTATAACGGAAATCGTGAAGAGATGCAATATATCGCGGGCAACGGTCTACAGAATCATTAAGAACGGGTCCTGGATGAAGCGAAGTAGACAAAGGCGCACAAAACACGCTGGAGGACGACCAAAGAAGTTGAGTGCGCGAGAAGAGAGAACCATATTAAGGACTTTAAGATATCTGCGCCAAGAAGAAGGGAACTTCACGTCTTCTAGATTAATGTCCCGGGCTGGAATTAGCGGTAAACATGTAAGCAATAAGACAGTCCGGCGATTTTTACACCAAAATGGCTACCACTTTCTTCAAGCACGGAAGAAAGGTTTGTTAACGGAAAAGGACATTAAACATCGCGTGGCCTTCGCTAAACGGATGAAAAAAAAACTATTCAAAAGATGTCTGGAAAGATTCTGTGGCTTTTTATTTAGATGGTGTTAGTTTTTGGTATAAAAGAAATCCTGCAGATCAAGCGAAAGCACCCCACGGTCGTATTTGGCGTAAGAAGTCCGAAGGACTAGTTCGTGGGTGTACGGCAAAGGGAAGCAAAGTAGGCAGCGGGGGAAAAGTCCTGAAATTAATTGTAGCTATAAGTTATGGCAAAGGCGCTATTGTATGTCATAAGTATGAAAAATTAGATGGAGCTTACTTTGCTGCATTTGTAAATAATAATTTTGACGAAATGTTCAGGAAAGCAGACAAGAATGGATCACGCTTATGGGTTCAGGACAACTGTCCTGTACAAAATAGTGCATGCGTACGTAAGGTTGTTTGTCGCAAGAAGGCGGAACAATTGAAACTTCCTCCTAGGAGTGGGGATATACACTGCATTGAAAATTTTTTTAATGTCGTTAAAGTCGAACTGGAAAGAGAAGCTTTGGAACTGAATATTACACAGGAAAGTTACGACGAATTTACTTCACGCGTAATTAGAACAATTAAGAACATTCCAGTTCATGTAGTTGACAAAATAATTGCATCGATGGATCAGCGACTGAATTTAGTAATAAAGGGGAAAGGACAAAGAACGAAATATCAAGAAAGCAAGTATAAAACAACAGTACAGTAAAATAATGTATGAAGGAAACACAACAGAAAGAAGGAGATAAACAATGTCACGCGACTGTATTTAGCCTTGAGAATCACGCACCGCGTGACAATATGAATTAATTATGCATTAACAGAAGCAGTCGGAAAACTTTTTTGCAATAAAATAGCCGTTAAAATGCTTTACAAATGAGCCTAGTGTTTATGTATACGAATAAAAACGCTGAAAAACAGAAATAGCGTTTACAAAACGGTTAACAAAAGGGATTATAGTCATTTCAACGGTTAACATCGGTTAACAGCGTTTTATAAAAAGAACTAATGATATATCTAACTTATTAGTGTCAACAGCTGTTAACCGTTGAAAAGTCATGTTAACCGTCGTTTTAATGTTCTATTGCATTCTACATGTCAAGTTAACCGTCAAAGGCAAAGCTATTATCTTCCTGACGGAATAACAAGTTCAGCAAAACACCTTGCACAAGAGGGGATTTCGCGTTGTTGCTCCCGCGGGATCTGATGCGTGAAATGAAATATTTTCCATCTTACATCCATCATTCCGCATTCTCTTTCGTCCACAATGCCATTCTTGACGTACATGAGACGGTGTTTGCCAGTACAAAATATCGGGATATCAGAAGTTAAGGAAATGTCCTTGCAAAAGTGCGTTTTAGGGGCTGGCAGATTAACCACATGCCCTTCAAGCATTAATAATAAATCGTGCCACTGTATAATTTGAGGCGACCATCGAAAGTCGTTAAGAAAAATGCACTCCGCATTTTCCACTCCTACCCACGCGAAGCTTCCTGTTGCAGGATTACAAAATGTTTGATAAATCACAGTGAGTGGATTCAACAGAAAGGTTTTACCACAGTTCGCATTGCCAGTTATCATGATGTTTCGATATTTACCTCTTCCCTTACTCAAAACCTCTGTCACTGCGTCACGAAACACGTTTACAGGAACTCCATTGTTACTGAGAATTTCTTCCGCACAAATCTGCCACTGACCACCGCAACCTTCTGCGCATTCACTTTCTCTCGCTTCTTCTAAAATTTGCATTCGGGTTTTCTTAGAACGTGCCAGTTTCTCTTGTGCGTTTTCAATTTGCCAGGTAGAATTTAATATATCCGCCACCACACGAGGCGTGCGGTTAATAAGAAATTCCGCAAGATCTGTTTTCCCTTCGCGTTTTTGTTCACAAGCAAGAGCTTGCAGTTCCACTAAAGATTTCAGTTTCTTTTCGACAATAATTTCGGACACTTCAAACGCAGATAGCCGCTTTTTCTTTCTTTTTTTTTCTACTGGAGAGCGTATCTGCATCTCCCATTTCCTCCTCGCTTTCTGTGTCATCCAGAGCACCACATTCTTTTGCTTTCCTCAAACCCTTACACCGGCTCCTCTTTGCACGACTTGCTGAACTTGTTCTAGGTTCCTGGCTGTTTTTTAGGTCTGGATGATCAACGCTTTCTATATAATTGCTGTCTGACTTGGTCACGTATCTCCAAGCGCTATAGTAGTTGTGATGACAACTTGAATAATTCACAACGACGCCGTACTCACTGCGCAAAAATTCTTTCGACGATAGCCACCGCTGATTTCGATCTAGTTTCACAGCTAGATGGTAATGTTTTCCCGATATTTGGTGGCTCTCACGGCAGCAACACCACTGGACAATTTTTGCACTACCATTGCTGAATGACCGAACAACAGCGAGAGCAAAATCTTCGCGCGAAGAAAATAGCTCCATATTTGCTTGGCTATAAGTTAAGAGATAGACACCTCTAACATCTTTCTCACCAAGTTGTACACGCGCGGGTTCTGAATCATCGGAAAATGATTCGTCACTATCATATGACTTTAACAGATCCATTTTAACTACTGATTCCAAATAACATTGAAAATTCCACCTCCAAAACTTTACAGACGCGCAATTTGTTTACAGGCCGTACTCATTGTAGCATTCCCAGCGATGAACCTGTTGACAAGCTATGTAATTCGAGACCCACAACTTGAAATTTTCCGCTCCAATTTTTATTTCGTGTTCCAATCAAACAAAGAAATGTATTAAAATAACGACTATAATGAAACACACAAGAAAAAACAACAGGAAGGTAATTTCAAAGTTGACAACGACATAGAAATAAAAAACAGTCTATAGACAACCCCGGACAAAACTAGTTGAGACAAACTGAAATTACCCTTACATTTTGGTATACTTCTGAGACAAATTTCCCACACCACAATATAAATATGCGCCCTCCCCTCCCCCTCCTTCCAATGTTGTTTTGGGTATTACTTTTGAATCAGACAGTTTTTAGAACAAAACAACATTGCATGGGGGGTGGGGAGGGGGGATTTCTTTATGTTTGTTGACGCGGAAATTGGGCCTAAAATTAAGAAATAGATGAAGAGTGTCTCAACAGTTTTGTCCGAGGTTGTCTATGAAGACAAGTTTTTTAATTCGATGTAACTTCTCTCTAAAAAATGGGAGCACTTTCAAATTTTCAAGAGACGTTGTAAATGCTTTGTAATTTCTGAAAAAGTGTAAAGGAGATAATTGAAACAATTAGAAGCAATAAATTATGACGTCAAAAATAAGGGCGGTAAAACAACAAGCTATTAAGGAAATCAGATAGCAATTATGGCCTTTAAAGGTAAAATAGATGCTTGCAAAAGGGCGTATATTTTTTATTTGGCCAACGAGATGAATTTATCTATAACGGAAATCGTGAAGAGATGCAATATATCGCGGGCAACGGTCTACAGAATCATTAAGAACGGGTCCTGGATGAAGCGAAGTAGACAAAGGCGCACAAAACACGCTGGAGGACGACCAAAGAAGTTGAGTGCGCGAGAAGAGAGAACCATATTAAGGACTTTAAGATATCTGCGCCAAGAAGAAGGGAACTTCACGTCTTCTAGATTAATGTCCCGGGCTGGAATTAGCGGTAAACATGTAAGCAATAAGACAGTCCGGCGATTTTTACACCAAAATGGCTACCACTTTCTTCAAGCACGGAAGAAAGGTTTGTTAACGGAAAAGGACATTAAACATCGCGTGGCCTTCGCTAAACGGATGAAAAAAAAACTATTCAAAAGATGTCTGGAAAGATTCTGTGGCTTTTTATTTAGATGGTGTTAGTTTTTGGTATAAAAGAAATCCTGCAGATCAAGCGAAAGCACCCCACGGTCGTATTTGGCGTAAGAAGTCCGAAGGACTAGTTCGTGGGTGTACGGCAAAGGGAAGCAAAGTAGGCAGCGGGGGAAAAGTCCTGAAATTAATTGTAGCTATAAGTTATGGCAAAGGCGCTATTGTATGTCATAAGTATGAAAAATTAGATGGAGCTTACTTTGCTGCATTTGTAAATAATAATTTTGACGAAATGTTCAGGAAAGCAGACAAGAATGGATCACGCTTATGGGTTCAGGACAACTGTCCTGTACAAAATAGTGCATGCGTACGTAAGGTTGTTTGTCGCAAGAAGGCGGAACAATTGAAACTTCCTCCTAGGAGTGGGGATATACACTGCATTGAAAATTTTTTTAATGTCGTTAAAGTCGAACTGGAAAGAGAAGCTTTGGAACTGAATATTACACAGGAAAGTTACGACGAATTTACTTCACGCGTAATTAGAACAATTAAGAACATTCCAGTTCATGTAGTTGACAAAATAATTGCATCGATGGATCAGCGACTGAATTTAGTAATAAAGGGGAAAGGACAAAGAACGAAATATCAAGAAAGCAAGTATAAAACAACAGTACAGTAAAATAATGTATGAAGGAAACACAACAGAAAGAAGGAGATAAACAATGTCACGCGACTGTATTTAGCCTTGAGAATCACGCACCGCGTGACAATATGAATTAATTATGCATTAACAGAAGCAGTCGGAAAACTTTTTTGCAATAAAATAGCCGTTAAAATGCTTTACAAATGAGCCTAGTGTTTATGTATACGAATAAAAACGCTGAAAAACAGAAATAGCGTTTACAAAACGGTTAACAAAAGGGATTATAGTCATTTCAACGGTTAACATCGGTTAACAGCGTTTTATAAAAAGAACTAATGATATATCTAACTTATTAGTGTCAACAGCTGTTAACCGTTGAAAAGTCATGTTAACCGTCGTTTTAATGTTCTATTGCATTCTACATGTCAAGTTAACCGTCAAAGGCAAAGCTATTATCTTCCTGACGGAATAACAAGTTCAGCAAAACACCTTGCACAAGAGGGGATTTCGCGTTGTTGCTCCCGCGGGATCTGATGCGTGAAATGAAATATTTTCCATCTTACATCCATCATTCCGCATTCTCTTTCGTCCACAATGCCATTCTTGACGTACATGAGACGGTGTTTGCCAGTACAAAATATCGGGATATCAGAAGTTAAGGAAATGTCCTTGCAAAAGTGCGTTTTAGGGGCTGGCAGATTAACCACATGCCCTTCAAGCATTAATAATAAATCGTGCCACTGTATAATTTGAGGCGACCATCGAAAGTCGTTAAGAAAAATGCACTCCGCATTTTCCACTCCTACCCACGCGAAGCTTCCTGTTGCAGGATTACAAAATGTTTGATAAATCACAGTGAGTGGATTCAACAGAAAGGTTTTACCACAGTTCGCATTGCCAGTTATCATGATGTTTCGATATTTACCTCTTCCCTTACTCAAAACCTCTGTCACTGCGTCACGAAACACGTTTACAGGAACTCCATTGTTACTGAGAATTTCTTCCGCACAAATCTGCCACTGACCACCGCAACCTTCTGCGCATTCACTTTCTCTCGCTTCTTCTAAAATTTGCATTCGGGTTTTCTTAGAACGTGCCAGTTTCTCTTGTGCGTTTTCAATTTGCCAGGTAGAATTTAATATATCCGCCACCACACGAGGCGTGCGGTTAATAAGAAATTCCGCAAGATCTGTTTTCCCTTCGCGTTTTTGTTCACAAGCAAGAGCTTGCAGTTCCACTAAAGATTTCAGTTTCTTTTCGACAATAATTTCGGACACTTCAAACGCAGATAGCCGCTTTTTCTTTCTTTTTTTTTCTACTGGAGAGCATATCTGCATCTCCCATTTCCTCCTCGCTTTCTGTGTCATCCAGAGCACCACATTCTTTTGCTTTCCTCAAACCCTTACACCGGCTCCTCTTTGCACGACTTGCTGAACTTGTTCTAGGTTCCTGGCTGTTTTTTAGGTCTGGATGATCAACGCTTTCTATATAATTGCTGTCTGACTTGGTCACGTATCTCCAAGCGCTATAGTAGTTGTGATGACAACTTGAATAATTCACAACGACGCCGTACTCACTGCGCAAAAATTCTTTCGACGATAGCCACCGCTGATTTCGATCTAGTTTCACAGCTAGATGGTAATGTTTTCCCGATATTTGGTGGCTCTCACGGCAGCAACACCACTGGACAATTTTTGCACTACCATTGCTGAATGACCGAACAACAGCGAGAGCAAAATCTTCGCGCGAAGAAAATAGCTCCATATTTGCTTGGCTATAAGTTAAGAGATAGACACCTCTAACATCTTTCTCACCAAGTTGTACACGCGCGGGTTCTGAATCATCGGAAAATGATTCGTCACTATCATATGACTTTAACAGATCCATTTTAACTACTGATTCCAAATAACATTGAAAATTCCACCTCCAAAACTTTACAGACGCGCAATTTGTTTACAGGCCGTACTCATTGTAGCATTCCCAGCGATGAACCTGTTGACAAGCTATGTAATTCGAGACCCACAACTTGAAATTTTCCGCTCCAATTTTTATTTCGTGTTCCAATCAAACAAAGAAATGTATTAAAATAACGACTATAATGAAACACACAAGAAAAAACAACAGGAAGGTAATTTCAAAGTTGACAACGACATAGAAATAAAAAACAGTCTATAGACAACCCCGGACAAAACTAGTTGAGACAAACTGAAATTACCCTTACATTTTGGTATACTTCTGAGACAAATTTCCCACACCACAATATAAATATGCGCCCTCCCCTCCCCCTCCTTCCAATGTTGTTTTGGGTATTACTGTATTTGAATCAGACAGTTTTTAGAACAAAACAACATTGCATGGGGGGTGGGGAGGGGGGATTTCTTTATGTTTGTTGACGCGGAAATTGGGCCTAAAATTAAGAAATAGATGAAGAGTGTCTCAACAGTTTTGTCCGAGGTTGTCTATGAAGACAAGTTTTTTAATTCGATGTAACTTCTCTCTAAAAAATGGGAGCACTTTCAAATTTTCAAGAGACGTTGTAAATGCTTTGTAATTTCTGAAAAAGTGTAAAGGAGATAATTGAAACAATTAGAAGCAATAAATTATGACGTCAAAAATAAGGGCGGTAAAACAACAAGCTATTAAGGAAATCAGATAGCAATTATGGCCTTTAAAGGTAAAATAGATGCTTGCAAAAGGGCGTATATTTTTTATTTGGCCAACGAGATGAATTTATCTATAACGGAAATCGTGAAGAGATGCAATATATCGCGGGCAACGGTCTACAGAATCATTAAGAACGGGTCCTGGATGAAGCGAAGTAGACAAAGGCGCACAAAACACGCTGGAGGACGACCAAAGAAGTTGAGTGCGCGAGAAGAGAGAACCATATTAAGGACTTTAAGATATCTGCGCCAAGAAGAAGGGAACTTCACGTCTTCTAGATTAATGTCCCGGGCTGGAATTAGCGGTAAACATGTAAGCAATAAGACAGTCCGGCGATTTTTACACCAAAATGGCTACCACTTTCTTCAAGCACGGAAGAAAGGTTTGTTAACGGAAAAGGACATTAAACATCGCGTGGCCTTCGCTAAACGGATGAAAAAAAAACTATTCAAAAGATGTCTGGAAAGATTCTGTGGCTTTTTATTTAGATGGTGTTAGTTTTTGGTATAAAAGAAATCCTGCAGATCAAGCGAAAGCACCCCACGGTCGTATTTGGCGTAAGAAGTCCGAAGGACTAGTTCGTGGGTGTACGGCAAAGGGAAGCAAAGTAGGCAGCGGGGGAAAAGTCCTGAAATTAATTGTAGCTATAAGTTATGGCAAAGGCGCTATTGTATGTCATAAGTATGAAAAATTAGATGGAGCTTACTTTGCTGCATTTGTAAATAATAATTTTGACGAAATGTTCAGGAAAGCAGACAAGAATGGATCACGCTTATGGGTTCAGGACAACTGTCCTGTACAAAATAGTGCATGCGTACGTAAGGTTGTTTGTCGCAAGAAGGCGGAACAATTGAAACTTCCTCCTAGGAGTGGGGATATACACTGCATTGAAAATTTTTTTAATGTCGTTAAAGTCGAACTGGAAAGAGAAGCTTTGGAACTGAATATTACACAGGAAAGTTACGACGAATTTACTTCACGCGTAATTAGAACAATTAAGAACATTCCAGTTCATGTAGTTGACAAAATAATTGCATCGATGGATCAGCGACTGAATTTAGTAATAAAGGGGAAAGGACAAAGAACGAAATATCAAGAAAGCAAGTATAAAACAACAGTACAGTAAAATAATGTATGAAGGAAACACAACAGAAAGAAGGAGATAAACAATGTCACGCGACTGTATTTAGCCTTGAGAATCACGCACCGCGTGACAATATGAATTAATTATGCATTAACAGAAGCAGTCGGAAAACTTTTTTGCAATAAAATAGCCGTTAAAATGCTTTACAAATGAGCCTAGTGTTTATGTATACGAATAAAAACGCTGAAAAACAGAAATAGCGTTTACAAAACGGTTAACAAAAGGGATTATAGTCATTTCAACGGTTAACATCGGTTAACAGCGTTTTATAAAAAGAACTAATGATATATCTAACTTATTAGTGTCAACAGCTGTTAACCGTTGAAAAGTCATGTTAACCGTCGTTTTAATGTTCTATTGCATTCTACATGTCAAGTTAACCGTCAAAGGCAAAGCTATTATCTTCCTGACGGAATAACAAGTTCAGCAAAACACCTTGCACAAGAGGGGATTTCGCGTTGTTGCTCCCGCGGGATCTGATGCGTGAAATGAAATATTTTCCATCTTACATCCATCATTCCGCATTCTCTTTCGTCCACAATGCCATTCTTGACGTACATGAGACGGTGTTTGCCAGTACAAAATATCGGGATATCAGAAGTTAAGGAAATGTCCTTGCAAAAGTGCGTTTTAGGGGCTGGCAGATTAACCACATGCCCTTCAAGCATTAATAATAAATCGTGCCACTGTATAATTTGAGGCGACCATCGAAAGTCGTTAAGAAAAATGCACTCCGCATTTTCCACTCCTACCCACGCGAAGCTTCCTGTTGCAGGATTACAAAATGTTTGATAAATCACAGTGAGTGGATTCAACAGAAAGGTTTTACCACAGTTCGCATTGCCAGTTATCATGATGTTTCGATATTTACCTCTTCCCTTACTCAAAACCTCTGTCACTGCGTCACGAAACACGTTTACAGGAACTCCATTGTTACTGAGAATTTCTTCCGCACAAATCTGCCACTGACCACCGCAACCTTCTGCGCATTCACTTTCTCTCGCTTCTTCTAAAATTTGCATTCGGGTTTTCTTAGAACGTGCCAGTTTCTCTTGTGCGTTTTCAATTTGCCAGGTAGAATTTAATATATCCGCCACCACACGAGGCGTGCGGTTAATAAGAAATTCCGCAAGATCTGTTTTCCCTTCGCGTTTTTGTTCACAAGCAAGAGCTTGCAGTTCCACTAAAGATTTCAGTTTCTTTTCGACAATAATTTCGGACACTTCAAACGCAGATAGCCGCTTTTTCTTTCTTTTTTTTTCTACTGGAGAGCGTATCTGCATCTCCCATTTCCTCCTCGCTTTCTGTGTCATCCAGAGCACCACATTCTTTTGCTTTCCTCAAACCCTTACACCGGCTCCTCTTTGCACGACTTGCTGAACTTGTTCTAGGTTCCTGGCTGTTTTTTAGGTCTGGATGATCAACGCTTTCTATATAATTGCTGTCTGACTTGGTCACGTATCTCCAAGCGCTATAGTAGTTGTGATGACAACTTGAATAATTCACAACGACGCCGTACTCACTGCGCAAAAATTCTTTCGACGATAGCCACCGCTGATTTCGATCTAGTTTCACAGCTAGATGGTAATGTTTTCCCGATATTTGGTGGCTCTCACGGCAGCAACACCACTGGACAATTTTTGCACTACCATTGCTGAATGACCGAACAACAGCGAGAGCAAAATCTTCGCGCGAAGAAAATAGCTCCATATTTGCTTGGCTATAAGTTAAGAGATAGACACCTCTAACATCTTTCTCACCAAGTTGTACACGCGCGGGTTCTGAATCATCGGAAAATGATTCGTCACTATCATATGACTTTAACAGATCCATTTTAACTACTGATTCCAAATAACATTGAAAATTCCACCTCCAAAACTTTACAGACGCGCAATTTGTTTACAGGCCGTACTCATTGTAGCATTCCCAGCGATGAACCTGTTGACAAGCTATGTAATTCGAGACCCACAACTTGAAATTTTCCGCTCCAATTTTTATTTCGTGTTCCAATCAAACAAAGAAATGTATTAAAATAACGACTATAATGAAACACACAAGAAAAAACAACAGGAAGGTAATTTCAAAGTTGACAACGACATAGAAATAAAAAACAGTCTATAGACAACCCCGGACAAAACTAGTTGAGACAAACTGAAATTACCCTTACATTTTGGTATACTTCTGAGACAAATTTCCCACACCACAATATAAATATGCGCCCTCCCCTCCCCCTCCTTCCAATGTTGTTTTGGGTATTACTGTATTTGAATCAGACAGTTTTTAGAACAAAACAACATTGCATGGGGGGTGGGGAGGGGGGATTTCTTTATGTTTGTTGACGCGGAAATTGGGCCTAAAATTAAGAAATAGATGAAGAGTGTCTCAACAGTTTTGTCCGAGGTTGTCTATGAAGACAAGTTTTTTAATTCGATGTAACTTCTCTCTAAAAAATGGGAGCACTTTCAAATTTTCAAGAGACGTTGTAAATGCTTTGTAATTTCTGAAAAAGTGTAAAGGAGATAATTGAAACAATTAGAAGCAATAAATTATGACGTCAAAAATAAGGGCGGTAAAACAACAAGCTATTAAGGAAATCAGATAGCAATTATGGCCTTTAAAGGTAAAATAGATGCTTGCAAAAGGGCGTATATTTTTTATTTGGCCAACGAGATGAATTTATCTATAACGGAAATCGTGAAGAGATGCAATATATCGCGGGCAACGGTCTACAGAATCATTAAGAACGGGTCCTGGATGAAGCGAAGTAGACAAAGGCGCACAAAACACGCTGGAGGACGACCAAAGAAGTTGAGTGCGCGAGAAGAGAGAACCATATTAAGGACTTTAAGATATCTGCGCCAAGAAGAAGGGAACTTCACGTCTTCTAGATTAATGTCCCGGGCTGGAATTAGCGGTAAACATGTAAGCAATAAGACAGTCCGGCGATTTTTACACCAAAATGGCTACCACTTTCTTCAAGCACGGAAGAAAGGTTTGTTAACGGAAAAGGACATTAAACATCGCGTGGCCTTCGCTAAACGGATGAAAAAAAAACTATTCAAAAGATGTCTGGAAAGATTCTGTGGCTTTTTATTTAGATGGTGTTAGTTTTTGGTATAAAAGAAATCCTGCAGATCAAGCGAAAGCACCCCACGGTCGTATTTGGCGTAAGAAGTCCGAAGGACTAGTTCGTGGGTGTACGGCAAAGGGAAGCAAAGTAGGCAGCGGGGGAAAAGTCCTGAAATTAATTGTAGCTATAAGTTATGGCAAAGGCGCTATTGTATGTCATAAGTATGAAAAATTAGATGGAGCTTACTTTGCTGCATTTGTAAATAATAATTTTGACGAAATGTTCAGGAAAGCAGACAAGAATGGATCACGCTTATGGGTTCAGGACAACTGTCCTGTACAAAATAGTGCATGCGTACGTAAGGTTGTTTGTCGCAAGAAGGCGGAACAATTGAAACTTCCTCCTAGGAGTGGGGATATACACTGCATTGAAAATTTTTTTAATGTCGTTAAAGTCGAACTGGAAAGAGAAGCTTTGGAACTGAATATTACACAGGAAAGTTACGACGAATTTACTTCACGCGTAATTAGAACAATTAAGAACATTCCAGTTCATGTAGTTGACAAAATAATTGCATCGATGGATCAGCGACTGAATTTAGTAATAAAGGGGAAAGGACAAAGAACGAAATATCAAGAAAGCAAGTATAAAACAACAGTACAGTAAAATAATGTATGAAGGAAACACAACAGAAAGAAGGAGATAAACAATGTCACGCGACTGTATTTAGCCTTGAGAATCACGCACCGCGTGACAATATGAATTAATTATGCATTAACAGAAGCAGTCGGAAAACTTTTTTGCAATAAAATAGCCGTTAAAATGCTTTACAAATGAGCCTAGTGTTTATGTATACGAATAAAAACGCTGAAAAACAGAAATAGCGTTTACAAAACGGTTAACAAAAGGGATTATAGTCATTTCAACGGTTAACATCGGTTAACAGCGTTTTATAAAAAGAACTAATGATATATCTAACTTATTAGTGTCAACAGCTGTTAACCGTTGAAAAGTCATGTTAACCGTCGTTTTAATGTTCTATTGCATTCTACATGTCAAGTTAACCGTCAAAGGCAAAGCTATTATCTTCCTGACGGAATAACAAGTTCAGCAAAACACCTTGCACAAGAGGGGATTTCGCGTTGTTGCTCCCGCGGGATCTGATGCGTGAAATGAAATATTTTCCATCTTACATCCATCATTCCGCATTCTCTTTCGTCCACAATGCCATTCTTGACGTACATGAGACGGTGTTTGCCAGTACAAAATATCGGGATATCAGAAGTTAAGGAAATGTCCTTGCAAAAGTGCGTTTTAGGGGCTGGCAGATTAACCACATGCCCTTCAAGCATTAATAATAAATCGTGCCACTGTATAATTTGAGGCGACCATCGAAAGTCGTTAAGAAAAATGCACTCCGCATTTTCCACTCCTACCCACGCGAAGCTTCCTGTTGCAGGATTACAAAATGTTTGATAAATCACAGTGAGTGGATTCAACAGAAAGGTTTTACCACAGTTCGCATTGCCAGTTATCATGATGTTTCGATATTTACCTCTTCCCTTACTCAAAACCTCTGTCACTGCGTCACGAAACACGTTTACAGGAACTCCATTGTTACTGAGAATTTCTTCCGCACAAATCTGCCACTGACCACCGCAACCTTCTGCGCATTCACTTTCTCTCGCTTCTTCTAAAATTTGCATTCGGGTTTTCTTAGAACGTGCCAGTTTCTCTTGTGCGTTTTCAATTTGCCAGGTAGAATTTAATATATCCGCCACCACACGAGGCGTGCGGTTAATAAGAAATTCCGCAAGATCTGTTTTCCCTTCGCGTTTTTGTTCACAAGCAAGAGCTTGCAGTTCCACTAAAGATTTCAGTTTCTTTTCGACAATAATTTCGGACACTTCAAACGCAGATAGCCGCTTTTTCTTTCTTTTTTTTTCTACTGGAGAGCGTATCTGCATCTCCCATTTCCTCCTCGCTTTCTGTGTCATCCAGAGCACCACATTCTTTTGCTTTCCTCAAACCCTTACACCGGCTCCTCTTTGCACGACTTGCTGAACTTGTTCTAGGTTCCTGGCTGTTTTTTAGGTCTGGATGATCAACGCTTTCTATATAATTGCTGTCTGACTTGGTCACGTATCTCCAAGCGCTATAGTAGTTGTGATGACAACTTGAATAATTCACAACGACGCCGTACTCACTGCGCAAAAATTCTTTCGACGATAGCCACCGCTGATTTCGATCTAGTTTCACAGCTAGATGGTAATGTTTTCCCGATATTTGGTGGCTCTCACGGCAGCAACACCACTGGACAATTTTTGCACTACCATTGCTGAATGACCGAACAACAGCGAGAGCAAAATCTTCGCGCGAAGAAAATAGCTCCATATTTGCTTGGCTATAAGTTAAGAGATAGACACCTCTAACATCTTTCTCACCAAGTTGTACACGCGCGGGTTCTGAATCATCGGAAAATGATTCGTCACTATCATATGACTTTAACAGATCCATTTTAACTACTGATTCCAAATAACATTGAAAATTCCACCTCCAAAACTTTACAGACGCGCAATTTGTTTACAGGCCGTACTCATTGTAGCATTCCCAGCGATGAACCTGTTGACAAGCTATGTAATTCGAGACCCACAACTTGAAATTTTCCGCTCCAATTTTTATTTCGTGTTCCAATCAAACAAAGAAATGTATTAAAATAACGACTATAATGAAACACACAAGAAAAAACAACAGGAAGGTAATTTCAAAGTTGACAACGACATAGAAATAAAAAACAGTCTATAGACAACCCCGGACAAAACTAGTTGAGACAAACTGAAATTACCCTTACATTTTGGTATACTTCTGAGACAAATTTCCCACACCACAATATAAATATGCGCCCTCCCCTCCCCCTCCTTCCAATGTTGTTTTGGGTATTACTGTATTTGAATCAGACAGTTTTTAGAACAAAACAACATTGCATGGGGGGTGGGGAGGGGGGATTTCTTTATGTTTGTTGACGCGGAAATTGGGCCTAAAATTAAGAAATAGATGAAGAGTGTCTCAACAGTTTTGTCCGAGGTTGTCTATGAAGACAAGTTTTTTAATTCGATGTAACTTCTCTCTAAAAAATGGGAGCACTTTCAAATTTTCAAGAGACGTTGTAAATGCTTTGTAATTTCTGAAAAAGTGTAAAGGAGATAATTGAAACAATTAGAAGCAATAAATTATGACGTCAAAAATAAGGGCGGTAAAACAACAAGCTATTAAGGAAATCAGATAGCAATTATGGCCTTTAAAGGTAAAATAGATGCTTGCAAAAGGGCGTATATTTTTTATTTGGCCAACGAGATGAATTTATCTATAACGGAAATCGTGAAGAGATGCAATATATCGCGGGCAACGGTCTACAGAATCATTAAGAACGGGTCCTGGATGAAGCGAAGTAGACAAAGGCGCACAAAACACGCTGGAGGACGACCAAAGAAGTTGAGTGCGCGAGAAGAGAGAACCATATTAAGGACTTTAAGATATCTGCGCCAAGAAGAAGGGAACTTCACGTCTTCTAGATTAATGTCCCGGGCTGGAATTAGCGGTAAACATGTAAGCAATAAGACAGTCCGGCGATTTTTACACCAAAATGGCTACCACTTTCTTCAAGCACGGAAGAAAGGTTTGTTAACGGAAAAGGACATTAAACATCGCGTGGCCTTCGCTAAACGGATGAAAAAAAAACTATTCAAAAGATGTCTGGAAAGATTCTGTGGCTTTTTATTTAGATGGTGTTAGTTTTTGGTATAAAAGAAATCCTGCAGATCAAGCGAAAGCACCCCACGGTCGTATTTGGCGTAAGAAGTCCGAAGGACTAGTTCGTGGGTGTACGGCAAAGGGAAGCAAAGTAGGCAGCGGGGGAAAAGTCCTGAAATTAATTGTAGCTATAAGTTATGGCAAAGGCGCTATTGTATGTCATAAGTATGAAAAATTAGATGGAGCTTACTTTGCTGCATTTGTAAATAATAATTTTGACGAAATGTTCAGGAAAGCAGACAAGAATGGATCACGCTTATGGGTTCAGGACAACTGTCCTGTACAAAATAGTGCATGCGTACGTAAGGTTGTTTGTCGCAAGAAGGCGGAACAATTGAAACTTCCTCCTAGGAGTGGGGATATACACTGCATTGAAAATTTTTTTAATGTCGTTAAAGTCGAACTGGAAAGAGAAGCTTTGGAACTGAATATTACACAGGAAAGTTACGACGAATTTACTTCACGCGTAATTAGAACAATTAAGAACATTCCAGTTCATGTAGTTGACAAAATAATTGCATCGATGGATCAGCGACTGAATTTAGTAATAAAGGGGAAAGGACAAAGAACGAAATATTAAGAAAGCAAGTATAAAACAACAGTACAGTAAAATAATGTATGAAGGAAACACAACAGAAAGAAGGAGATAAACAATGTCACGCGACTGTATTTAGCCTTGAGAATCACGCACCGCGTGACAATATGAATTAATTATGCATTAACAGAAGGAGTCGGAAAACTTTTTTGCAATAAAATAGCCGTTAAAATGCTTTACAAATGAGCCTAGTGTTTATGTATACGAATAAAAATGCTGAAAAACAGAAATAGCGTTTACAAAACGGTTAACAAAAGGGATTATAGTCATTTCAACGGTTAACATCGGTTAACAGCGTTTTATAATCAAAGTGCCCTCTGGGCTATCTCCTGTAAGTTTTTCCCATCATGCAATGCTGTCATATTATGTCCGAATATTGTTGCAATTGGACATTTAGGTTAGAGTGTCAATTAAAAAGTGTCAATTGCTTCTCGTCGTTTTTAACAGAGAGTAACATATGGTAAAAAAAACTCCATTTGTTCTCTGTTCAAAGAATGAACAAGTTCTTTATAACTGTTATCACCCATACGATTAATTACCAGCTTTTCATTATCATTTGCTGTAGAAAAAAATTCCAGCATTACTTGAAAGATTGTTCCTTTGGTGATTGTTATCTAAACATGGGTTAAAACAACCAAACAGTTCACTGTATTGCCGTGTTTCTTCACTTATATCCTGCTCATCGTTATGTTGAGCAGACGAAGCTACAGTATCTAACTGATCACGTTCCTTATTTTCAGGATCTCCCATGGCTTTTTCTTAAGAGTTCTCCTTTCTTTCCTTTCGAATATAACATGTTTTACTTGCTGAAATCTTATTTTTACATGGGATAAGCATCAAGAGCTCTCTGCAATTAATCTTCAGCATCCATTTTATTAAACATAACTAAATGAATGATTTAGCTTTTATTCTGCGAAAAAGTTTCATTCCTCCTTTCAAGTAAAATTCTTTACAACTTTGTTCTCTGTTTTCATTATTGGGATCATCATCAATCTTATCGTCAAAATCTGTTTCAGGTGGAAATCTAGTTCCTGTAAACTTACTCAGTATTCATCCCCTCATCTTAACTTTTGTTTGAATCAGTGTCACTGTTAACAAACAGTTATACCAAGAACAGAAATGAACTAAACATAGTTGCTAGAGCTGTCGTGGTCGTCTTTGATATTTTCATTTTTACACACTTATACATCTCAGAGTGACGAAAAAACACTCTTTCACAAGCCTTGCACGTCGCAGACTTAAACACTGCATCACGAACAAAGAAATTTACTGATCCTAACATTTTCATAGCGATAACATAAACTTATTTATCTTGCAACACGACTCTGAGCCAAAGAAACCCTAATATATGCCTAATGTAATCTAACGGGACAAATATCTTGCAGGTATACTCGGGAAAGCTATCCTAAAGGCTACTTAATACATTTTGCGACTATTCAAAGTCATTTGAATATACTTTATTATGCATGCAAGCCAGTAGTCTCGTGCAAATGGATATGGAATACCCTCGGGGGGCTCTCATTGGTGTAACGGGTATATATTAACCGCTCCCTGCTTAATTTGGCATCTTTTGGCGGAAAACCACGCAGTGGAAAGTTCGCTTTTTGTTGTTTGCATCAACTCCGAACACAGATCACGGCCGACCAAGATATCGCGGTTCCGCTGCCAGGCAATTTGCTCAGGCCATCCAAGAGAATAACGCACCGGCTCCGGCCCAACAAGGCGCTGTTGAGGTTTGTTATTAGGTTTGTTGTTTTCTTCTTGGTGTTATTTAGCGTATTTCAATTCTTCGAGCACATTTGTTGGGATTTCGTCCGTCGCCCTTCGCGTCTAGAAGCAAGTTTTCTCCTCAAAGCTTTTGCTTGTGTTGCTATTTTAGTTTTCTCTTGGTCGACTCGTGGTTTGTCCTCGGTTTAGGTTCAGTCTAGCACGCGGTTCCCAAAGATTTTATTAGTTTTACATGCTTTGCCTCTTTGTCTCGCGCTCGTGTGTTTAGATCGTCAAAGGAATTCAGAATAACCGTGGTCACGTTTCTGTTTCACTTCACGGTGTCTCGTTTTGGTGGTTGGTTTTTTCATTCTGTGGAATCTTTTGACACATGTATACAGAGTTTTTTCCGTCAAGTCTCATTCAGGTCAAGTCAAGTCTTATTCAGGTTTGGAAATGTGGCTCGTGGACTTTAGGACCGTTTATATAGAGCATGTTCGAGTCTCTAATTGGCTTCGGTCCCTTTTCAGAGAGGTTTCGTGTAGCTCTGTGGACTTTAGGTCTGTTTATAGAGAGCTTGTTTCGAGTCTCTGGTTGGCTTCGGGCCCTTGTCAGAGAAGTTTTTGTGTAGCTCTGGGGACTTTAGGTCCGTTTATAGAGAGCTTGTTTCAAGTCTCTGATTGGCTTCGGGCCCTTGTCAGAATAGTTTTTGTGTAGCTCTGTGGACTTTAGGTCCGTTTATAGAGAGCTTGTTTCGAGTCTCTGGTTGGCTTCGGGTCCTTGTCAGAGAGGTTTTTGTGTAGCTCTGTGGACTTTAGGTCCGTTTATAGAGAGCTTGTTTAAAGTCTCTGATTGGCTTCGGGCCCTTGTCAGAGTAGTTTTTGTTTAGCTCTGTGGACTTTAGGTCCGTTTATAGAGAGCTTGTTTAAAGTCTCTGATTGGCTTCGGGCCCTTGTCAGAGTAGTTTTTGTGTAGCTTTGTGGACTTTAGGTCCGTTTATAGAGAGCTTGTTTAAAGTCTCTGATTGGCTTCGGGCCCTTGTCAGAGTAGTTTTTGTGTAGCTCTGTGGACTTTAGGTCCGTTTATAGAGAGCTTGTTTAAAGTCTCTGATTGGCTTCGGGCTCTTGTCAGAGAGGTTTTTGTGTAGCTCTGTGGACTTTAGGTCCGTTTATAGAGGGCTTGTTCGAGTCTCTGATTGGCTTCGGGCCCTTTTAAGAGAAGTTTTGTGTAGCTCTGCGGACTTTAGGTCCGTTATTAGAGAGCTTGTTTCGAGTCTCTGATTGCCCTCAGGCCCTTTTTTCAAAAAGTTTTGTGCTCTGTGTGGGCTTTAGGACCGCTTATTGAGAGCTTCTCGAGTCTCTGAACGGCTGCGGGCCCTCTCTTTTGAGGAAGTGGTGAAGCTTTTTCATCGGTTTTTGGATTGTTTACGGATAATTATTTTTGTCGTTTGGGCGGCTTCTGCCTTTGATTTTAAAGGATTATGTACTCCTTGCGTCCGTCTTGGGTTGTTACCCATGCTGCTTGGCCGGGGGCTCGCTCTCCGACCGCCTCGGGAGGTGGTCTTGGATCGATCTAAGATCGATCTCATTTAGATCGATCTAAACGGCCAAGTGTACGGCCCCAAACACGAGAAAGACTCTTGGAGATGTCAAAACTGCGCAAAACTTCAAACCCCAAGGCAGCATCCTATAAAACAGATGAGTTTGCTTCTATTGCAACTGCCTAGTGCACACGCAGAATTGGTGTTTCAGGATGCAGAGAGACCTGGAGAACCCACCTGCTGTGAAGCGTCCTCCATGGGATGAACGGCGCCCTTAAACACGGCGGGTCGTTTTAATTTTTGTCTTGGTCTGATAGGCTGCCTTGTTTTTTGCTTAGCGGGGTATTTCAGCCCAAAGCCCAATAAAGTGTTTTCGTTCGCAAGGGCGTTAGCGATGATTAACTGTAGTCCTTTTTTGAAGTTTTTTGTTTTTCCCTGTTATTCCTTTTTTCGATCACAATCATTTTCGGCTGGGAACAGCAATCCGCACGGACATTCCGTTTCATCGGGTGTCACGTGTATTGTCCGTTCGCGGGGCGTGTTGGAGCGCTGTTTCCTGGCTGGGACTCCCTCCTTAACCCTGGGTTGTCAGTTACTCTTTTTGTTCTAATCTTTATCCTTTGGTTTATTTATCATTTGGTTTATTTGCTACTTTATTCCTCGAAAGCGTTTCAAACACTCCAACGCTCTCGGCGTTTTAGTATGGAAATGATTGCTCAGTTTTGCCCTCTAGTTGCTCAACGCGAGAGCAAAAGAGCGACAGCTCCGACGGGTTAAGTTCGGCGGGAGTCCCGGCCAGGAAACAGTTTTTTCCATTGAGGCATTTGCATGAAGTCCAGTGGAGAACCGAGTCCCTCTCTTCCTGACTCATTTCGCCTCTTTTTTGTCATCTGGCTCAGTGGGCGTTAGTGTTTTGCCCTCCAGTCTCCTGATGTTTATCTCTTTTCTGGAGCAGCCCGTAAGCTTAATAACCCTTGATGAATGCACCAAGGTCTTAACTCCTTTCCATCGGATAAGGTTCCTGGAAATGATGGTTTACCTACAGAGCCTGACATACGACGTTGGGGGTTTTTTAGGGGAACCTCTAGTTGAATGTTTTAATAAGTCATTTGCAAAAGGGACGATAGGAAAAACCGCTTTTTTAACAATGGACTATGCTCTCTCTCCTTTAACATGCGTGGGGTTATACGGGATGTCCCCCTTCCCCTCTATTATTTTTGTAGTTTCAGTTAAAATACTGTCCATTGCCATTAGGATGCCAGAAAATGTCAAAGGAATAAAATGAACGGTCTGGAAATTAAACTGCTCCAGTTTGATGGCGACCCTAGAGCGGTTTTATCGGTTTTGAATTCCGCAAGAGTTTCATTTCTACAACTTAAACGTTTTAAATTGCCTCTGATCTAAAACATCAATGCCATGAAACGGGAAGTTGGGTGGATCGGGCCCCTTTAGAACTGTGATGTCAACCACTCGGAGTTTAAAGCAGCAAATGTGCTAAATGTTTTAGAAATCTTTGTTACATATCACGTACAGCCATTAGTTCAGAAAAAAACGTCAAGCAGGGATTGAAAAAAAAAAAAAAGAAAAAAAAAACCAAGAATGCAAGAAGATTGTCCATTTATGGGACAATAAACATTATAAAAGAAATTTTGCTTGCGGGAATGATATATCCTAGGTTGGTGTTAGGTACCCCTCCCCAAGTTTTGGAAGAATTCATTACCTTGGTCTTAATGCGATTTTTGTGGAACCAGACAAAGGCATTCATGGGGCCATGGTGGTCTTTAGTGATAGATTGCGAAACCACGATAAAGCTCTAACGCTAAGCTGGTTAAAGCGCATAACCAACTGGTAGTATGGCGGCCAAACTTCAGAGAAATTGAGGATTCCGACAATCTATACAAATATATTCTTCGGTACAACGAAGGAAATTGAACAGGATCGACAGCAAAAGTGCCTTTTGTAGACATTTCTTGGATAAGGACTTTAACTACGCAAGTAACCTGGTTTATCACATGTCAAACAGTGATGCAGTCAGAGATGCGAGACTGACAAGGTCAAATTTTCCTAACATGGATAAGTCTAAGGCAATCTATTCCACAGTTGCCGCTTTTTCAGTCACTGATTTAAAATTTTCACAAAATGGGATAACCATATTTGGTTTGTTGCTCCTTTTCAAACTCCTTTTGGAATGAAGTAAACTTGACAGTCAGTACACTGAGGTAGCAGTTACATCCCGAATGTACCTGCGGTCGTTGTTAGCACTTGGCCTCGCGCGATCCTGCGAATGGCATTCTAAATAATCACACGCGCGGCACACGTAAATCGTTCAGTTCGCACATTTCTTCGTCGTTCGCCCATTGTATGTTGTAATCCAGAGTCTTCAATGTCAGGTTCGTGCTTTATGTTCTGGAAACCACTAGCATATTGAAATATGGACGTGATTTGACTAATGGTTAAGTTAGGGTGATTTCGTGAAATATACGATACCGTTGAAATTTCTCCTGGTGCGTTCACTATAGAAGTCTCTCTCTCTCGCCCATTGTGATACATTGCTTTGTCATATAGGGGTTTTAAAGAAGGAAATCGATCTATTTAATTTTATTGCAGTTACAGGCCAATCGTATATGTGGACCTGTCGAACGATGCAGAGACATTAAACCTTCATTGAGTCATTTCAAAGGAATTTTGCTAATAGAAGTTAACCACGTTTTCTGACTGAAAGACGCCTTAATTTGCTTTTCACACCCAAAAGGTGTGAAATGGGGGAGGAGCTAAGCCTTTTATACCGGAACTTCGTGTTTAAATCGGATAAGATTTATTTTGTTAAAGGAATAATGGAAAACGTTTCAGGAAACGATTTTAATCATCAAAGCAGATTGACATCTAATACGTATATTGTTTATTAATTAGGCGTCATAAATAGAGGTTATTAAGAGGGTGGCAAAGTGGGGATACCGATCACGCATCACGCCGATTTCTTAAATGAAATCACGCATCACGGAGAGAAGTTTTAACCAATCACGCAAATAAGGAGTGATCCGGCATTAAAATGGTAACAAATTAACGTAGGCCCAACATTAAGCGAGAAGATCGAGTGTATTTAATCTGGAATGCCACGCGGTGGAAACAAAATAGCACTGAAAAGTCCTGTTACATATTAATTACATTAACTAGCATGAATGTCTATTGTTTCCGGATTTCAGTTTTGGACCAACCACGAAGATAAAAGGTCAAGAACAGACAGAAAAGACAAGACAGATGTTGAATTAGACAATTTACGTTGAGTCCTTTGAGTGATAGCTTTCTTGTTTTTCAAAAAATGTCGAAAGCATTCACGTATCACGAAAATGTAATAGGTAAATCAAGTGTCACGCGCTTCTAAAATAGCAAATCACGCAATACGCTACGCTATCTGGTCACGCATCACGCCGTTAATTTGGGCACAATCACGCATCACGCGGCTAATTTTGGGGCAATCACGCGTCACGTAAAACCCCTTTGCCACCCTCTATTAAGCGTGAAGGTGTGTGGTGCGGCCGGGTATTTGTGCGAGTGGATTTTTGTTTCTTTGAGCCTTTAGGCGAGAGGAAATAATTGCTAGCGGCGGAAATGCCCGGCCGTACCGCGCGGTTTTTCGCTGAATAAGTTGTTTATTATACGGCAATGATTCTTTCCCTAAAACTTTTCGAAGCTCTTTTCCCTAGCGCGAGGTCAGAAGAGTGTGTAATAACGTGTCATATTTGCACTCGTTTTGATGCGTATTTGTACTATAGAATGCTATGTCGAATAAGAATTTATGTTACGTTCCTTTTCTATAATCAAATATCGTGTCTTTGTAAGCCGATGGTCATATGATTTTTTAATGTAATCTATATACTTTAAGATCGTCTTTGTAAATGTGGGATTGTCAAAATCGAAGAAAGTTTGGAAAAAAAATAAACAGACTCGTTATTTTCCTTGGTGAGTTTTCCCGCCGCGCCCTCGGCGCCGGGCGAAGTGGCAAGCTCCCCCATGAGGGTGGTATAGGGCTATAACTGACACGACAGAGTTAACAACAGCGAGGCATGAGACTTCCTCTAACAACAACACATTGGTTGTGTTTCTTGAGGTTTCAAATGCGCTTCGTTCGAGTTACAAACCTTTCAAATCTTGTAGCCGCATAAATAATTGTTACGTAAACGTGTTGCTTTATTCATTGGCATCTTGATAGGAAATCAATTTTGGGAGGCTACTGGCATCTAAGTTCCTCGGATAACAAGCTACAACCTCGGACAAAACTGTTGAGACACTCTTCATCTATTTCTTAATTTTAGGCCCAATTTCCGCGTCAACAAACATAAAGAAATCCCCCCTCCCCACCCCCCATGCAATGTTGTTTTGTTCTAAAAACTGTCTGATTCAAATACAGTAATACCCAAAACAACATTGGAAGGAGGGGGAGGGGAGGGCGCATATTTATATTGTGGTGTGGGAAATTTGTTTCAGAAGTATACCAAAATGTAAGGGTAATTTCAGTTTGTCTCAACTAGTTTTGTCCGGGGTTGTCTATAGACTGTTTTTTATTTCTATGTCGTTGTCAACTTTGAAATTACCTTCCTGTTGTTTTTTCTTGTGTGTTTCATTATAGTCGTTATTTTAATACATTTCTTTGTTTGATTGGAACACGAAATAAAAATTGGAGCAGAAAATTTCAAGTTGTGGGTCTCGAATTACAAAGCTTGTCAACAGGTTCATCGCTGGGAATGCTACAATGAGTACGGCCTGTAAACAAATTGCGCGTCTGTAAAGTTTTGGAGGTGGAATTTTCAATGTTATTTGGAATCAGTAGTTAAAATGGATCTGTTAAAGTCATATGATAGTGACGAATCATTTTCCGATGATTCAGAACCCGCGCGTGTACAACTTGGTGAGAAAGATGTTAGAAGTGTCTATCTCTTAACTTATAGCCAAGCAAATATGGAGCTATTTTCTTCGCGCGAAGATTTTGCTCTCGCTGTTGTTCGGTCATTCAGCAATGGTAGTGCAAAAATTGTCCAGTGGTGTTGCTGCCGTGAGAGCCACCAAATACCGGGAAAACATTACCATCTAGCTGTGAAACTAGATCGAAATCAGCGGTGGCTATCGTCGAAAGAATTTTTGCGCAGTGAGTACGGCATCGTTGTGAATTATTCAAGTTGTCATCACAACTACTATAGCGCTTGGAGATACGTGACCAAGTCAGACAGCAATTATATAGAAAGCGTTGATCATCCAGACCTAAAAAACAGCCAGGAACCTAGAACAAGTTCAGCAAGTCGTGCAAAGAGGAGCCGGTGTAAGGGTGTAAGGAAAGCAAAAGAATGTGGTGCTCTGGATGACACAGAAAGCGAGGAGGAAATGGGAGATGCAGATACACTCCCCAGTAGAAAAAAAAGAAAGAAAAAGCGGCTATCTGCGTTTGAAGTGTCCGAAATTATTGTCGAAAAGAAACTGAAATCTTTAGTGGAACTGCAAGCTCTTGCTTGTGAACAAAAACGCGAAGGGAAAACAGATCTTGCAGAATTTCTTATTAACCGCACGCCTCGTGTGGTGGCGGATATATTAAATTCTACCTGGCAAATTGAAAACGCACAAGAGAAACTGGCACGTTCTAAGAAAACCCGAATGCAAATTTTAGAAGAAGCGAGAGAAAGTGAATGCGCAGAAGGTTGCGGTGGTCAGTGGCAGATTTGTGCGGAAGAAATTCTCAGTAACAATGGAGTTCCTGTAAACGTGTTTCGTGACGCAGTGACAGAGGTTTTGAGTAAGGGAAGAGGTAAATATCGAAACATCATGATAACTGGCAATGCGAACTGTGGTAAAACCTTTCTGTTGAATCCACTCACTGTGATTTATCAAACATTTTGTAATCCTGCAACAGGAAGCTTCGCGTGGGTAGGAGTGGAAAATGCGGAGTGCATTTTTCTTAACGACTTTCGATGGTCGCCTCAAATTATACAGTGGCACGATTTATTATTAATGCTTGAAGGGCATGTGGTTAATCTGCCAGCCCCTAAAACGCACTTTTGCAAGGACATTTCCTTAACTTCTGATATCCCGATATTTTGTACTGGCAAACACCGTCTCATGTACGTCAAGAATGGCATTGTGGACGAAAGAGAATGCGGAATGATGGATGTAAGATGGAAAATATTTCATTTCACGCATCAGATCCCGCGGGAGCAACAACGCGAAATCCCCTCTTGTGCAAGGTGTTTTGCTGAACTTGTTATTCCGTCAGGAAAATAATAGCTTTGCCTTTGACGGTTAACTTGACATGTAGAATGCAATAAAACATTAAAACGACGGTTAACATGACTTTTCAACGGTTAACAGCTGTTGACACTAATAAGTTAGATATATCATTAGTTCTTTTTATAAAACGCTGTTAACCGATGTTAACCGTTGAAATGACTATAATCCCTTTTGTTAACCGTTTTGTAAACGCTATTTCTGTTTTTCAGCATTTTTATTCGTATACATAAACACTAGGCTCATTTGTAAAGCATTTTAACGGCTATTTTATTGCAAAAAAGTTTTCCGACTCCTTCTGTTAATGCATAATTAATTCATATTGTCACGCGGTGCGTGATTCTCAAGGCTAAATACAGTCGCGTGACATTGTTTATCTCCTTCTTTCTGTTGTGTTTCCTTCATACATTATTTTACTGTACTGTTGTTTTATACTTGCTTTCTTAATATTTCGTTCTTTGTCCTTTCCCCTTTATTACTAAATTCAGTCGCTGATCCATCGATGCAATTATTTTGTCAACTACATGAACTGGAATGTTCTTAATTGTTCTAATTACGCGTGAAGTAAATTCGTCGTAACTTTCCTGTGTAATATTCAGTTCCAAAGCTTCTCTTTCCAGTTCGACTTTAACGACATTAAAAAAATTTTCAATGCAGTGTATATCCCCACTCCTAGGAGGAAGTTTCAATTGTTCCGCCTTCTTGCGACAAACAACCTTACGTACGCATGCACTATTTTGTACAGGACAGTTGTCCTGAACCCATAAGCGTGATCCATTCTTGTCTGCTTTCCTGAACATTTCGTCAAAATTATTATTTACAAATGCAGCAAAGTAAGCTCCATCTAATTTTTCATACTTATGACATACAATAGCGCCTTTGCCATAACTTATAGCTACAATTAATTTCAGGACTTTTCCGCCGCTGCCTACTTTGCTTCCCTTTGCCGTACACCCACGAACTAGTCCTTCGGACTTCTTACGCCAAATACGACCGTGGGGTGCTTTCGCTTGATCTGCAGGATTTCTTTTATACCAAAAACTAACACCATCTAAATAAAAAGCCACAGAATCTTTCCAGACATCTTTTGAATAGTTTTTTTTCATCCGTTTAGCGAAGGCCACGCGATGTTTAATGTCCTTTTCCGTTAACAAACCTTTCTTCCGTGCTTGAAGAAAGTGGTAGCCATTTTGGTGTAAAAATCGCCGGACTGTCTTATTGCTTACATGTTTACCGCTAATTCCAGCCCGGGACATTAATCTAGAAGACGTGAAGTTCCCTTCTTCTTGGCGCAGATGTCTTAAAGTCCTTAATATGGTTCTCTCTTCTCGCGCACTCAACTTCTTTGGTCGTCCTCCAGCGTGTTTTGTGCGCCTTTGTCTACTTCGCTTCATCCAGGACCCGTTCTTAATGGTTCTGTAGACCGTTGCCCGCGATATATTGCATCTCTTCCCGATTTCCGTTATAGATAAATTCATCTCGTTGACCAAATAAAAAATATACGCCCTTTTGCAAGCATCTATTTTACCTTTAAAGGCCATAATTGCTATCTGATTTCCTTAATAGCTTGTTGTTTTACCGCCCTTATTTTTGACGTCATATTTTATTGCTTCTAATTGTTTCAATTATCTCCTTTACACTTTTTCAGAAATTACAAAGCATTTACAACGTCTCTTGAAAATTTGAAAGTGCTCCCATTTTTTAGAGAGAAGTTACATCGAATTAAAAAACTTGTCTTCATAGACAACCTCGGACAAAACTGTTGAGACACTCTTCATCTATTTCTTAATTTTAGGCCCAATTTCCGCGTCAACAAACATAAAGAAATCCCCCCTCCCCACCCCCCATGCAATGTTGTTTTGTTCTAAAAACTGTCTGATTCAAATACAGTAATACCCAAAACAACATTGGAAGGAGGGGGAGGGGAGGGCGCATATTTATATTGTGGTGTGGGAAATTTGTTTCAGAAGTATACCAAAATGTAAGGGTAATTTCAGTTTGTCTCAACTAGTTTTGTCCGGGGTTGTCTATAGACTGTTTTTTATTTCTATGTCGTTGTCAACTTTGAAATTACCTTCCTGTTGTTTTTTCTTGTGTGTTTCATTATAGTCGTTATTTTAATACATTTCTTTGTTTGATTGGAACACGAAATAAAAATTGGAGCAGAAAATTTCAAGTTGTGGGTCTCGAATTACAAAGCTTGTCAACAGGTTCATCGCTGGGAATGCTACAATGAGTACGGCCTGTAAACAAATTGCGCGTCTGTAAAGTTTTGGAGGTGGAATTTTCAATGTTATTTGGAATCAGTAGTTAAAATGGATCTGTTAAAGTCATATGATAGTGACGAATCATTTTCCGATGATTCAGAACCCGCGCGTGTACAACTTGGTGAGAAAGATGTTAGAAGTGTCTATCTCTTAACTTATAGCCAAGCAAATATGGAGCTATTTTCTTCGCGCGAAGATTTTGCTCTCGCTGTTGTTCGGTCATTCAGCAATGGTAGTGCAAAAATTGTCCAGTGGTGTTGCTGCCGTGAGAGCCACCAAATACCGGGAAAACATTACCATCTAGCTGTGAAACTAGATCGAAATCAGCGGTGGCTATCGTCGAAAGAATTTTTGCGCAGTGAGTACGGCATCGTTGTGAATTATTCAAGTTGTCATCACAACTACTATAGCGCTTGGAGATACGTGACCAAGTCAGACAGCAATTATATAGAAAGCGTTGATCATCCAGACCTAAAAAACAGCCAGGAACCTAGAACAAGTTCAGCAAGTCGTGCAAAGAGGAGCCGGTGTAAGGGTGTAAGGAAAGCAAAAGAATGTGGTGCTCTGGATGACACAGAAAGCGAGGAGGAAATGGGAGATGCAGATACACTCCCCAGTAGAAAAAAAAGAAAGAAAAAGCGGCTATCTGCGTTTGAAGTGTCCGAAATTATTGTCGAAAAGAAACTGAAATCTTTAGTGGAACTGCAAGCTCTTGCTTGTGAACAAAAACGCGAAGGGAAAACAGATCTTGCAGAATTTCTTATTAACCGCACGCCTCGTGTGGTGGCGGATATATTAAATTCTACCTGGCAAATTGAAAACGCACAAGAGAAACTGGCACGTTCTAAGAAAACCCGAATGCAAATTTTAGAAGAAGCGAGAGAAAGTGAATGCGCAGAAGGTTGCGGTGGTCAGTGGCAGATTTGTGCGGAAGAAATTCTCAGTAACAATGGAGTTCCTGTAAACGTGTTTCGTGACGCAGTGACAGAGGTTTTGAGTAAGGGAAGAGGTAAATATCGAAACATCATGATAACTGGCAATGCGAACTGTGGTAAAACCTTTCTGTTGAATCCACTCACTGTGATTTATCAAACATTTTGTAATCCTGCAACAGGAAGCTTCGCGTGGGTAGGAGTGGAAAATGCGGAGTGCATTTTTCTTAACGACTTTCGATGGTCGCCTCAAATTATACAGTGGCACGATTTATTATTAATGCTTGAAGGGCATGTGGTTAATCTGCCAGCCCCTAAAACGCACTTTTGCAAGGACATTTCCTTAACTTCTGATATCCCGATATTTTGTACTGGCAAACACCGTCTCATGTACGTCAAGAATGGCATTGTGGACGAAAGAGAATGCGGAATGATGGATGTAAGATGGAAAATATTTCATTTCACGCATCAGATCCCGCGGGAGCAACAACGCGAAATCCCCTCTTGTGCAAGGTGTTTTGCTGAACTTGTTATTCCGTCAGGAAAATAATAGCTTTGCCTTTGACGGTTAACTTGACATGTAGAATGCAATAAAACATTAAAACGACGGTTAACATGACTTTTCAACGGTTAACAGCTGTTGACACTAATAAGTTAGATATATCATTAGTTCTTTTTATAAAACGCTGTTAACCGATGTTAACCGTTGAAATGACTATAATCCCTTTTGTTAACCGTTTTGTAAACGCTATTTCTGTTTTTCAGCATTTTTATTCGTATACATAAACACTAGGCTCATTTGTAAAGCATTTTAACGGCTATTTTATTGCAAAAAAGTTTTCCGACTCCTTCTGTTAATGCATAATTAATTCATATTGTCACGCGGTGCGTGATTCTCAAGGCTAAATACAGTCGCGTGACATTGTTTATCTCCTTCTTTCTGTTGTGTTTCCTTCATACATTATTTTACTGTACTGTTGTTTTATACTTGCTTTCTTAATATTTCGTTCTTTGTCCTTTCCCCTTTATTACTAAATTCAGTCGCTGATCCATCGATGCAATTATTTTGTCAACTACATGAACTGGAATGTTCTTAATTGTTCTAATTACGCGTGAAGTAAATTCGTCGTAACTTTCCTGTGTAATATTCAGTTCCAAAGCTTCTCTTTCCAGTTCGACTTTAACGACATTAAAAAAATTTTCAATGCAGTGTATATCCCCACTCCTAGGAGGAAGTTTCAATTGTTCCGCCTTCTTGCGACAAACAACCTTACGTACGCATGCACTATTTTGTACAGGACAGTTGTCCTGAACCCATAAGCGTGATCCATTCTTGTCTGCTTTCCTGAACATTTCGTCAAAATTATTATTTACAAATGCAGCAAAGTAAGCTCCATCTAATTTTTCATACTTATGACATACAATAGCGCCTTTGCCATAACTTATAGCTACAATTAATTTCAGGACTTTTCCGCCGCTGCCTACTTTGCTTCCCTTTGCCGTACACCCACGAACTAGTCCTTCGGACTTCTTACGCCAAATACGACCGTGGGGTGCTTTCGCTTGATCTGCAGGATTTCTTTTATACCAAAAACTAACACCATCTAAATAAAAAGCCACAGAATCTTTCCAGACATCTTTTGAATAGTTTTTTTTCATCCGTTTAGCGAAGGCCACGCGATGTTTAATGTCCTTTTCCGTTAACAAACCTTTCTTCCGTGCTTGAAGAAAGTGGTAGCCATTTTGGTGTAAAAATCGCCGGACTGTCTTATTGCTTACATGTTTACCGCTAATTCCAGCCCGGGACATTAATCTAGAAGACGTGAAGTTCCCTTCTTCTTGGCGCAGATGTCTTAAAGTCCTTAATATGGTTCTCTCTTCTCGCGCACTCAACTTCTTTGGTCGTCCTCCAGCGTGTTTTGTGCGCCTTTGTCTACTTCGCTTCATCCAGGACCCGTTCTTAATGGTTCTGTAGACCGTTGCCCGCGATATATTGCATCTCTTCCCGATTTCCGTTATAGATAAATTCATCTCGTTGACCAAATAAAAAATATACGCCCTTTTGCAAGCATCTATTTTACCTTTAAAGGCCATAATTGCTATCTGATTTCCTTAATAGCTTGTTGTTTTACCGCCCTTATTTTTGACGTCATATTTTATTGCTTCTAATTGTTTCAATTATCTCCTTTACACTTTTTCAGAAATTACAAAGCATTTACAACGTCTCTTGAAAATTTGAAAGTGCTCCCATTTTTTAGAGAGAAGTTACATCGAATTAAAAAACTTGTCTTCATAGACAACCTCGGACAAAACTGTTGAGACACTCTTCATCTATTTCTTAATTTTAGGCCCAATTTCCGCGTCAACAAACATAAAGAAATCCCCCCTCCCCACCCCCCATGCAATGTTGTTTTGTTCTAAAAACTGTCTGATTCAAATACAGTAATACCCAAAACAACATTGGAAGGAGGGGGAGGGGAGGGCGCATATTTATATTGTGGTGTGGGAAATTTGTTTCAGAAGTATACCAAAATGTAAGGGTAATTTCAGTTTGTCTCAACTAGTTTTGTCCGGGGTTGTAGCAAAGTAGTTAACTCGTTTTATGTCGGGATTTTTGGTTTACTACGGTCTTTAGTGCCGGGGTGAAAGCGTATAAATCTCACGCCGCGAAAAATAATTGTTTATGTAGATATGCGTTTTTATCTTTATTCATAAATGCACTTGGCGTTTTGAGGCAAAAGATCGCAACTCCCTAAGGCACACCTTTGCGCTAAAGTGCGCTTGTATGAGCGCACATTCTACTAAACTGGAAGTGTAAATCTAAGACCGAACCAGTTTTATGAGTCTATTTCAGAAAGAGTTATTTGTGAACACAAAGATGCACGCGCTCGGGTTGTTAAGCCGAAGATTTTTTACGATCATCTTCGAACTTTTCGGCGTGGTTCCGGCAGCGTCACTTAAAACAAAAGTCCTATTGTTTAAATCTTTATGTGCGAATTTGACCCGGTACAATAGACCATTTCTTGATACCGCCTCTCTTAGGCTAAGAGGGACTGTATCTCTCGTTGTCACTGTAAAAAGTGTAGTCTTAGTATAAGGCGGCTTAGCATACAAATGCGTGTGCCTTTTCTCCTTTTTTTTGGAGGGAAGGGGGTTTGGAGCGGGTTCGGATTTTTAAGGTTTGGAAAGGGGATATATTTTCGGGTGGTTTCAAGCCCCTTCTGTTAGCAAACGTAGGAAAGGGAGTGACGTAGCCGGAGTGTCACTCTCCATATCTTAATCCAACAACAATGGCGGCAGAAATAATATAGTACTATTCAAAGTCATTTGAATATACTTTATTATGCATGCAAGCCAGTAGTCTCGTGCAAATGGATATGGAATACCCTCGGGGGGCTCTCATTGGTGTAACGGGTATATATTAACCGCTCCCTGCTTAATTTGGCATCTTTTGGCGGAAAACCACGCAGTGGAAAGCTCGCGACCCACCCTCCCTTCCCGAGTGATCTGTGTTCGGAGTTCACCATACAATGGAGCGCAGTTTTTTCCCCTTGTGCGTTTGGCGGGTCGCCAAACAAAAATGTTTATCTTTAGCTGCAATACGGCCGCGTGTCCTCCCCGCGGCCGGGGCAAAAAACTGCACTCCACCAGCGACACTCCGTGTCGTTTCCTGACTACGCCGGAGTGTCACTCTCCATATCTTAATCCAACAACAATGGCGGCAGAAATAATATAGTACTAGTGGGAGTCGTGTTTGGCCTGTCTCTTTTTATACTTCTTTGTGATTATTTTTTACAGAGACTATACCGTAAAATGCTGCTTATAAGCCCTGGGCTTATGTAACTTCGTAGGGGTTTTTTGGCTGGCAAGCAAAAATATTGCCATAAAGAAGCGTTCTTTGAGTTAATTTCATTTAGGCGTAAACTTTTGTAAAGAATTTCTGTTAAGGAATTAAGAAAGGAATAAGGAATTAATGGGTATAACCGGAGTAATGTTTTGTTACCGATGGGCCTATAACCGGGTTGGCTTTTTTTTATTTATTCCATTACTCCATTTACTCCATTACTATGGAATTACTCCATTATTATGGTACGCATGGAGCACAACATTACTTCACGAGAATTACACGCTTGTTGTACAAAAGATACGTAGTGTAGTTTCGTGTATGTCTCAATGAATTCAAGATACATTGGTACAACTCTACAAGTGAAGCTGTTCTTCGCGTACAGAGGATATACTATTGGATGCAGTGATCGCAATGCCATGATAAGACAACGGAAGTTCTGTCTAGCTCCAGGTCACTACTCAACAAAAGAATAAACTAAAGAGCTAAAACTACCTGCAAGAAGTCGTGATTCCAATATAGGAACATGACAGGAGTTTATTACTCCTGAAAATGATTGCATTTTCATTCTTGGATCTTTAATAGACACTTATCCGTGATCAAGAAACACTTTCTCGCAAGTCTTGCATGCCGCAGGCTATGGACACTTATCACAGCCTCTTTACTGATCCTAATATTTCCACAGCGGTAGCATAATCTTCAGCCGATTGCCATTTATTTTGCAACACGAGTCTGAGCCAAAGAAGCCCTAATATATGTCAGGACAGTGTAGAGAATACATAAAGAAATAAAATAATTATAGTCATGGCTATGGCATGAAATCCTCCGGGATTGATCCTGTCATTAGAGAAATTATCCAAAGATCAATGGGTCAATATTATAGAGCAAAGTGGATAGATAATTGCGACTTGTAACATCCTAACAGTGATCTATAGCAAGGGACAAATACCTCGTAAACCTACTTGGGAAAGCTATTTTAAAGGCTTTTAAATACTTCTTGCGACTAGTGGGAATCGTGTTTGGCCTGCCTCTTTTAAGAGCTTATGACGCGTAAATAAGCCATTTCACAGCTATAGATTCGAATACCAGATATATTAAAACCATCGATAGGAAAAATCTAAGGACTATCCGTACCACAATTATCTCTTTAAGCAGAGACTAAATTGCGCACGAATCTTTCTGACCAAAATGAACCAAAATGAGGCCTAAAAAAGTAAAAACAAAAATGAACTAAAACCCAGAACCTCACTGAAACCTAACTGTTTGACATTGGTTTGTTTGACCTGGAAAATCAATCTGATGACAGTATTGCAAAACTCTGCTTAATCATTTCTAATGATATGGCTAAAACAAAAACAAGTTTGCCGGTTTAGTACACTGTACGATGACTCACTAAAAATAAAATAATGTCGCTTAAAACAGTCCCCTTGATAAAATAAAATTCTTTTATTCACATCTTACAAAAGCGTTCGTGAAATTGTTTCTGATCGCTTTTACAAGCACACTTATAGAAAAGTTCTATATTTGTTTGTCAACCTACAAGGAAATTGAAAGCACTGGTTCGTTAAAACCTATTGTTGTTTAATTTAGTCAGCTTCTATAACTTGCAAATGAGGTAAATTAACCTCGGGCCGAGGACATTTTTAACTAAAGGGACACTGTCTCGACAGAAATATCGTGTTTTCATGATTATGGCCAGGAGCTTGCTTTAGCTTGCTTTATCATCCGAAAATAGGAAGAAAAAAATAGCCAAAAGTGATGAACGCAGAAAAATATGAATTAAAAAGACAAAATAACGACAAAATTCCACCAGAATCGAAACTTTGAATATTTCTTGACCGCATGTCATGTAATCAAAATTGCTTAACCGTAATCAACTTGATCCATTCTTCTATTTCGAATCCGTACTTTTTCTCCAAACTACTGCTTCTGTTTTTCTCCTTGAGAATCTTTTAATCCAATTTAGTTGTATATTTGGTGACATTTGGCGATATAACATGGAAATTAACAAACACATTATTTCAACAAAACTTCATTGTACAACCATTCTCAATCAGCAATGTCAGCTTACCTCAAACTCTCCGGTTTTCCCTTTCTTAAAACGCAGTGCTATAATATGATAATACCACTGAAATGTCTTGAAGCAACCAGTTTGACAAACCAGACTGGACATCGTAAAGGACATTAGCCAAGCGCGCTTCTAGCGTGCCATATATCTGAGCACAGTCTACATTAGGTGAGATAAGATTACATTCTTGACGCTCGGTAGAATGAAAGTATTCTGCAACATGTTCCCAAAAAAACATAGAATTCATAATCGTACGCCTTAAAAATCATCGCTACGAAAAAGAGATAACAAACAGTAGGAATGTTACCTAACTGAAAAAATATATTCCGAGGCATTTTTCGAAATAGGCAAACAGCGTGGCAGATTTTATATGAAATTTTAACACGCATATTTCTTCATTGTGAAGGTCAAGTCAATAAACCACTGTATTAAAAAAATATGCAACTCGACTCTTGTTTTCTAACACAAATCTATCTAACTCCGTAGTGACGTAGGATGATGACAGATGAGAACAGTAATGTGCTAACAAAAATGCAACAGGAATGTCCCCACAAATTCACTAAAAAGTCTATTAATAGTATCTAACGCATTTTTTGCTAACAAAAATGCATAAAGAATGCATGTTAGCCCACATAAACTCCTGTAAGTTAAACATTAACTTACAGGAGATAAAAAGAACTAATGATATATCTAACTTATTAGTGTCAACAGCTGTTAACCGTTGAAAAGTCATGTTAACCGTCGTTTTAATGTTTTATTGCATTCTACATGTCAAGTTAACCGTCAAAGGCAAAGCTATTATTTTCCTGACGGAATAACAAGTTCAGCAAAACACCTTGCACAAGAGGGGATTTCGCGTTGTTGCTCCCGCGGGATCTGATGCGTGAAATGAAATATTTTCCATCTTACATCCATCATTCCGCATTCTCTTTCGTCCACAATGCCATTCTTGACGTACATGAGACGGTGTTTGCCAGTACAAAATATCGGGATATCAGAAGTTAAGGAAATGTCCTTGCAAAAGTGCGTTTTAGGGGCTGGCAGATTAACCACATGCCCTTCAAGCATTAATAATAAATCGTGCCACTGTATAATTTGAGGCGACCATCGAAAGTCGTTAAGAAAAATGCACTCCGCATTTTCCACTCCTACCCACGCGAAGCTTCCTGTTGCAGGATTACAAAATGTTTGATAAATCACAGTGAGTGGATTCAACAGAAAGGTTTTACCACAGTTCGCATTGCCAGTTATCATGATGTTTCGATATTTACCTCTTCCCTTACTCAAAACCTCTGTCACTGCGTCACGAAACACGTTTACAGGAACTCCATTGTTACTGAGAATTTCTTCCGCACAAATCTGCCACTGACCACCGCAACCTTCTGCGCATTCACTTTCTCTCGCTTCTTCTAAAATTTGCATTCGGGTTTTCTTAGAACGTGCCAGTTTCTCTTGTGCGTTTTCAATTTGCCAGGTAGAATTTAATATATCCGCCACCACACGAGGCGTGCGGTTAATAAGAAATTCTGCAAGATCTGTTTTCCCTTCGCGTTTTTGTTCACAAGCAAGAGCTTGCAGTTCCACTAAAGATTTCAGTTTCTTTTCGACAATAATTTCGGACACTTCAAACGCAGATAGCCGCTTTTTCTTTCTTTTTTTTCTACTGGGGAGTGTATCTGCATCTCCCATTTCCTCCTCGCTTTCTGTGTCATCCAGAGCACCACATTCTTTTGCTTTCCTTACACCCTTACACCGGCTCCTCTTTGCACGACTTGCTGAACTTGTTCTAGGTTCCTGGCTGTTTTTTAGGTCTGGATGATCAACGCTTTCTATATAATTGCTGTCTGACTTGGTCACGTATCTCCAAGCGCTATAGTAGTTGTGATGACAACTTGAATAATTCACAACGATGCCGTACTCACTGCGCAAAAATTCTTTCGACGATAGCCACCGCTGATTTCGATCTAGTTTCACAGCTAGATGGTAATGTTTTCCCGGTATTTGGTGGCTCTCACGGCAGCAACACCACTGGACAATTTTTGCACTACCATTGCTGAATGACCGAACAACAGCGAGAGCAAAATCTTCGCGCGAAGAAAATAGCTCCATATTTGCTTGGCTATAAGTTAAGAGATAGACACTTCTAACATCTTTCTCACCAAGTTGTACACGCGCGGGTTCTGAATCATCGGAAAATGATTCGTCACTATCATATGACTTTAACAGATCCATTTTAACTACTGATTCCAAATAACATTGAAAATTCCACCTCCAAAACTTTACAGACGCGCAATTTGTTTACAGGCCGTACTCATTGTAGCATTCCCAGCGATGAACCTGTTGACAAGCTTTGTAATTCGAGACCCACAACTTGAAATTTTCTGCTCCAATTTTTATTTCGTGTTCCAATCAAACAAAGAAATGTATTAAAATAACGACTATAATGAAACACACAAGAAAAAACAACAGGAAGGTAATTTCAAAGTTGACAACGACATAGAAATAAAAAACAGTCTATAGACAACCCCGGACAAAACTAGTTGAGACAAACTGAAATTACCCTTACATTTTGGTATACTTCTGAAACAAATTTCCCACACCACAATATAAAGATAGCCGCTTTTTCTTTCTTTTTTTTCTACTGGGGAGTGTATCTGCATCTCCCATTTCCTCCTCGCTTTCTGTGTCATCCAGAGCACCACATTCTTTTGCTTTCCTTACACCCTTACACCGGCTCCTCTTTGCACGACTTGCTGAACTTGTTCTAGGTTCCTGGCTGTTTTTTAGGTCTGGATGATCAACGCTTTCTATATAATTGCTGTCTGACTTGGTCACGTATCTCCAAGCGCTATAGTAGTTGTGATGACAACTTGAATAATTCACAACGATGCCGTACTCACTGCGCAAAAATTCTTTCGACGATAGCCACCGCTGATTTCGATCTAGTTTCACAGCTAGATGGTAATGTTTTCCCGGTATTTGGTGGCTCTCACGGCAGCAACACCACTGGACAATTTTTGCACTACCATTGCTGAATGACCGAACAACAGCGAGAGCAAAATCTTCGCGCGAAGAAAATAGCTCCATATTTGCTTGGCTATAAGTTAAGAGATAGACACTTCTAACATCTTTCTCACCAAGTTGTACACGCGCGGGTTCTGAATCATCGGAAAATGATTCGTCACTATCATATGACTTTAACAGATCCATTTTAACTACTGATTCCAAATAACATTGAAAATTCCACCTCCAAAACTTTACAGACGCGCAATTTGTTTACAGGCCGTACTCATTGTAGCATTCCCAGCGATGAACCTGTTGACAAGCTTTGTAATTCGAGACCCACAACTTGAAATTTTCTGCTCCAATTTTTATTTCGTGTTCCAATCAAACAAAGAAATGTATTAAAATAACGACTATAATGAAACACACAAGAAAAAACAACAGGAAGGTAATTTCAAAGTTGACAACGACATAGAAATAAAAAACAGTCTATAGACAACCCCGGACAAAACTAGTTGAGACAAACTGAAATTACCCTTACATTTTGGTATACTTCTGAAACAAATTTCCCACACCACAATATAAATATGCGCCCTCCCCTCCCCCTCCTTCCAATGTTGTTTTGGGTATTACTGTATTTGAATCAGACAGTTTTTAGAACAAAACAACATTGCATGGGGGGTGGGGAGGGGGGATTTCTTTATGTTTGTTGACGCGGAAATTGGGCCTAAAATTAAGAAATAGATGAAGAGTGTCTCAACAGTTTTGTCCGAGGTTGTAGAGCCAGACGAAAATTCTTACCGAGGCAATGTCAGAGAAAACAAAGGCACTTTTTTTATTACTCATGTGCATAGCGGCATGAGTCAAGGTTTCGGTAAGGTTTCTTTTCGTCCCGCTTTTTGTAGTCACAAATTGCTGTGTTTTTTTTTTAAAGTTTCCCGTATCCCGCGGGACAACTTTCACTGGTCTGATTGGTTGACACGCGACCTCCCCGTAATCACTTCAATTTGACTTCCCGGAAAAGAAATTACATTTTTCGATGAGAATTTATGTTGATATCAATTTGTGATTGAATTTTCGGTTGTGTTGTCGCTAGTTTTGAAGAAATGCTTATAAAACGTGTTTAAATTCAGTTGTAAATTCAGTCGTAATAAATGATATCCGATATTATGTAAACAAAACAAGACATACATGTCACGCAAAATTCGTTGAGAGGGAAGGGGTGCGTGACCCAGTTAAAATAAACCATAAAACGTTATTATGCAAGCGCATGAGTACAGGCTACCAGCTAGCCTCTTGTGAGATCCAATGCTTGTACTACTATTCAAAATTTTATTTTTAGCGAGACAAGTGCCTCAGTCCGCCTCATGCTAGCTACGACCCTGAAGCCCTTCGATTGTTGTTAAAATTTCATAATATTCAAAGTGCCTAAGGTAAAATAATTAAAAGAAATATCTGGAATGGTTCTTAAAAAATAACTAATTGTCACTTCACCTTTCACCCGCGGATTGTATTTAACTAAATACCTCATGCTTTAGTGAATTTCTCAGCCGAAAACATCGATTTCAACATTGACTTTATACAGAAATTTGAAGTAATTTCGTAGCTTGTCTTTGTACTCTTGATCAGCACCTATACGCACATTTTGAACCAAGTTTTATAATAGTTACATCTCTTACAAATTAAGCTATGAACAATAAAAACTCAGTTTTTTACAAACATCCATCAGACCTCAAGTGTAATTAGGTCAGGCAGTCACTGAGTCAGTCAGGCAAATCACATTTTCAACCAGGGGTGGGTGGGGGGTACTCTCCTACATACGCTATGTGTTTGTGCCACTTTAGACTGAAGTTGCAAAAAGATTTTACCGTGATTTTGGTTTGAAAAAGTTGAAAATATGAAGGGTTACGTCTGTACGAAAAGTTTGCAATTTTTGTTCCAAGAACGGGAATGGGCATAAAAAAAACAAAACAAAAAAAACCTACGTACACCCCAGCGACCTAACTACCCTCCCCACTCCGCTCCCTACTTCAATCTTCAATCATGTATTTATTATGTAAAAAATAAACAAAAGGAAACGTCAGAGGTTATCCCTATCCAGGACTTTCCCTACTTAAAATATCAAATAAATTACTAAACAAATTACAAATACGTACTAGACTTTGTGCAATTTAGGTCTAAAAAGATGACTCCACACTATTTTAAAAGCCTTCCCGATGTCAAAGACGCAAAAAAAATAAACTCACGCAAATACTTTCCAAGAACTCTGATTTGAAAAATTCTCGAAAGCTGCTTTTCCAAAGGTCATGCTTTTCTGAACAGATAAAAGGAAATAAAAGGAAAAGCCTCCCCGATGTCAAAGACGCACAAAAAATAAACTCACGCAAATACTTTCCCAAGAACTCTGATTTGAAAAATTCTCGAAAGGTCATGCTTTCCTGAACAGATAAACAATTCCTACAATTCCTAGAAATCCAGGATATTTTTGGCATGTCAAAACATGTCAAAGAACGCTTTGTGATTGGTTGATAATATTATCAGGCGACTAAGTGGTAAGCATGATCACGAGACAAAACTCAATCGTTCACTTGCACGACCTTGCATAGCCAAGCTTGTTTTCAGCTTGGAAACCTTCGATCGTCGTTTACCGTCCCTTTTCATCATGGATATAAAGACCTTGTTAGATAATCTCCATGACGAAGTATCCTGTTCTGTGTGCATGTGCACGTTCACTGATCCAAAGCAGTTGCCATGCTTGCACAGTTTCTGCCTACACTGCCTGAACGGGATTCAACGAACGAGCGACATCCATGGCAAAATTACATGCCCCGAGTGCAGGAGAGAGTTCAGAATCTCTGGAAGTGGAAATCCTAGCGAATTTCCCACCAACTTTCGCATTAACAGTTTGCTGGATGTACTGGCAATTAAGCAGTGCAAAACACTCGGAGTGAAATGTGGAAACTGCGATGAAAATAAGGAACGCAGCTTTTACTGCTTCCAATGCTGTCTTTTTTGGTGCGACGTATGCATCAGTTTGCATAACCGGATCAAAGCCAACAAAGAACACAGGGCGCTGGCGCTGACGGACTTTCAAAATCAAGACTTTGAGAACCTAATAAAGCGACCAGCGTTTTGCCAGAAGAAAAACCACGAAAAGAAAGAGTTGGAGTTCTTTTGCAAGGTGTGTAAAGTCGCCATTTGCAACGCTTGTGCTTTAACAGACCACGAAGGACACGCTAAGGTGATTCTAGAAACGGCGGCGAGTGAAAAGAAAGTACAACTGGAATCTGGGATAAAATCGCTAAAGCAGAAAGCACAAGAAAAAAGAAACGAAGTCGACAAAATCGACCAAAGCAGCATTAAAGTTCAAGTGCAAGTAGCTGACGTAAAAAGCCAAGTGCAGACGAGTGTTGACAAAATAATCGCGATCATCGAAGCGAAAAAACAAGATATTTTTCATGCAGTTGATAATCAAGCAAAAGAATCACTCGAGTGCCTGGAATTGAAAAAACGTGAAGTTGAACATCAAGTGAAAACAATTGAATCAGCAATCAAACAAACTGAAACTCTATTGAAACAAAGCTCCAGCGCCGAAATCGTAGGACTCAGTGAAACAGTTGATTCAATCCTTCAGGAACATGACACTCAAACTAACTTTGACACTGAACGCATCCCTCGTTTTACCTTTACTGTAAGTGTAAAAATTCTTAACATGTTAAACACTGAGGGAATAGGCAACGTAAAAACTGATTTTAGCGAAACTAAAGCGCAGCAATCCAGGGCTAAAGGTAAAGAAAGTAGTAAAACATTTACTGGGGTTAAAGCAGAAAATGTTCGTGGCAGTCCTTCTGATGTTCAGGTTCAAACCAGGCGGTTCAGACCTGCGCTATCTTTTGGACAAAAAGGTCAGTCTATTGGAATGCTTAACGATCCCTACATGGCGGCAGTAAATGATCGTAATGAGATTGCAGTGACTGAGTTTGAAAACCACAGGGTATCAGTGTTTAGTAGTGACGGTACCCACTTAAGATCGTTTGGTAGACTGGGTGGTAATAATGGTGAATTTAACCACCCTACAGGGATCGCTTTTGATAGAATTGGTAACATTATAGTGGCGGACTGTGATAATAATAGAGTGCAATTGTTCAGTGGGAATGGTAAGTTTCTTAGTAAGTTTGGTAAACAAGGTAGTCTTGATCACCAGCTTAAGTATCCTAAAGGTTTATCAATAACCGACAACGGTGATATTATTGTTGCCGATAAAGGTAACGAATTAATCAAGATATTCTCTCCTAGTGGGGAGTGTTTAAGTAAATTTGGCGGAGCAGGTTCTTTGGTCACACCCTGGCACTGTATCCAACAAGGGCAGTATCTTATAGTCTCAGACATGGGTGATGATTCCATTAAAATGTTTGATCTTAAGGGAAAGTTTATTTTTAAATTTGGAAAGAAGGGGAATAAAGATGGAGAGTTGAGTCATCCTCGTTACTTGTCGGTTAACAAAGAAGGATTTCTAATGGTCTGTGATTCATGGAATGACAGAGTTCAGGTGTTTGAACTGAGCGGAAAGTTTGTTACAAAGTTTGGAAATGAAGGTTATAAGACAGGAGAGTTTAAGTTTCCATCCTCTACAGCAAATCTTAGTGATGGAAGGATACTTGTGTGTGACAAGAATAACCACCGAATCCAGATATTTGATCAGATATGATATGTTCTCACCTGTGTTCCAATTAAGATGAAATATCCTATTATTGATTCAGAAATTCTATATTTTGAAAGAAATGATGTTTTCTTTGTTGTTTTTTTTTTTAAATTTACTAGAGGACAATAAGTTGCTTCGCTGATAATTTTTATTAATTTAGGTTCTCTCCGTTTTCACATGTAAGAGAGATATTTTACTTATATACAGTGTGTTTCAAGGTTTATAAAACATAGATAGTTGTTAGATTTATTTTTGAATTCTTTTCATTATTATGTTAGGATCGCAGATTGATTATTTTTCAAATTAGTAAAAATTATTTGGGTAATAATAAGTAAGAATTAGACAATGAAGGCTGAAGTGATTGTAAATATTATTTTCTTGATAGTCTCTAGTACAATTTTTTTATTATAATTGCGGATGAAATAATATTTTGTTAAGGTGGTAAAGTGTGAATAAATGGTAGACTTTTTGTCTGAAACTTTGCTTGATCTTTGAACTTTTTTCTCAATCCTGGCAAAAACTGCCTAAATAAACGGAGCGTAGAAAAACATTGCTACAATCTTGGTGAGAAGCGTTGAGAAACTTCTTTTTCCCCACAAATTGTCTTTGTCATCACCTTCCCCTCTCCACCACCAATACGGCCATGGGGAAGTAAATAGAGGGTAGATTTAGCTTAAGTCAAAGAATCCTTATTTTACAATGAATGATGGTTCGATGCAAGCGCAAAGACATGATCAACTTACTTTCGTCTTCGGGGTTCGCAGAGTGAAAACTACGTCAATGCGATAAACTTCCTGACCGTTCACGGCTAGCTTGTTTGAACGAATCGATTCCTGATCGGCCGTATTCTTCGCTGAGTATTTTAACTGTGTTTAACACATTGGACAGTTCAGACAGTACAAATACTTGAAAATCCGGCGTTTGTCAGGGTGGCCCCCAATAGGAGAAAGAACGAAAACGATTTATTTCTTGAATTAACATAATCCTGGATGGCCCAAAACAGCATTTAATGTATAATGCACGTCTGAGAATTTACACCTGGTATTTTTGTTTCCTCTTTCGCCTGCTAACAGGCCACTCTACACTGGCGCTAAGTGCTCTTAGAGAGTTTTCGCACAACTTATGTTTTCGACTGTCGCATGGCTTCCCTCAGCGTCATAGTAAAATAGTACTCAACTCAACTCGTAGCTGCGATGTGTCGTAGGGTTATTAACGTACGTGTTTTGAAATCCAAGTGCGACATTTTTCTTGTCATACGCAACAATCGTCATACGCAACAATCGCAAGGAGGAGGTTTGATTTACACTAGCGATTTTTGTTTTAGGTCTGTCGCAAGCTTGTCACGTGCGATATTGTTGTACCTTCTATAAATCGTGGGCGGCATGAACACACTCTGAAGCATTATTTTGTCGGTTAATCGCCACCGAAAATTCAGTAAAGGAAAAGGAGAAGTCTGCGCGCAGACTTCGTTTCGTGCCCCTCTCGCGCGTTTTCTCGAAATCACGCCCTATCACTGATTTGGTAAACTACCAATACGGTTACCGCATATCCCGAAGGACACCAGTGTCGGTGAAGAGTCGTTGATATTTATCTCGCCTCTCCGCAAATATCCACCACTGTAATAGTAGATAGATATTATATCCGGGATCCCACAGAACACTTGCATGTACTCGTTAATCATTGCAAATGTGTATCAACAAAAAGCGCGCAGTTTTAAAAGAGTGGGTTCTTTCTTTCTTTTATACGAGAGCTAATAACTAAAGGAAAGGTCAGTTCTTATTAGAAGGATTTCTTAAAGAGAAGTTTGGGTAAATTGTGTGTATTCAAATGAAAGTTAACCCAGCAGTACTTTCCTCTGATGCTGTATATTGTGATGAATACGAAAACTAATAAAGCAAGGCTGACTGTACAACTGAGATTATAATATTCTTTCCAATATTTCGTCAGGCACGGCCTGACTTCTTCATTACATTTTCTGAGTAGATCCACCAGGATCCGACGCTTTTGCACTGTCCGTTGGTCCTTGCAGATATTTCCAAAGTGTTTATATTATGATGCACAACTGGCAGCGGTTACCTTTGCTGTCTGTACAAGATAGAAATCGAACCTCTCCGCGCAAACAAATGCAAATACACTCTGGACTTTTGTACGAAATATATTTATTGAAACTCACAATTTTTCATTGCTATACGATGTTCACGAATTTAATGACCTTAATACAACTAAATGATGCTTTTCTTGTGCAATTTTGCAGGGGCTAGTAGTAAGTTCTCCGCGAAAAAAAAATATTCGTAATGTGGTAACCCCTTTACAAGCAATTGCAGCTAAACTTTAAATCGCAAAAATTGCTGATTCAGATACCAAACCTTTACCCCACTCCGTTTTAACGACCACCTTGCTAATACGATCAAATTTTTGTGGCCCGCCATTTGTCTTCAGGCTCTCAGTGGACTGTTGTATTCTGAAACAGTTCATAGCCAGATCCACTCCCTCACTCTTGTGGCTCAGGTTCTGACTTTACGTCATCTCAGGGAGTCTTGAGTGTATACAGATCCACTCCCTCACTCTGTCATCTCAGGGAGTCTGTATAAGGTCAGAGGTCATACAATAAAGTCATATGAAGTGAGGTTTATTCTTTTTAGGCATTAAGTAATTTCAAGTTATTAATTCATATTCAAATGTAATTTTCCTAACAGCTTCATCACTTTCAAGAGTGACATGTGTTCAGACAAACCTGGATGAAGAACCAGAAGCTGTCAGGGATGAATTCCACAACTTTCTGGCTAAAGTCATTAGTAACTGGACTGACAAACGAGACCAAGAAGAACTGAGTATTATGAACACATAATATTAACATCACTGATACAGATTACAGTTTGTGGAATCGATAGAACTGAGAGTATTTTATGGGAAGTGTGGATGTGTTTTTTATTTATTTATGTGATGAGTAGTATCAGAAAACAAACAAGTAAGCTTACTGATATTCTAGAGGACTTCATGTAAAGGTTGTACAAAGTACTTTTCATGTCATGACCTGCTTTATATTTTATGTACAGTGTGACTTATTGAGGTTTTATCATGAAAATGCTATGGAATAAAACTCATGAATTTTCAATGGTGGTGAATTAAGATTTCTACAATATTATTTTTATTCATTAAAATTTCCGTGCGTTAATCTCAGTTCCTGTATCCATTGTAGATAACAAATGAAGGGTACTTTGTTTAACAGGACTTGTCAATGATAAAGAATTTTTGGATCTTCTTTGGTATTAGATGTAATCGCCAATTAGTAGGAATTCAGTTTCCACCCGGTCTTGGAAGACCTTTCACCCGTGGATTAATATAAAATACAGCGTGCTTCATTAAATTTCTCGAAAACATTGATTTCAATAACGAGTAGGAACACTTGTGTTGATGCACGTGATCAGTACGTTTACGTGCAATTTGAAAAAAGTTAGTTATAGTATTGCGAGCATCCACCGCCTCCCCAGTGAATTAAGTTTTCACAATGCTCACAGTAGTTAAAAGTCCTTTTAATCAGAATTTTTTCCATCTCACAACGTTCTCTTCATCTGGCTCCCCGGGGGGATACTCCCAGAAAATTTGGGTGGGGGTGTGCGGCATGCTTCTTAAAACCCTTACCCTATTTCAGACCAAAATATGCGATTTTCCCTACCCTATTTCAGACCAGACCCTTATATCGATACCCTATTTCAGATGTTAATCAAACCGCATTTCTCAGGGGATGAAAAAAGTAGCTTCTTCTAAAAACCATACCCAATTCCAGACCAGAGTGCGCAAATCATACCCTAGTTCAGACCAAAATGGTCAAAATCTATACCCTATTTCAGACCAAAACGGCTTGAAAACCATACCCTTTAGGGACATACCTATATAGCTTATATAAGGGAGTACCCCCCGCCCTTCACAATCAGTTTTCTTACCGGCATTTGCAGCAACATCTTGTTTGCTTTTTAAATCAAAGTACTTATCACTCATCATTTACTCTCACAACACTCTCACTGACGTAACACTCACATTTCTCGGATTCTTTGAATACAGTTGGTCAAAGACCGTGAAGGGGCTTCAACAAATGGACAGTACACCCCTGCGCCCCAACTAAAATTTAAAAAATCCCCCCCCCCCCCCCCCCTCCGCCCCCTTGTTAACATGCCTTTGTGCACATTTGGTTATAAAAGCGTAAAACACCCCAATGTCACAGACGCAGAAAAAATAATCCCACTCAAATACTTTCCCAAGAACTCTAGTCTGATTTGAAAGTTCTCGACAGCTTCTTTCCCATAGGTCATGCTTTCCTGAGCAGATAAACAATTCCTAGAAATCCAGGATATATATATTTTTTAATTGGAAGTTAGAAATGTCAACTGAACATGTCAAAGAACGCTTTGTGATTGGTTAATAATATTATCAGGTGACTAAGATTAGAAGTAAAGTCTGGTCACAAGACACTAAATTGTTCGCTCGTAGGCAAGTTTGTTTTCAGCTTAAAACCTTCGTCGTTTACCGTCGCTTTTCATCATGGATATAAAGACCTTGTTAGATAATCTTCATGACGAAGTATCCTGTTCTGTGTGCATGTGCACGTTCACTGATCCAAAGCAGTTGCCATGCTTGCACAGTTTCTGCCTACACTGCCTGAACGGGATTCAACGAACGAGCGGCATCCATGGCAAAATTACATGCCCCGAGTGCAGGAGAGAGTTCAGAATCTCTGGAAGTGGAAATCCTAGTGAATTTCCCACCAACTTTCGCATTAACAGTTTGCTGGATGTACTGGCAATTAAGCAGTGCAAAACACTGGGAGTAAAATGTGGAAACTGCGATGAAAATAAGGAACGCAGCTTTTACTGCTTCCAATGTTGTTGTTTCTGGTGTGATTTATGCATTAGTTCACATAATCGCATCAAAGCCAACAAAGAACACAGGGCGCTGGCGCTGAACGACTTTCAAGATCAAGACTTTGAAAACATTCTTAAGCGACCAGCGTTTTGCCAGAAGAAAGATCACGAAAAAGAAGAGTTAAAGTTCTTTTGCAAGGTGTGTAAAGTCGCTATTTGCAACGCTTGTGCTTTAACAGACCACGAAGGACACGCTAAGATGATTCTAAAAACAGCGGCGAGTGAGAAGAAAGTACAACTGCAGTCTGGGATAAAATCGCTAAAGCAGAAAGCACAAGAAAAGAGAAACGAAGTCGACAAAATCGACCAAACCAGCATTGAAGTTCAAGTGCAAGTAGCTGACGTAAAAAGCCAAGTGCAGACGAGTGTCGACAAAATGATCGCGATCATCGAAGCGAAAAAACAAGATATTTTTCACGCAGTTGATAATCAAGCGAAAGAATATCTCGAGTGCCTGGAATTGAAAAAACGTGAAGTTGAACATCAAGTGAAAACAATTGAATCAGCAATCAAACAAACTGAAACTCTGTTGAAACAAAGCTCTGGCGCTGAAATCCTAGGACTCAGTGAAACAGTTGATACAATCCTTCAGGGACATGACACTCAAGCTAACTTTGACACTGAACGCATCCCTCGTTTTACCTTTACTGTAAGTGTAAAAATTCTTAACATGTTAAACACTGAGGGAATAGGCAACGTAAAAACTGTTTTTAGCGAAACTAAAACGCAAGAGTCAAGGGCTGAAGGTAAAGAAAGTAGTAAAACATTTGCTGGGGTTAAAGCAGAAAATGTTCGTGGCAGTCCTTTTGATGTTCAGGTTCAAACCAGACGGTTCAGACCTGTGCTGTCTTTTGGACAAAAAGGTCAGTCTGTTGGAATGCTTAACGATCCCTACGGGGTGGCAGTAAATGATCATGATGATATTGCAGTGACTGAGTTTAGTAACCACAGAGTGTCAGTGTTTAGTAGTGACGGTACCCACTTAAGATCGTTTGGTAGAAAGGGTGGTAATAATGGTGAATTCAACTCCCCTTCAGGAATCGCTTTTGATAGATATGGTAACATTATAGTGGCGGACCGTAATAATCATAGAGTGCAATTGTTCAATGGGAATGGTAAGTTTCTTAGCAAGTTTGGTAAACAAGGAAGTCTTGATCACCAGCTTAATAAACCTGAAGGTTTATCAATAACAGACAACGGTGATATTATTGTTACTGATAAAGGTAACAAATTAATCAAGATATTCTCTCCTAGTGGGGAGTGTTTACTTAAATTTGGCGGAGCAGGTTCCTTGGTCATTCCCTTTCACTGTATCCAACAAGGGCAATATCTTATAGTCTCAGACCCGGGTAATCAATCCATTAAAATGTTTGATCTTGAGGGAAAGTTTATTTTTAAATTTAGAAAGAAGGAGGACAAGGATGGAGAGTTCTATTTTCCCCGTTACTTGTCGGTTAACAAAGAAGGATTTCTAATGGTCTGTGATGCACACAATCACAGAGTTCAGGTGTTTGAACTGAGCGGAAAGTTTGTTACAAAGTTTGGAAGTGAGGGTAGTGAGACAGGAGAGTTTAAGTTTCCATTCTCTGCAGCAAATCTTAGTGATGGAAGGATAGTTGTGTGTGAATGGGGTAACCACCGAATCCAGATATTTGATCAGACATGATATGTTCTCACCTGTGTTGTAATTAAGATGAATTATCCTATTATTGATTCAGAAATTCTATATTTTGAAAGGAAATGATGTGGGTTTTTTGTATCATGCTTGTTCTCATTATACTAGAGGACAATAAGTTGCTTCGCTGATAATTTTTATTAATTTAGGTTCTCTCAGTTTTCACATGTAAGAGAGATTTTTTACTTATATACAGTGTGTTTCAAGGTTTGTAAAACATAGATAGTTGTTGGATTTATTTTTGAGTTCTTTTCATTATTATGTTAGGATCGCAGATTGATTATTTTTCAAATTAGTAAAAATTATTTGGCGATAATAAGTAAGAATTAGCAATGAAGGCTGAAATGATTGTAATATTTTTTCTTGATAGTCTCAAATACAATGTTCTTTATTATAATTGTCGATGAAATAATATTTTGTAAGGCTGTACATTAAGGTGGTAAAGTGTGAATAAATGGTAGATTTTTTGTCTGAAACTTTGCTTGATCTTTGAACTTATTTCTCAATCGTGGCATAAACTGCCTAAATAAACGGAGCGTAGAAAAACATTCCTACAATCTTGGTGAGAAGTGTTGGGAAACTTCTTTTTCCCCACAAATTGTCTTTGTCATCACCTCCTTCTCCCCACCACCGATACGGCCATGGGGAAGGAAATAGAGGGTAGATTTAGCTTAAGTCAAAGAATCCTTATTTTACCGTGAATGATGGTTCGATGCAAGCGCAAAGACATGATCACCTTACTTTCGTCTTCAGGGTTCGCACAGTGAAAACTACGTCAATGCGATAAACTTCCTGACCGTTCACGGCTAGCTTGTTTGAACGAATCGATTCCTGATCGGCCGTATTCTTCGCTGAGTATTTTAACTGTGTTTAACACAATGGACAGTTCAGACAGTACAAATACTTGAACATCCGGCGTTTGTCAGGGTGGCCCCCAATAGGAGAAAGAACGAAAACGATTTATTTCTTGAACATAATCCTGGATGGCCCAAAATTAAACAGCATTTAATGTATAATGCACGTCTGAGAATTTACACCTGATATTTTTGTTTCCTCTTTCGCCTGCTAACAGGCCACTCTGGCGCTAAGTGCTCTTAGAGAGTTTTCGTACAACTTATGTTTTCGACTGTCGCATGCCTTCCCGCAGCGTCATAGTAAAATCGTACTCAACTCAACTCAACTCGTAGCTGCGATGTGTCGTAGGGTTATTAACGTACGTGTTTGGAAATCCAAGTGCGACATTTTTCTTGTCATACGCGACAATCGCAAGGAGGTTTGATTTACACTCGCGATTCTTGTTTTAGGTCTGTTGCAAGCTTGTCACGTGCGATATTGTTGTGCCTTCTAAAAATCGTGGGCGGCCTGAACACAGCGTTGAAGCATTATTTTGTCGGTTAATCGCCACCGAAAATTCAGTTTTTGACATTTGGAGTTTGGTTCAAATATAATTAGCAGGCGTCTCCTAATCGTTTGCTATTTCCTTTTCCGAGCGAAGCAAAGGAAAAGAAGAAGTCTTCCCGCAGACTTCGTTTCGTGCCCCTCTCGCGCGTGTTCTCGAAATCACGCCCTATCCACTGATTTGGTATAATTTATACTGCCAATACGGTTACCGCATATCCCGAAGGACACCAGTGTCGGTGAAGAGTCGTGGATATTGACCTCGCCTCTCCGCAAATATCCACCACTGTAATAGTAGATAGATATTATATCCGGAATCCCACAGAACTCTTGCATGCACTCGTTAATCGTTGCAAATGTGTATCAACAAAAAGCGCGCAGTTTTAAAAGAGTGGGTTCTTTCTTTCTTTCTTTTATACGAGAGCCAATAACTAAAGGAAAGGTCAGTTCTTATCAGAAGGATTTCTTAACGAAAAGTTTTGGTAAATTGTGTGTATTCAAATGAAAGTTAATCTAGCAGTACTTTCCTCTGATGCTGCATATTATGATGCACAACTGGCGGTTGTTACCTTTGTTGTCTGTACAAGATAGAAATCGAACCTCTTCAAGCAAACAAATGCAAATACACTCTGGACTTTTGTACAAAATATATTTATTGAATCTCGCAATTTTTCATTGCTATACAATGTTCAAACGTTTAATGACCTTAATACAACGAAATGATGGGGTTACTCTCATATAAAAGTAACGGGGGTGATCGTCATATCCTTAAAGGGGTTAAAATGCGTTGTTTTGTACTGCACAGACTTATCTCACCCCCCTGGGGGTACTCCCATATAAAAGTGACGGGGGTGATCGTCATATCCTTAAAGGGGTTAAAATGCGTTGTTTGGTACTGCACAGACTTATCTCACCCCCCCTGGGGGTACTCCCATATAAAAGTGACGGGGATGATCGTCATATCCTTAAAGGGGTTAAAATGCGTTGTTTGGTACTGCACAGACTTATCTCACCCCCCTGGGGGTACTCCCATATAAAAGTGACGGGGGTGATCGTCATATCCTTAAAGGGGTTAAAATGCGTTGTTTGGTACTGCACAGACTTATCTCACCCCCCCTGGGGGTACTCCCATATAAAAGTGACGGGGATGATCGTCATATCCTTAAAGGGGTTAAAATGCGTTGTTTGGTACTGCACAGACTTATCTCACCCCCCTGGGGGTACTCCCATATAAAAGTGACGGGGATGATCGTCATATCCTTAAAGGGGTTAAAATGCGTTGTTTGGTACTGCACAGACTTATCTCACCCCCCTGGGGGTACTCCCATATAAAAGTGACGGGGGTGATCGTCATATCCTTAAAGGGGTTAAAATGCGTTGTTTGGTACTGCACAGACTTATCTCACCCCCCTGGGGGTACTCCCATATAAAAGTGACGGGGATGATCGTCATATCCTTAAAGGGGTTAAAATGCGTTGTTTGGTACTGTACAGACTTATCTCACCCCCCTGGGGGTACTCCCATAAAAAAGTGACGGGGGGTGATCGTCATATGATGCTTGTTCTCATTATACTAGAGGACAATAAGTTGCTTCGCTGATAATTTTTATTACTTAGTAGTTTCTGTCCGTTTTAAAATGTAAGAAAGACGTTTTACTTATATACAGTTTGTTTTAAGGTTTGTAAAACATAGATAGTTGTTAGATTTAATTTTGAATTCTTTTCATTATTATATAGGATTCGCAAATTGATTAAAATTATTTGGGTAACAATAAGTAAGAACTAGACAATGAAGAGGCTGAAGTGATTGTAAATTTTATTTTCTTGATAGCCTCTGAGTACAATGTTTTTCATTATAATTGCCGATGAAGTAATTTTTGTTGCGTCTGTACATTAATGTGGTTAAGTGTGAATAAATGGTAGATTTTTTGTCTGAAACTTTAATCTTGGTCAGAAGTGTTAGGACACTTCATCTTTTTCCCCACAAATTGTCTTTGTTATCACTTCCCCCTCCCCACCCCCAATATGGGGGACGAGAGGGGAGGGGAAAAAATATAACGATAGCTTATATCTTCGAAAGGCTTTGTCATTGCATAGTATTACTTACGTCCGTTCCAAGGTCTTTAGTCCGGCATTGTAGCATCGGTCGGTGTGGGAGCATAAAGAGAGATTTGACATCTGAACTGATTCTCAAAAAATGCAAAAAAAAAACAAAAAACAAAACAACAACAACAACAACAACAACAACAACTGGAAAGGAACGCAAGCACAAACGGTATAGATTTAGCTTCAGTCAAAGAACTTTTATTTTACAGTGAATGGTGGTTCGATGGTTCGCACAGTGAAAACAGTATTTAATGTAGGGCGCGTCTGAGAAATTGAACCTGATATTTTTGTTTCTTCTAATTCCGCCTGCTAACAGGCCACTCAACACTGGCTCTAAGTGCTGTTAGAGAGTTTTTGTCCAACTTTTCTTTTTGACTGTCGCATGCCTTTCTCATCGTCATTGTAAAATCGTACTCAACTCAACTCAACTCAACTCGTATGGTTATTAACGAACGTGCTTTGAAATCCAAATACGCCACTAGTTTTCTTGTTGTACGCGACAATCGAAAGGAGGTTTGATTTACACCAGCGATTCTTGTTTTAGGTCTGTCACAAGCTTGTCACATGCAACATTGTTGTACCTTCTATAAATCGTGGGCGGCCAGAACACAGCGTTGAAGCATTATGGTGTCTGTTAATAACACCGAAAATTCAGTTTTTGACATTTGGAGTTTGGTTCAAATCAAATTAGCAGGCGTCTCTTTCGCTATTTCTTTTTCCGCTTGAAGAAAAGGAAAAGGAGAAGTCTGCGCGCAGGCTAGTTTATGTTCGGGGTGCAATTTCGAGGACGCGCGCGAGAGGGGCACACCTCTTCTCACTTTTGTTTCGCGTCCCTCACTCGCGCGCGTGTCCTCGAAATCACGCCCTGTCCACTGATTTACCAATACGGTTACCGTATATCCCGAAGGACACAAGTGTCGGTAAAGAGTGGTGGATATTTCCCTCGCCGCTCAGCAAATATCCACCACTGTAATAGTAGATAGATGCTAGCAGTATAAATTAGAGATCATGGAGACGCGTTCGAACGAATTTCCGGCGGAAATGGGCCCCTGAAAAAAGCAATAGGGGCGGCCAAACGGCAGTCCAGACACCAAAAAATCTCAATTTTTTTCTGCATGCATGGCACAGGGAAACCAACACGAAATTAGGATTGTGTTGATTATTTCCGGGATCCCACAAATCAATTGCATGCACTTTTTAACCCTTGCAAATTTGTATCAACAAAAAGCATGCAGTTTTAAAGAAAGGAGTGGCTTCTTTCTTTCTTTTTTACGACAGCCAATTAGGAAACTGGTTATTCTCACGCTCCTACACCGCAACGTGAGGAAAGAAATGTTGGGATTTTTTAAAAGCTTGTGTAGGAGATACTTGTCCTCCGTCAGCAATAATTTGCTGATAGTCCGGCTCGAAACGAAAACCTACAGGAAAGAGAAGGTCAATACTTATTAGAAGGATTTCGTAACTAGAAGTTTTGGTAAATTGTGTGTATTCAAATGAAAGTTAACCCAGCAGTACTTTCCTCTGATACTGTATATTATGATGCACAACTGGCAGTTGTTTCCTTTGTTGTCTGTACAAGATAGAAATCGAACCTCTCCAAGCAAACAAATGCAAATACACTCTGGACTTTCGTACAAAATACATTTATTGAAATTCACAATTTTTCATTGCTACACAATGTTCAAACATTCAATGACCCTAACGCAACAAAATGATGCCTCTCTTGTGCAATTTTGTTAGGGCCCATAAAAGCCCGGAGTTAAGTTTTCAGCTAGAAAATTGCTAGTAACGCGGTACGCGGTACCTCCTTTTACAGCAATTGCAGCTAAACTTTTGCAAAACTTGCTGTTACCAAACCTTTACCCACTCCGTTTTAACAACCACCCGGCTGCTAAAACGATCACATTTTTGTGGCCCGTCAGTTGTTTATAGCGAGGTTCAATTGTAATAAAATTTGACAAAAAAAGTAGTAACATGCATACCGACAACATTTTCTTCCCTGTGTAAACCCAAACCACGAACGTATCTCGGCCCCCTGGGGGTACTGCCATATAAAAGTAACGGGGGTGATCGTCATATCCTTAATGGGGTTAAAATGCGTTGTTTGGTACTGCACAGACTTATCTCACCCCCCCCCCCCCCCCCTGGGGGTACTCCCATATAAAAGTGACGGGGATGATCGTCATATCCTTAAAGGGGATAAAATGCGTTGTTTGGTACTGCACAGACTTATCTCACCCCCCTGGGGGTACTCCCAAATAAAAGTGACGGGGATGATCGTCATATCCTTAAAGGGGTTAAAATGCGTTGTTTTGTACTGCACAGACTTATCTCACCCCCCTGGGGGTACTCCCATATAAAAGTGACGGGGATGATCGTCATATCCTTAAAGGGGATAAAATGCGTTGTTTGGTACTGCACAGACTTATCTCACCCCCCTGGGGGTACTCCCATATAAAAGTGACGGGGATGATCGTCATATCCTTAAAGGGGATAAAATGCGTTGTTTGGTACTACACAGACTTATCTCACCCCCCTGGGGGTACTCCCATATAAAAGTGACGGGGATGATCGTCATATCCTTAAAGGGGTTAAAATGCGTTGTTTGGTACTGTACAGACTTATCTCACCCCCCTGGGGGTACTCCCATATAAAAGTGACGGGGATGATCGTCATATCCTTAAAGGGGTTAAAATGCGTTGTTTGGTACTGCACAGTTTATCTCACCCCCCTGGGGGTACTCCCATATAAAAGTGACGGGGGTGATCGTCATATCCTTAAAGGGGATAAAATGCGTTGTTTGGTACTGTACAGACTTATCTCACCCCCCTGGGGGTACTCCCATATAAAAGTGACGGGGATGATCGTCATATCCTTAAAAAATATCACGTGATAAAAATAGGTAATTTATTTACACAGCATGGCTGGTCGCGTGGACCGAAAATGTTTTTTATCAGTGAGCCAAGGTCACTCCCATCTCCCCGTCTCTCTCTCCCCCTAGTCTTTGCAAAGAAAATAAGGGTCGATGATGGGTTTTTTCATTCGGCTGCGCGGTATTTTCACTACCAGACCCTCCCCACCTTCTTCACTACCTCCCCTTCACCCTTAATGGTTCTTCATGAGCATGTTGAAAGAAATCTGCTTAACAGGAGCTGCTTGGAACTTCTCATGGTATTAGATAAACTCTATTATGAGCCAATTAGTGGGAATTCAGTTTTTATCCTGTTTAATTGTCACTGCCTTCTTGAGTTAAAAGCTGAAAGAGCAAAGCCAGAGCCAGACGAAAATTCTTACCGAGGCAATATCAGAGAAAACAAAAACACTGCTTTTATTCTGTTATGCATAGCCTTGTACAAGAGATATCCAATTAAATGCTTGTACTAGTATTCAAAATTTTATTTTTAGCGAGACAAGTGCGTCAGTTCGCCTCATGCTAGCTACGACCCTGAAGCCCTTCGATGAGGTCTTCGATTGTTGTTAAAATTTCATAATATTCAAAGTGCCTAAGGTAAAATAATTAAAAGAAATATCTGGAATGTTTTTTTTTTTAAAAAAAAAACTAATTGTCTCTTCACCTTTCACCCGCGGATTGTATTTAACTAAAATATCTCATTCTTTAGTGAATTTCTCTGAAAACATCGTTTTCAACATTGACTTTATAAAAAAAAAATTTGCAGTAATTTCGAAGCTTGTCTTTGTACTCTTGATCAGCGCATTTTGAACCAAGTTTTATAATAGTTACATCTTTTACAAATTAAGCTATGAACGATAAAAAGTCAGTTTTTTACAAACATCCATCAGACCTGAAGTGTAATTACGTCAGGCAGTCACTGAGTCAGTCAGGCAAATCACATTTTCAACCAGGGGTGGGTGAGGGGTACTCTCCTACATACGCTAGATACGCTATGTGTTTGTGCCACTTTAGACTGAAGTTGGAAAAAGAAATTTTTACCGTGATTTTGGTTTGAAAAAGTTGAAAATATGACGGGTTACGTCTATACTAGCCTCAGCGAGCAAGCTCTCGGGCTCGGGGTTTGAGAGAGTCCTTTCCCTCCCCCACCCCCTGCCCCCCCCCCCCCCCCCCCCAAAAAAAAAAAAAAAAAAAAAAAAACCTCCAAACCCGAACCCAAGAGCTTGCTCGCAGGCTACGAAAAGTTTAAAACGATTTGATAAAAAAGCAAGGCTGATAAACGGTACGGAAACGACTATATTTGTAAAAAATCCAATATTTCGAAAGGCACAGCCTTTCTTCTTCAGGGTCTTACAGATAATAATAATGAGTCATTATCTGTAAGACCCTGAAGAAGAAAGAATGTGCCTTTCGAAATATTGGATTTTTTACAAATATAGTCGTTTCCGTACCGTTTATCAGCCTTGCTTTTTTATCAAATCGTTTTATTATTTTATAGCTGATTAGATCCTTTACTACAGGATCCGGTGCTTCTATCTCGTTACGGTGGTCTTTGCAAATACAGTTACTTGTTTACGAAAAATTTGCATTTTTTGTTCCAAGAACGGGAATGGGCATAAAAAAAACCGGACGTACACCCCGGCGACCCAACTACCCTCCCCCCTCCGCTCCCTACTGCAATCTTCAATCATGTATTTATTATGTAAAAAATAAACAAAAGGAAACGTCAGAGGTTATCCCTTTCCAGGAAATATAAATTAGAAAATGGTCACACCCACTCAGCCAATCAGTGCCCAGTATTTGTGTGCTCTATATCCCATAAACTGTCTTAAATTATGTAAAGAGGCGGGGGCTTTGAAGCCCAGGGAAATTGTGGGGTAAAATAACTACTCATTAGTAAGCTCTATATAGAACATACTAATGAATTCTTTTGTTTTCCTTTGTCTTAAAGCCTTATTAGTATGCTCTATATAGAGCATACTAATGAGAAAATAGAGCATACTAACGAGTATATAGAGCATACTAATGAATTACAGGCTGCTAATTTAAAGAAAAACAACAATGACACTTTAATTTGAAGTTTTCGCTTTACATAACTTAAGCAAGAGATTAATCACCAAAATAACTAAACGAAATTCGACTTAACAATTTTTAGGAAAAATTAAACTAAAGACTGGGTCTTTCTGCGTGTACCGGTACTCATTGTCTTCTATTGTTTGTGAGGTATTGTATTTTTGGTCTTGTTTTGCATTTGTATTATTGCCGTTCTTTGTTCCTTTTGTTTTACGTCATCTATCCTCCGGTACACACCGAAACAACCGAAAGACTGGTCTCACCGTGCTTTGGAATTCTGTCTCTTTCCCCTTGCTCAATTTCGTTCACTGTCGTAGGCTTTTGGAAACGTGCACTTTTGTTGAATTCATATCATCCCCCAAGCACTCGGATATGTCTACACTCTCAAAAGCAAGTAACTCTTGAGTGGTAAGGACGGCCTCAAGTTCCTCGAGCTCTGTATACTGGCTCATAGCCGGAGCAAATGAGCCATCAAAACAACAGAGAATAAACAAAGCTCCAAAGAAAGAAAAGCATTGTTATTCGTAAAATTCTACCAACATTTCGGCGACATCCAAAACAAAATAACAACGTGATTCCCAAGTGTGAATGACACAATTAAAATACGCTCATAAATACAATCTGCATAACATATGTTTTCTTCGCGGATATGACCATTTTCTAAGACGGTTAGACAATGAACGCTCGTGTCCTATGGGATATAGCGCCTCTCGCCTTAGATAGAAGTGCCACTCGGGCTACGCCCTCGTGGACTTCTATCTATGCTCGAGGCACTATATCCCATAGAACACTCGCGTTCATTGTCTAACCCTTACATAAATTATAATACAATATAAAATTTAGAAATAATTAAGAATTGGCTTAAACAAATTACAAAAACATACTAGACTTTGTGCAATTTAGGTCTAAAAAGATGACTTAACACACTATTTTAAAAGCCGTCCCGATGTCAAAGACGCAGAGAAAATAATCTCACGCAAGTACTTTCCCAAGAACTCTGATTTGAAAAATTCTCGAAGTGAGCTGCTTTTTCAAAGGTCATGCTTTCCTGAACAGATAAACAATTCCTAGAAATCCAGGATATTTTTGGCATGTCAAAACATGTCAAAGAACGCTTTGTGATTGGTTGATAATATTATCAGGCGATCACGAGACAAAACTCAATTGTTCACTTGCACAGCCAAGTTTGTTCTCAGCTTGAAAACCTTCGATCGTCGCTTACCGTCGTATTTCATCATGGATATAAAGACCTTGTTAGATAATCTTCATGACGAAGTATCCTGTTCTGTATGCATGTGTACGTTCACTGATCCAAAGCAGTTGCCATGCTTGCACAGTTTCTGCCTACACTGCCTTAACAGGATTCAACGAACAAGCGGCATCCATGGCAAAATTACATGCCCCGAGTGCAGAAGAGAGTTCAGAATCTCTGGAAGTGGAAATCCTAGCGAATTTCCCACCAACTTTCGCATTAACAGTTTGCTGGATGTACTGGCAATTAAGCAGTGCAAAACTCTCGGAGTGAAATGTGGAAACTGTGATGAAAATAAGGAACGCAGCTTTTACTGCTTCCAATGCTGTCTTTTTTGGTGCGACGTATGCATCAGTTTGCATAACCGGATCAAAGCCAACAAAGAACACAGGGCACTGGCGCTGAAAGACTTTCAAAATCAAGACTTTGAGAAGATAATAAAGCGACCAGCGTTTTGCCAGAAGAAAAACCACGAAAAGAAAGAGTTGGAGTTCTTTTGCAAGGTGTGTAAAGTCGCCATTTGCAACGCTTGTGCTTTAACAGACCACGAAGGACACGCTAAGGTGATTCTAGAAACGGCGGCGAGTGAAAAGAAAGTACAACTGCAGTCTGGGATAAAATCGCTAAAGCAGAAAGCACAAGAAAAAAGAAACGAACTCGACAAAATCGACCAAAGCAGCATTAAAGTTCAAGTGCAAGTAGCTGACGTAAAAAGCCAAGTGCAGACGGGTGTTGACAAAATAATCGCGATCATCGAAGCGAAAAAACAAGATATTTTTCATGCAGTTGATAATCAAGCAAAAGAATCACTCGAGTGCCTGGAATTGAAAAAACGTGAAGTTGAACATCAAGTGAAAACAATTGAATCAGCAATCAAACAAACTGAAACTCTGTTGAATCAAAGCTCCAGCGCTGAGATCGTAGGACTCAGTGAAACTGTCGATTCAATCCTTCAGGAACATGACACTCAAACTAACTTTGACACTGAACGCATCCCTCGTTTTACCTTTACTGTAAGTGTAAAAATTCTTAACATGTTAAACACTGAGGGAATAGGCAACGTAAAAACTGTTTTTAGCGAAACTAAAGCGCAACAATCAAGGGCTGAAGGTAAAGAAAGTAGTAAAACATTTGCTGGGGTTAAAGCAAAAAATGTTCGTGGCAGTCCTTTTGATGTTCAGGTTCAAACCAGGCAGTTCAGACCTGTGCTGTCTTTTGGACAATACGGTCAGTCTGTTGGAATGCTTGACCGTCCCTGGGGGGTGGCAGTAAATGATCGTGATGATATTGCAGTAACTGAGTATTGGAACCACAGGGTATCAGTATTTAGTAGTGACGGTACCCACTTAAGATCGTTTGGTAGACATGGTGGTAATAATGGTGAATTTAACGAGCCTTCAGGGATCGCTTTTGATAGAAATGGTAACATTATAGTGGCGGACGATAAAAATCATAGAGTGCAATTGTTCAGTGGGAATGGTAAGTTTCTTAGCAAGTTTGGTGAACAAGGAAGTCTTGATCACCAGCTTAATAATCCTCATGGTTTATCAATAACCGACAACGGTGATATTATTGTTGCTGATACAGGTAACAAATTAATCAAGATATTCTCTCCCAGTGGTGAGTGTTTACGTAAATTTGGCGGAGCAGGTTCTTTGGCTGCTCCCTTGCACTGTATCCAACAAGGGCAATATCTTATAGTCTCAGACTATGAAGATAATTCCATTAAAATGTTTGATCTTGAGGGAAAGTTTATTTTTAAATTTGGAAAGTTTGGGAAGAAGGATGGAGAGTTCATTCGGCCTGGTTACTTGTCGGTTAACAAAGAAGCATTTCTAATGGTCTGTGATGCATGCAATCACAGAGTTCAGGTGTTTGAACTGAGCGGAAAGTTTGTTACAAAGTTTGGAAGTGAGGGTAGTAAGACAGGAGGGTTTCAGTTTCCAAACTCTACAGCAAATCTTAGTGATGGAAGAATAGTTGTGTGTGACAGGGGTAACCACCGAATCCAGATATTTGATCAGATATGATATGTTCTCACCTGTGTTGTAATTAAGATAAAATATCCTATTATTGATTCAGAAATTCTATATTTTGAAAGGAAATGATGTGGTTTTTTTGTATCATGCTTGTTCTCATTATACTAGAGGACAATAAGTTGCTTCGCTGATAATTTTTATTAATTTAGGTTCTCTCAGTTTTCACATGTAAGACAGATTTTTTACTTATATACAGTGTGTTTCAAGGTTTATAAAACATAGATAGTTGTTAGATTTATTTTTGAATTCTTTTCATTATAATGTTAGGATCGCAGATTGATTATTTTTCAAATTAGTAAAAATTATTTGGGTAATAATAAGTAAGAATTAGACAATGAAGGCTGAAGTGATTGTAAATATTATTTTCTTGATAGTCTAGTCTCTAGTACAATTTTCTGATTATAATTGCTGATGAAATAATATTTTGTTGATGCTGTACATTAAGGTGGTAAAGTGTGAATAAATGGTAGATTTTTTGTCTGAAACTTTGCTTGATCTTTGAACTTTTTCTCAATCCTGGCAAAAACTGCCTAAATAAACGGAGCGTAGAAAAACATTGCTACAATCTTGGTGAGAAGTGTTGCAAAACTTCTTTTTTCCCACAAATTGTCTTTGTCATCACCTCCCCCTCCCCACCACCAATACGGCCATGGGGAAGGAAATAGAGGGTAGATTTAGCTTCAGTCAAAGAATCCTTATTTTACAGTGAATGATGGTTCGATGCAAGCGCAAAGACATGATCAACTTATAATTACTTTCGTCTTCGGGGTTCGCACAGTGAAAACTTCGTCAATGCGATAAACTTCCTGACCGTTCACGGCTAGCTTGTTTGAACGATTCGATTCCTGATCGGCCGTATTCTTCGCTGAGTATTTTGACTGTGTTTAACACATTGGACAGTTAAGACAGTACAAATGCTTGAAAATCCGGCGTTTGTCAGGGTGGCCCCCAATAGGAGAAAGAACGAAAACGATCTATTTCTTGAACATAATCCTGGATGGCCCAAAACAGCATTTAATGTACAATGCACGTCTGAGAATTTACACCTGATATTTTTGTTTCCTCTTTCGCCTGCTAACAGGCCACTCTACACTGGCGCTAAGTGCTCTTAGAGAGTTTTCGTACAACTTATCTTTTTGACTGTCGCATGCCTTCCCGCAGCGTCATTGTAAAATCGTACTCAACTCAACTCAACTCGTAGCTGCGATGTGTCGTAGGGTTATTAACGTACGTGTTTTGAGATCCAAGTGCGACATTTTTCTTGTCATACGCGACAATCGCAAGGAGGTTTCATTTACACTAGTGATTCTCGTTTTAGGTCTGTCGCAAGCTTGTCACATGCGACATTGTTGTACCTTCTATAAATCGTGGGCGGCCTGAACACAGCGTTGAAGCATTATTTTGTCGGTTAATCGCCACCGAAAATTCGGTTTTTGACATTTGGAGTTTGATTCAAATAAAATTAGCAGGCGTCTCCTAATCTTTTGCTATTTCCTTTACCACGTGAAGCAAAGAAAAAGGAGAAGTGTGCGCGCAGACTTGTTTATATATATATGAAGCGCAATTTCGAGGACGCGCACCAGAGGGGCACGCTTCCTCTCGCGCGCTTTCGTTTCGTGCTCCTCGCGCGCGTTCTCGAAATTATGCCCTATCCACTGATTTGGTATATACTACCAATGCGGTTACCGCATATCCCGAAGAATACCAGTGTCGGTGAAGAGTCGTGGATATTTACCTCGCCGCTCTGCAAATATCCACTGATGTAATAGTAGATAGATATTATATCCGGGATCCCACAGAATACTTGCGTGCACTGTTTAATCGTTGCAAATTTGTATCAACAAAAAGCGTCCAGTTTTAAAAGAGTGGGTTCTTTCTTTCTTTTATACGCGAGCCAATAACTAAAGGAAAGGTTAGTTCTTATTAGAAGAATTTCTTAACGAGAAGTTTGGGTGAATGAAAGTTAACCCAGCACTACTTTCCGATGGTACCTCCTGGCGGTAAAGAATTGGTACCTCCTAGGGGTTAAGAATTGGTACCTCCTAGGGGTGAAAAATTGGTACCTCCTAGGGGTAAAGAATTGGTACTTCCTAGGGGTAAAGAATTGGTACCTCCTAGGGGTAAAGAATTGGTACCTCCTAGGGGTAAAGAATTGGTACCCCCTAGGGTAAAGAATTGGTACCTCCTAGGTGTAAAGAATTGGTACCTCCTAGGGGTAAAGAATTGGTACCTCCTAGGGGTAAAACTTAATGTAAGCCACACCCACAAAACAGGTTTCTGGTATCTTTTATGAGAGGTTGCTTCCAAAATTTCTGACAATCACCTCCTTTAATTTTATATATATTTTTTTGAATATTGTAAATGTTGTATAAACCAAAAATAAATAAATTTTAAAAGTATGCCACAAATGACAAATATTCATGTAAAAAATGACTACCAAGTGAAACACATTTTCACTCAATACACCTGAACATGATCAGTTATTTCAATTTATTATCAAAGGAAACTCCCTTTACCACCTTAAATAACTTAACTGCAAATACTCAAACACAGCTTAAAAATATATATTCTAAACTATCTACTACTGGGGGGACGGTTTAGAATTCACTCAAAACAGCTACCACTCAATAACCATTACATCCAAAAATGATTGAATGATGGTTTTATCGAGAAATAATTTTGAGAATCTGATTGCGAAATAGGCCCATTCTGCAGCCGTGGGTGTGTCAAGGCGCGCATAATTGATGTGGAGAATCACAGGTGCATCGAGACACTCATGGCTGGATTGTAACCCTATAGCTAATTACATATTAACCCTTTCACTTCCCAATTAAAAGTCAAACTGGAGCAATTTTATTTAAGTCTGTGGATGAAACCATATTGCGTGACCATTCAAATGATAGCTCTTCAGCAGTACTATCTTATGCTACTGTTTATTTTTCCTTCTCTTACAAAATAGTCTTTGCTTAGCATGGCTGGTCTCGTGGACCAAAATTTTGTTTGCGGCATTCGGCCCCACATTGCCTCCAAACAACTTTCACTCCGCCGCCCCCCCCCCCCCACCCCCCTCACCTCCCCCCACCTCCCCCCCCCAACCACCTAAATGGATCTTTATGAGCATGTTCAAAACAAGCGATTGTCCTAAAAGGAACTGCTTGGAACTTCTGTGACATTTGATAATTTTTGTTGTGAGCCAAGTAGTAGCAATTGCGTTTTCATCCTGTTCAAATCGTAATGGTCACTGGCTTGAGTAAAGAGCTGAAAGAGCTTCGATTGTAGATTGAATTTACAAAACATTCAAACATGCCTAAGGTAAAATAATCAAAAGAATTATGTGGAAGTTTAAATAATTGATTAAGAGTCAAGTTGTAAGAGATTGAAATTCGCATATTTTGGTTTAAAAACAGGAAGGGGTTCAAGAAACAGTTCGTACATCCCGGCACCCCATGCTGTAAAAATTTTGAAAAGTATCCCTCGCTCCCTTCTTAAAAAACTCACCTTTTTGTGACATTTGATCATTTTTGTTGTGAGCCAAATAGTAGCAATTGCGTTTTCATCCTGTTCAAATCGTAATTGTCACTGCTTTGAGTAAAGAGCTGAAAGAGCTTCGATTGTACATTGAAATTACAAAACATTCAAACATGCCTAAAGTAAAATAATCAAAAGAATTATGTGGAAGTTTTAATAATTGATTAAGAGTCAACTTGTAAGAAATTGAAGTTCGCATATTTTGGTCTAAAAACAGGAAGGGGTTCAAGAAACAGTTCGTACGTATACATCCCGGCACCCACGCGCTAAAAAATTAAATAGTACCCCTCCCTTCCTTCAGCCTGTGTGCACTTCAGTTATAAAAAAGGTAGAACTCTTCATTACTGAAGTCGCCCCAATTTCACAGACACAGAAAAAATAATCTCACGCAAATACTTTAATTCCTACGAACCCTGATTTGAAAAGTTCTCGACAGCTGCTTTTGTTAATTTTCATCGGTCATTCAGAGGCTTTCCTAAGAATATAAACAATTCCTAGAAATATAGAATTAGAATTTAGAAATGTCAAAACATGTAAAAGAACTTAGTGAGAACTGTTTGTGATTGGTTAAATCAGGCGGGATAAAAAAAAAAAAGGATCACAAGATAATTGTTCGCTCGTAGCCAAAAAACGGCTTATTTTCAGCTTCAAACCTTTGATCGTCGTTTACTGTTGCCTTTCATCATGGATATAAAGACCTTGTTAGATAATCTTCATGACGAAGTATCCTGTTCTGTGTGCATGTGTACGTTCACTGATCCAAAGCAGTTGCCATGCTTGCACAGTTTCTGCCTACACTGCCTGGACGAGATTCAACGAACGAGCGGCATCCATGGAAAAATTACATGCCCCGAGTGCAGGAGATAGTTCAAAATCTCTGGAAGTGGAAATCCTAGCGAATTTCCCACCAACTTTCGCATTAACAGTTTGCTGGATGTACTAGCAATTAAACAGTGTAAAACACTCGGAGTAAAATGTGGAAACTGCGATGAAAATAAGGAACGCAGCTTTTACTGCTTCCAATGTTGTTGTTTTTGGTGTGATTTATGCATCAGTTCGCATAATCGCATCAAAGCCAACAAAGAACACAAAGCGCTGGCGCTGAACGACTTTCAAGATAAAGACTTTGAGAACATTTTAGAGCGACCAGCGTTTTGCCAGAAGAAACATCACGAAAAAGAAGAGTTAAAGTTCTTTTGCAAGGTGTGTAAAGTCGCCATTTGCAACGCTTGTGCTTTAACAGACCACGAAGGACACGCTAAGGTGATTCTAGAAACGGCGGCGAGTGAGAAGAAAGTACAACTACAGTCTGGGATAAAATCGCTAAAGCAGAAAGCACAAGAAAAGAGAAACGAACTCGACAAAATCGACCAAAACAGCATTGAAGTTCAAGTGCAAGTAGCTGACGTAAAAAGCCAAGTGCAGACGAGTGTCGACAAAATGATCGCGATCATCGAAGCGAAAAAACAAGATATTTTTCACGCAGTTGATAATCAAGCGAAAGAATCACTCGAGTACCTGACATTGCAAAAAGATGAAATTGAACATCAATTGAAAACAATTGAATCAGCAATCAAACAAACTGAAACTCTGTCGAAACAAAGCTCCTGCGCTGCCGGAATGCTAGTATTCAGTGAAACAGTTGATACAATCCTTCAGGAGCATGACACTCAAGCTAACTTTGACACTGAACGCATCCCTCGTTTTACCTTTGCTGTAAGTGTAAAAATTCTTAACATGTTAAAAACTGAGGGAATAGGCAATGTAAAAACAGTTTTTAGCGAAACTAAAGAGCGACAGTCAAGGGCTGAAGGTAAAGAAAGTAGTAAAACATTTGCTGGGGTTAAAGCAAAAAATGTTCGTGGCAGTCCTTTTGAGGTTCAGGTTCAAACCAGACGGTTCAGACCTGTGCTATCTTTTGGACATAAAGGTCAGTCTGTTGGAATGCTTCACTTTCCCCGGGGGGTGGCAGTGAATAATAATGATGAGATTGCAGTGACTGAGCTTGATAATCACAGGGTGTCAGTATTCAGTAGTGATGGCACCCACTTAAGATCGTTTGGTAGACATGGTGGTAATAATGGTGAATTTAACCACCCTACAGGGATCGCTTTTGATAGAAATGGTAACATTATAGTGGCGGACCGTGATAATCATAGAGTGCAATTGTTCAATGGCAATGGTACGTTTCTTAGTAAGTTTGGTAAACAAAGAAGTCCTGATCACCAGCTTAAGAATCCTGAAGGTTTATCAATAACCGACAACGGTGATATTATTGTTGCTGATACAGGTAACAAATTAATCAAGATATTCTCTCCTAGTGGGAAGTTTTTACGTAAATTTGGCGGAGCAGGTTCTTTGATCACTCCCTTGCACTGTATTCAACATGGGCGGCAATATCTTATAGTCTCAGACTGGAGTGATAATTCCATTCAAATGTTTGATCTTGAGGGAAAGTTTATTTTTAAATTTGGAAATAATGGGAACAAGGATGGAGAGTTCAATAAGCCTTGTTACTTGTCGGTCAACAAAGAAGGATTTCTAATGGTCTGTGATGCAGGCAATGACAGAGTTCAGGTGTTTGAACTGAGCGGAAAGTTTGTTACAAAGTTTGGAACTAAGGGTGGTGAGATAGGGGAGTTTAAGTATCCAACCTCTACAGCAAATCTTAGTGATGGAAGAATAGTTGTGGGTGACTTCGTTAACCACCGAATCCAGATATTTGACTAGATATGATAGTGTTCTCGGCCGTGTTGTAATTAAGATAAAATATCCTATTCAGTTATTGATTCAGAAATCCTATATTTTGAAAGGAAATGATGTGATTTTTTATTATGATTTTTCTTATTTTACAAGAGGACAATAAGTTGCTCCGCTGATAATTCTTATTACTTACTGGCTCTCTCAGTTTTCACTAAAAGAGAGATGTTTTACTTATATACAGTGTGTTTTCAAGGTTTGTGAAACATAGATAGTTGTTAAATTTAAGTTTTAATTCTTTTCATTCTTTTCATTATTTCACTTTTCATTATGTTTGGGTAAAAATAACCAGGGCACCCATGCAACGACGGTTTTTCCCCAAATTCCTAAAACCATCGTTTTAGGCTGTCTAAAGGGCTTTAAAAGCTATATAACTGAATTATAAGCTAGCCTAGAAAATTTTTATCTGTTCGGTCCTTCTAGAGGAACTTTGGTCTTTTACCCATTTTCCGAAAACCTCTGGTCGTTTTTGGAGATTCTCGAAAAGGTTAGGTCACCCAATGATGCCTTTTGATAGCCGAAAATTTTAGGGAACCTTTTTATAGGATGATAGATGTGAGAATCTGAGAAGGTTATTCGAAAACCCTAGGGATTTTAAATGTGATATCGAATCTTCTAGGGCGACAGAAAACTCTCGCAAAAATTCCAGGTGTGACATAACCTCCTGAAAAATATACACTGCAGTATACCCCGGCATTTTGTGCAGAAACGGGTGGTTATATTATCTGTTAGAAGCTAAGCACTGAAGGAATGCCGGCGGCGTTGATCGCGCCTTGACGTGTTTCGGTACCGGTTCCTCTCCTTGCTATAAATCCAAAGTCGGTATAGAAAATGTTAAGAGCTTGAATTTTTGAAAGAAAATTCTAGGAAACATCGAAGGTAAAGCGCGATTTTAGAAAAACTTACGAGTAGCCATTAAGAAAATCCGAAAATCTCAGATTAAAACGGTCGTTTGGTGCCCCTGAAACAATTAAGAATTAGACAATGAAGGCTGAAGTGATTGTAAATATTATTTTCTTGATAGTATCTAGTACAATTTTTTTATTATAATTGCCGATAAAATAATATTTTGTTGAGGCTGTACATTAAGTTGTTAAAGTGTGAATAAATGGTAGATTTTTTGTCTGAAACTTTGCTTAATCTTCGATTTTTTTCTCAGTCCTGGCAAAAACTGCCTAAATAAACGAAGCGTACGTAGAAAAACATTGCTACAATCTTGGTCAGAAGTGTTGGAACACTTAATCTTTTTCCCCACAAATTGTCCTTGTCATCACGTCCCCCTTCCTACCCCCAATACGAGGGAGGGAAGGGGAGGAAATGGAACGATAGTTTATTTTTTCGAAAGACTTTGTCATTTCGAAGAGATGGCGGCGAAAGTGTATTTAATGTATAGGGCGCGTCTGAGAAATTGCGTCTGATATTTTTAACTCGTGAAAACGCGCATGCATAACGAACGGGTTATCGGTAAAGGAGACAGATATGCAAATGAGTCACTCGCTCACTCTTCCATCAGCTGTAAACTTAGTGACGTAATGCTTTGTTACGAATGCGTTTTGTAACAAGAATAACGTGAATCCAGCGATAACAATAACTAAATTGTTGTAAACGAATATAATTAACAGCAATAAGCTTAAAGATGTTTTGCATTTGGAGTCTTTAAATCGATCTTAAAGGATTTTTCAACCGAGACACGCGTTTTGATGCGTATCTTCCTTGAAGTAATTAAATTTATCCTGTTCTAAGTCAGTGATCACGGTGGCCGAATGGTGTAGAGCGCGGAATGACAGCCAAAAGGCCGCAATTTCAAGTTTCGCTCGTGCCGTCCTTTTTTTCTTTCTTTCAATTTTTTTTTCTCCTTCCGACTGAACATTTGAACCGTGTCAGTGTGAAAACACAAGCTTACCGCAATATAGCATTTCTTATTCACGGGTTGCCTGTCAGGAGCCTTTGATTGTTTCCTCTTTCGCCTGCTAACAGGCCACTCAACACTGGCTCTTAGTGCTCTTAGAGAGTTTTCGTACAACTTATGCTTTCGACTGTCGCATGCCTTCCCTCAGCGTCATTGTAAAATAGTACTCAACTCAACTCAACTCGTAGCTGCGATGTGTCGTAGGGTTATAGTGCTTTGAAATCCTAGTGCGACATTTTCCTTGTCGTACGCGACAATCGAAAGGAGGTTTGATTTGATTTGGTTTGATTTATGCGATTCTTGTTTTAGCAAGGTCTGTCGCAAGCTTGTCATATGGACATTGTTGTACCTTCTATAAATCGTGGGCGTCCTGAACACAGCGTTGAAGCATTATTTTGTTAGTTGATCGTCACCGAAAATTTGTTTTTTTACATTCGGAGTTTGCTTTAAATAAAATTAGCAGGCGTCGGGTTTATATCAAGCCTATTTCTTTCCTATTTCTTTCGCTAATTCCTTTTCCGCGTGAAGCAAAGGTAATGGAAGTCTGCGCGCAGGTTAGTTTATATCTGGAGCGCAATTTCGAAGATGCGCGCGAGAGGGGCACGCCTCGCTCCTCGCGCGCGTGTTCTCGAAATCACACCCTATCCACTGATTTGGTATATACTGCCAATACGGTTACCGTATATCCCGAAGGACACCAGTGTCGGTGAAGAGTGGTGGATAATTACCTCGCCGCTCCGCAAATATCCACCACTGTAATAGTAGATAGATATTATATCCGGGATCCACCAGAACACTTGCATGCACTGTTTTATCCTTGCAAATATGTATCGATAAAAAGCGTGCAGCTTTAAAGAAAAAAAATGCTTCTTTGTTTTATACGAGAGCCAATAAGAAAACAGATTATTTCCACGCCCCGACACTGCGGCGGGCGGAAAAAAAATCGTAGGATTTTATTAAAGCTTAAGTGTTTGGGAACACTCGTTCGTCAGCAACAATTTACTTTTAGTATATACTGAAACAGTGGATAGCATTGTTGGCGCGCTCTGATTGGCTACTGAAACTCGGAATAGCAAGTGCTATTCACTTCCCAGCAATTTGCGCGCGAAAATTGTAATCGTTGACAGGAATAAATGAGTTAAAAAGCATCATTTTCTTTATATTATCTCACTGTTTCAGTATATACTAAAACAACTATTCACCTCAGTGTAGGTGGGTAGTGGTGGATATTTATTTCCACCACTACCCACCTCAACTTCGATGAATAGTTGTTAAATAGTCCGGTTATAGTGGAGTAAAAAGAAGACATGCTTGCATACGAATAGTGAAAGAAAGCCAAAACGAACACCTCCAGGTAAGAGAAGGTACTTATTGCAAGGATTTCTTAATCAAAAGTTTGGGTGTATTAATAAATTGTGCATGGACATATTCAAATAAACTTTAACGTAGCATTTCTCTCCTCTGGTGCTGTATATCACTGATGATGTACACTGTGGTGGCTGTGCTGTGCTGCGACCAACTGTGCAAAATGTGATACACAGTTCTGGATTGCCTATAGATAACACCACTGAAGGTAACATAAGTCTTTCTTGAGTTGTGATGTTTAATACAGTTGAAGCGCTTCTTGCAATCATTCTCGTAAGAGACTAACTCTCCTTAAAATAGCACCCTCATGAAATCCTGTTGAATATGAAATTCTCATTAAAACTTTTTAACTAAAAGTTCTCATATAAGCGACCAACTCTAGTTGCAACCGCCTTTTCCATGACTTTCCAAATCCCCAAAGTTGTCGCTTACTGTAAATCGTTTATTAACTGGCCCTGCTGCCAAAACGATAGCTTATACTTTTATTTTTATTCTGTGTGCTATGTATGTTTAGAAACTGTGGGTTTGTCTTTTGTGAAACTTGTTCTGAAAATATACCGCCGCCTGAGGAACAGTTTTATTACCCGGTCAGGGTCAGGTTCAGGAACGGGAAAATGAGAGAGCAGAGAATGAGGGCACATTAAAGTAGCAGGCTTGTGATAGCTTCGTGGTCACTCTTTGTGACTAATCATGCCTTCTTTCATGGTTCACCTTTGATCATATGAATTGCTAGGAATGAATGTTTAATAGTTAACAATATTAATATTTTTCACTGTAGTTGAAAGCTGAAAGTAATAGCGCAAAACGTCTAGCTTCTAACCTTTTGTCACATAGTTTAACTGTGGGTGACATTTGGCAACAAATTGTTGACAGCTTTTATAATGATGGCTCCAGAGGCTCCAGATTACAAGAATGCCGATCGCCGGACATAACCTTCAACATAGGTCACGTGGGTGACGTTTCAAAATGCTCCACTGGTTTTGAAGGATTCTTGTCCAGGTCCTTTTTTACGCGCAGCCAGTTTGAATTCGGAGAAGGCCCTGGAGAAGAATTTAGAGACTTTTAACACCTTATAAGGGCTGGTTCCCACTAACGACGGAAGCGGAATCGGAATCGTAGTAAAGTTACGATCTAGTGGAACTCAATAGGACGTAAGCGGATAGTAAGCGACGGAAGCGGAATCGGAAGAAAAAGGATGCCTTCTGATCCTTCCGATTCCGATTCCGATTCCGATTCCGTCGAGCTTCCGATTCCGATTGAAATGGAACTTAAGGCTCCGCTTCCCGACTCCAACTCCACTTCGGATTACGTCACTAGTGGGAACAAACCCTTAAAGGCATACAGGTGGTATCTGAGAACCAGGCTTAAACTAGACTGAAGTAAATTATCTTCCTTTACTGGCCGCGCAATCCCGGTAAAGAGTTCCATTTGCATCTGTGTAACTTGCACCTGTCGCTGAGAGAACCTGATTAATTGCACTGAAAGAAAAAAAATTAATCTTTTTAATTTTGACTATGTTAGCTTTTCACCGAAATGAACTGTAAAAAGCCGCCGCTATCGACGATACCACTCCTTGATGGAACTAAAATTAATATAGCTCACTCTTGCGTTAATATTTAATTCCGCAAAACCTCTAGCTCGTATCAAGGAACCAGAACATGAGAATGCCTTTGTCAAAGTCAGTCCGAAATACGTTTCGTATTATTAAATCTAGCAGGTGATGTATGCATATCAAACAGTCAATCCCTAAGTTACTTTAATTAAACGATGTGTGTATCAACAGAGTTTCGGAACAAATCAACGGCCAGAACCCTGTTACGTTATGATACACATTAAAGTTGTTAATGCTTAATCTAAAAACTTGGATGCATGGATCCCTTGTTATTCCGACAGTGGAATAAACATTTTGCCGACACTTTTGCCTTTTTAAGATGCAAATTAAATCTGTGTTCGTTTATAGTAACTAATCGACCGCTTCGATTTTATTTTTATTTTGGTGATATTTGTTGCAAAGAACCATTAGCAAGGCAACGCTTTTTTTCCTGATAATTGCAAAATGGATGCAAACATCCCAAACGGTACGAACTATCTTTTGTCTCTTTTTCATTACTGCTAGTTTAGTGAAGAATCGCTGTATATTTTCCGGAGTTGCGCTTTATTTTAGCGATCACGCCTGGGCAAAATTAAGAAAATATATGATGAGCCAAACCTTGGATTGTAATATCCATGGCCGAACAGTAAGACATTTAAACTGAGCTTAATTGGATTAGAGAAAATCATTTCGTTTTCAGTAATAAAAGCTAATAAAGATTTCCAGTCATTGGAAATTCACATGTAATAGATGAGTTTCCACTGAATTTTGAACTCGGAATTATTCACAATGAATATAAAAATACACGAGAACCCCCCTTTGTCAAAAACGGCGAATTTGCCGCACAAAACGCTTAAATTGAATGGAAACACAGTGGATATAAAAGATAAAGTATGTAATAACATGTTGGAGGGAGTAATGTTTCTTAAATTAACTACGGGATTTCTTTATATATATAGCAAAGGGCCCTCAGTTAAAAAGCATCATGTAAATTATGTTCATGTCTGTCATGTTTTGGTTTGCACGTTCAGGGGGACTGAGACGAGTAACAAGATTCGTGCCGCTTGAAATAGTGCGCGGCATTTGATCGAGGTGGCTGACTACAGTTTCTAATAATTTCCAGTGCTTACGCTTTGATGGATCAATACAACCAATTTTCGATAATCTAAGGTGGATTTGAAGCCCTTCCTACATTTTTATTTAACTTTGCAAAACGATGTATCTTAACATGCTGATTACAATTCGATAATAAAGAAAATGGGGTTCGCCGAGCTCGTTTTTTAGTTACAAACACTTAAAGCTCGAATTAAGGGTGTCTTAAACAGGTTTTATTGTTTCTATGGTAATTGGTACGTCATGACAATGACCATAACTTGTTCAACAATGACTGGGCATTTGTTTGATATCATTATTGTAGTACAATGACTGGACATTTGTTTGATATCATTATTGTAGTACAATGACTGGACATTTGTTTGATATCATTATTGTAGTACAATGACTGGACATTTGTTTGATATCATTATTGTAGTACAATGACTGGACATTTGTTTGATATCATTATTGTAGTACAATGACTGGACATTTGTTTGATACCATTATTGTAGTACAATGACTGGGCATTTGATTGATACCATTATTGTAGTACAATGACTGGACATTTGTTTGATACCATTATTGTAGTACAATGACTGGACATTTGTTTGATACCATTATTGTAGTACAATGACTGGGCATTTGTTTGATACCATTATTGTAGTACAATGACTGGGCATTTGTTTGATACCATTATTGTAGTACAATGACTGGACATTTGTTTGATACCATTATTGTAGTACAATGACTGGGCATTTGTTTGATACCATTATTGTAGAACAATGACAGGGCATTTGTTTGATACCATTATTATAGTACAATGACTGGACATTTGTTTGATACCATTATTATAGTACAATGACTGGGCATTTGTTTGATACCATTATTATAGTACAATGACTGGGCATTTGTTTGATACCATTATTATAGTACAATGACTGGGCATTTGTTTGATACCATTATTGTAGTACAATGACTGGGCATTTGTTTGATACCATTATTGTAGCATCAACTGATAAACACTGAGTGGTAGTATTGATCCGTTAAAGTGCATGTACTGGAAATTAAAACAACTACGAAGAAATTTCAATACTCCTGTTTCAAAAAGCAGCTTCCTGCCCCAGTCAGGTTTCTGACATGGTGTCTAAAGTTATGATGTGCTGGCCTTGTTTTTATGTTTGCTGAACACTAATCCGACCCAAAGCAAAGCAACTCAAAGCAAACATTCGGTTTTTCGACCAATCAGCGACAAAATCAATCGTGCGTTTTTTCCCGCGCTTGGCACCGGTTGCCTGCTTTTGCTTCGAGTTCTGATTGGTTCTTGCATTTTTATCATTTCGTGATACATGATTTGTGACCTTCTATCCTCTGATATACACAGGTTTGCAAAATTCTTTTCACAGTCCCTGTTTTGTCCCAAAAAATGCAATTCGCGGGACTTAGAAATCACAAGCTAAAGTTACGAGAAACGGATAAAGAACATTGATAAATTTAGATAAAGAGACCGCGCATAGCCTTATTTTGTTAACAGTCATAAGGTATATAACTTCGATTTGTCGACACTTTTGTAACCACAGGACGCCCAGCTCATACAGAAGAGCAGCTTCGACGCCGCACAAGCAGCGGTTCACACCCTGCCGGTAAGTTGTGTAAACTGTGCAATCCAGGACGCAGTTGTTTGTAAGCCGCTAACTGGAAAATTAATAGCGGTAATTAAAATAGTTATTACGTACTCATTAATTAACACTACAATTTTCTAATTTATTACTAAATGCCATTTGCATCACGACTGCTTCGTCGCCTCCATGCTAGGATCTGCAAATCGACGTCCGTCCGCTGGCACCCGAGCCAGTTACGAAGATCAGCGACGTCCATCGGAAGGCGCACGAGGTCAAGACGACCAACGACGCTCTTCTTTAGCAAATAGAACAAACGAAGAGCTGCGGCGTCCATCAGCAGGCAGCCGAATCAGCTACGAGGAACAACCCGTAAGGCGAAGATCTGAAGGTATGTGATATACGCATCATTCTCGACCCCCAAAGCTCATGCGCAAAAGAGAAGAGACTGAGTCGAGAATGCCCGGACCTACCACAATTTTGTCAAAAACATTTTGCTTTGAAGCCATTAGAATTTCAAATGGTTAACAGCTTTTTTTATCTTGAAGAAAGCGTGGAACAGAAGAAGTGGTTTTTTTTTCTTCCAGCAATTGAATCCAACAGGCGGTTAAGTCGATTAACACAATGGTGTTTTTGAATTCCCCGATACTTGATTCCTTTTTCGCTTCCTTCTCCAGCAATGAGAATTTCCTACAGCTTTGAGACACAAATGAATTTAAGCGTCACAAAAACGCAAAAAAGAAGAGAATCCGAGAGTTCTTTTTCCGAACTGAAATCGTTCCTCTTTTTTCCAGACCAAGATGATATTACCAACAACAAACAGCGGAATTAAGCTAGAAATCGTCGAGCTCTTATTGGCTTTTCACTTAAACAGTTCCAAACAAACACTCTAGACGGACAAATAAAATAAAATGACAGGAAAACAAATTGATATCTCCGGCGCCTTGCTCAGCACTAGTAGATCACACAAGACGTTTGATTAAATTAAAATGACTTCCTTTAATCACAAATGTCAAACTCGTGTCGACTCGTGGCACTGGAATATGTAAAGAAGGGCTTGAGAACTCGCATATTTAATATTTATGCAAAGATGCAAAGGATAACGCGTCCCTATTAGTAAATGTCTCGTTATGTCGGCGAAACCTCCAAAAAATGGTCAAAAACCAAAACATGCTCGGTCACTGCCCGATAAAAGTCGCGATGAAACTAACCTGGAAAGGTCTAAAAGGAGAGATATGACGGAAAAACAATCGAGAAATGGACGTAAGTATGAAATGACAATTTCATGAATTAAATGGTCTTTCATGCTGAAATCGTTTGATGCAATAAGGCATTCGTTTTCAAAGGCTTATTATTATGCCATAGGCGAAGGAAGCTATATATTGTTATTTAAACCTAAAAATTAGAATAACACTTGAAGGAAACCAATTTGAGAAAAAAAAAACCGTATGTATTTTACGGATAATTCTAATATCTACCTCAAAACTCTGTTATTCACTCGATAAAGATTTATCCACTATTTTAACAACCGAGTTTGGTTTATCAAATAAGTATAATTATTTTGTCACTAGAATTGTACGATTTCTTCTTTCATGCGTATGTATATCAGTATATAAAATAAAAGGAAATATACTGCAGTGAAAATCAAACGACTGAAAGATATTCAAATATGATATCTCTCATCTCAAATTCATGTTATTTTTAAAACAAACTTTTTGGGAATTTCACACAGGCTCGCACCTGTCTTTGTATACTGATTGGTTTTTCATTGTGTGTGCATGTTTTATTCCGCAAACGGTGAAAACTATATCGCTCACTATTTTGCTTTTTGCTAGTTTCCATGGAAATCGAATTATCTGTATTAAACATGCATTTTAATAAAAAGAGCGATGAGTTGAACTGGTGAATAACGCATTTTTAATTTTAACACAGTAATGGCCCGTGATAGTAAATTAAGAGCTTACTCTTTAAAAACTAGTTCAGTACTAAGAGCTGTTTAGAACTATCGTTCACTATTTTGTCACAGCTTCACGAAAATCAAAGAATTGAATTTCTTGATAGTCTTTCAAAGCTGGCGGTCATCATCAAGTCCTGTGGATAACGCATTAATTTTTAAAATAGAAAGTAGGCCAATTTGTAACAAAATTTGCATATTAATTTTTGAATTCAACAAATGGGTTCTCAAAGGGTTAATATAGTAAATAGTATTGACTGTCTCTGTATTTCGATTGATTATTCAGTCAGGCATCGCTTGGAAAGAAAAACACAGTTTTGTGCGAAAACAACGACGGCTGTTAATTTTTATAAAGGGACACTCACGGATTCGCATGCGCGTACCAGGTTCACTTCCGATTTGAACCACTCTTTCTTCTTTTTTTTATGGCGTACCAAATATCCTTTTCTGTCCTGAGTTTGTTCCTTTTCCACCCTATTAAACCGCCGACGCTTGTTGACGCCATTTTGAAATTGACCCTTCAACTTGAAAAATTCAGGCTGAGCTTTTCAAGTTTCGATTCAAGAAACCGGCGCATGCGCCCTCGTGACAGTGTCCATTTAATGCAGCGAAATCGCCGCTAAATAAACATATTTCAATCAGCGGTAGAATATGTTAACACGTGCGCGCATTGTCACACATTACTAGAAACCCGTCCCCAGAGCTCAGCGTTTTTATATTTTGTCACACGTTTCTCTTGACCCTTCTGATCTCCAATGTTGTCTGTTTCAAGCTTTTTTGAACTGGACGCAGAATAACCCCAGCAACTGCGCATGCCCCTGTGCTTCGGTGGCTCGTCTCCCTAGATTTTTCTTGGGGGGGGGGGGGGAGGAGGAGTGGGGGGAGGGGGGAGGAGTTGGGGGTGGGGGAGTTGGGATGGGAACTCCCTTATTTTGACTTAAAGGTGACGTGCGGCCCGATAAGGTATGGTTTTCACGTTCATTTATGGCAACCTCACCACAAATCGATCGAGTTTTTCAATGAGAAGGTGTCCAGTACTTGATGCATGGTTGAATTTTTTTGGACAGGATGTCAAACATCGGAATTCTCTGTCTTAAACAGGGTAGGAAAATCAGAGTGTTGTGGTCTTAAGGGTATGAGCGGCCCAGCCGCACCTCACTAGTTGAGTGTCTGTGTGGAGTACTCCCACCCCGGTCGTCTTCATGTGGTACGTGGTTGGCACAGGGACCCTTTTATTATTCCCGAGTGGCCAAAGGCCATGAGCTTCATAGGGGGGTCTGGGGGCATGCCCCCCCCCCGGAAATTTTTTTTGAAATGAATACGATCTGGTGACTCCAGGACATCATATGACAACTGGCCAGCAGTTTGTAATACTCCATGTTCCTTGTCATATAGTGTCCTTAGACAGGGAATATTTACTTCATGTGCACTGACCTCTGGATGATTTTTCCGATATAGTTACTTATATACTGTAATGATAACAATATTTTTTTTTTGGGGGGGGGAAGCTGGGCGTTTTGCGGGGGGGGGGGGAGCTTCTACCCCTCAAATACCCTAGATAGAACCCTGGCATGTTGGTTGACGATGCTGAAAAACTATAAACAGATATACCATCCTTGGGTATTCATGACCCCAGAGCCTAATTCACCGCGCCGCTTTTTGGCCTCTGGATTCAAGCATACATCCTTGGGTATACTCTAGGCTATACCCTGGTTATAAAAATAAAGGTTATGCCGCCAGTATCTCAGGCATGCGCACAGCCACATTAGTCATATTACCCGTGGATATGTTTCGTCCTCGTTCGGACTCATCAGGATATTCCAACATTTTTGTCGGTTGCCTGTTGCTTTTCGTTTTCTCATTCCTTATAAGACTTCTTATAAAATCGCTAAATCAACTTGTTCCATATATACAAAAATACGAAAATTCTAAATTCTAAATCACGAAATACGATTATTCAATAACTGCAAAAAGTCTAAATCGCTAAATTCGTGCATCGTTTAAAAATAGTAGCCTGATTTTCACGTTACGTCACGGCGGCCATGTTGGTACACACTTACAAAAGAATTTTAATGAACTTCTTTTGTTATGTGGGCCAACATGGCCGTCATGGCCTCCCACAGGACTGAAGGTCACGTGAATGAAAACCATCTACGTATTACTTAATTTTTAATGTCAATATTTTGTAGAAAATAATTCACTGCTATTTACACCGGTATCCACTTTATATCTTGTTAGTGTATGTACATTTTGAAAACTTTGACGTTATGACTCCACGACTTTGTTCTCGCCAAAGTGAAAACTAATTTGCAATTATTGGTAATTTGTTATATTTATCTATTCGGTGCAAATCTTCTCACCTCAATTTTTAATTTAAGTTTACACGTCAAATTTCGTTTCCGAGACAAAGTAGTCTCGTAAAGCTTTAATGTTCGTCAGATTGCTCAGCAAACAAAAAGGTTGACTTTGAAGATCAAAGAACAAAACCAATTAATTTACAAAAAAGTCATATATTTTTTAGTGACAAACAAACAAATTTAAGAACTGCTTGATGAACAGATGTTCGCTTGAGTGCACAGTATTTTTAATGACACTGGCGAGTTAAGATCACTGTGGAAATTTACGATTAGACGTTGAGAGTAAATATATACAGATAGTTATTTAGTGCCTTTCAATCGATAGAAAGCGAGGGAAATGTCTCAGGGAACACCCACACAAGGTAGGTCTGCGAGCAATTTTTGATGATTGATATTTTTTTGAGCCAAATTTCTCCGAGAAGCAGCTGAATTTAATTTTCAGTTTATTTTATACTTTACTTCGTGATGTTTACAAAAACCCCGATATGAATTTTACAGAGGACTCGTATTCTAAGTAGCAGCCGGTACCAATAAAGCAGTCGAATATTATTAGCAAGTTACTTACGTGTAAAGAAGAAGGATATGGCGTAAAAAGTAATAGATCGACAAAACTACGAATTCTCTCCGACTCTCTTGTTATACTGTCGTCCCTAATCACTTTATACAGGTCTATTTTCAAATGCATAAAAACTCGAAATAAGTTATTTGATTTCTTCTTTTGTAAGGGTTTTGACGGTGCGTTTTAATCAGGTGTCGAGGAAAGTGAAGCTAAAGGCTGATATTGATAACTCAGTTTACGAGACCTTGGTTGTATTGTGGACATCATAAAACCCGAATCGTTTAACTGTTGTATTGTTTACACTGATTAAAAGAACTTCTTCTCCAGTTTTTGCTGGCCTCGGCATAAAACTATTTTAACTACAGTGGAATCCCGATTTTTCGAATACTCAATTTTTCGAAACTCCCGATTATCCGAACCAAAACTCGTTTCCCTTGGATTTGATTTCAGCAAGAGAGAAAAATTGGGATTCCACTGTATTATTACTCCATATAGCATAGCGCTGATTGTCAGTTTTAACAATAGGCTCTTAGCCAATGAGAAAAGCCGAGATAGTGAATATCATGAATAAAAACTGAAATAACTTTCTTCTCCGAAATAAATTAACCCAGCGCTGTTACGTTGGCCGGTGTTGTTGCTAGGTAACAAGAGGTGACAACAAACAAGAGGAAAATAAGAATTTAAAAATATATACATATTCTTTGAGTTCTTCCATTAAAGTATATCCAAAAATTGCAGCATCTTCACTGATTGTAGGCGGAGTAAACAAACGGATATACTATAATTAGTTCAGTTAAACCTACGTAGCAGTTGCGGTAATAATAGTGGATTTCAGGCTGTCGAAATTTTTACAGTTTTGTTCAATGATATAAGGCTATGCAAGATAGGACTTGTAACGATACACAAACATAGGTTTCATTAATTTTGAACTGATCTTTTCAGCAAAGTTAGTCGATGCTTTTAACTATTCAAGCCGAAAGTTAAAATTTACACAAACGCTTCAAGGTGGTCTTTGGACGAAAGTTAAACTAATTTATGTCATTTAGGTACCTTTTAAGCCAAAAGGCACTGTTTGATTGTTAAAAATTTTGGCCCATGCCGTAGCATTTTTATGCTTTCCATGCGTGTGTTCGAAGTCGGGACCGATTACTCATCTATAATTTAAAACTTTAATTAAACTTTTGTCTGTGTGCAGCAAGGGTTTACTATTCAAACATTTATATTCAACATCGGCTGTTGCGATATCATACGCAACTTTGTAAACAAGTACAATATTAATATACATATAGTATAGTTAATATCTTTGTCAGCGAAGCAAAGTAAGTCTAAGCGAAAGTCATGCCACGAAGAGCAGCTCTTCTAAACTCTGCAACTGGAGAACCCACGGACCACGCGCGTTACAAGAAAAAAGGTATCTTATGTAAATATCGATTTTTACCTATTCGAAACAATTCTGTCAAATTTAGACGTATGCTTTTCAAAAAACCTCTTATTTAGAAAACAAGAATTCGCCATAAATGTTCGGCTGTATTGACTAAACTACTATGAAAGTTACCGCAATTTTTTGGGGTTTTCAAAAAACATTTATTTCAGAGCGTATAAATTCATAACCATGCCAACCTGAATAATTAACCAGTAAAATGCCTGACGCTGAAGTTAAACAGGTTGATCGAGTAAAACATTTTGTTTTTCCACGTGAACCTTAACAGTGATTGTTAACGTCTCATTTTCAAGGACATTTCTCTTGTTTTGTTACTATATAGGTGTTTCTGTTATCACAAAAGTTACTGATTTTTTAACAAATTGTATTGAGGCTGAAGTTGCATATTACATACATGTCATACATTATGCTAAAACTGACTAAAATTACGCTTGCATTACATTTAACTTTGATAACAATATTCACTACTGACATAAGTTACGCTTACAATACATTACACTAAACCAAAAGTTACTTTTGTTTTCTTTAACTTGCCGAGCTTTACGAGAATTTTGATGTTGAAACAGAATCTATTCGTTAAGACCTTGACAGATTGCTATGAAACCTGTCAAGAAAAACTGTTTACCGACCTCTTTACCCATGTAGTCGACATAATTAAAAATTAATGAAGTGAGCCAGAGAGAAGAAAATACGAACAAACAAAAACAATGTAAAAAAATTGTTTTACTCACAATTTTAATTCAGTTTGCAAGAAGTCGGTTTCTTTACTGTTACAAACATTGACTGAAATTAACGATGTTTTTTCGAACATGACATTTTTCCTTGCTTGATAACTTTATCACTAAATTAATTCACTAAAAATGCTTATTTTCGTTATAAAATACTTATTACCTGTTTTAGATTCAATTTGGTCAATTTAAAATGAGTTGGCAAAAAACTGAGAACTTCTGTTCTTTTCGTCAGCTCACCCTTGCTCACAACCAGCCAGCCATCCGGAAACTAATCGAGCCAGCTGTCCTCCTTGGTCAATGATTCCAAGTTAGCTAGAATTCCGTTTTATTGATCTTACCACTTTTAGAATTTCTCCCATCCAGGTGAAATAACTGAACTGCCCGAGTTTGTCCAAGAGGCGGGTTAAAATATTATTGTCATTATTTCTCTCAGCGGGCGGGTTGACAAAAACGTTTTCACCCAGCTAGCTGAGATGTGCATGGAGAACACCTTTTCTGTGGAACTCGAGTGGAACAGTTTCGTTTCGTCCTCTTGTGTTTGTATGAGAATCAGAACGATGTCAAATATCTGAAATATCTATTATCTACAACTCTTCATGTTCAATCGACGTCAAGCTTAAGACATCCTGCGAAAGTTTTTATAGACCTTTATAGTGGGTAAATTTGGCGTTGATTACTGTGGACTACTGTCGAAGCGTGACTTTGCTTTTGAGTTTTTCATACTTTTTTTCTGTAAACTTTTCAGGCGAAATTCGAAATTTTACAGAAAATGTATAAAAAACTGACATCGCCATTCTACACGTCTCAAGTTTGACGAATATAATCTTTATCCAGTTTTCTGAATTTGTACTGTATTTGTTATCTGCCGACTATCTGCCAGGCGTTCCATTCAGTAGACTCGCTCCAATCTCCTCTCAATTTCTCTTCCAGATCGAAGAGGAAGGAAAGAGACCGTGTACCTCGGTATGTTCAAGGCTAAAATTCTTGTTTTGGGGCCTTGTGAGGTAAATTTCGTCCTTAAGAAAATAAATATATGTGTGTTATATCATAAATGACGATGCTAGAATTACTTTGTGGCTATAAATCGAGAGAAAATGAGGTTATAATGACCTTATGTTTGTCGGTCGTTCATGCATCGTGTTTTTTTTTTTACACAGAGCGGTAAAACCGTAATTTCAAATTTCCTTTCTGATGCTACTGAAACTTCAGGAGGAGAGTATCATCCTACACAAGGTGTCAGGTAAATTGTAGAGATATTTGAACTGTAGAAATGCAAATTATGATGCAAAAACTACAATATGGCAAGCAGCAGCTGGTTTGCGAGTTTAATATGTTTATTGTGCAACTTGGTAACCAATTATTTTGCATAATTTTGCATAAGATTACTCCTTCTTTGAAAGAGGATTTATTGTTAATGTATTTTAGTAAGCTAAACAAAATGGTTATTTAAAGCTTTTAAATTGCTTATAAAATTTATAACCTTCAGATAATTTATTTAAGGTTTTAAAAAATTATGGTAACTACATGTAAGATAAAATAAGCTTAACTTACAATAATTTGTCAATAGTGAAACCCTCTATCTAGCAATAATATAAGTCTTAATAAAAATATTAAAAATAAGCAAAATTTACTTACCAGCAACCGTATTCCCAGGGCCTTTCATCTTCCCGCCTCCTGGAGCGAGAAAAGAGAGACCCTGGTCTAGTCTGGTCATGTGCGTCCCAAAATCTGGGATGTAACATATAAACGATTCAAGGAAGGGGCAGCAAAGTTTGAAATTTGTCCACTCTAGGTGAGCATTGCAAATCAAAGCAAATCCAAAATTATCTAGAGGCTTGCGACAAATGTGAAGCAGCATTCATCTGACATTGACTGGTTTTGAGAGAGCAATTAGCTGCTTCAGGATCTGTAAATTAACGGTTAGGGAATTGCCACGGAGCTTGAAGATTATGCTTATTTTCAACTTCTTCAGAATGATTTATGGCATTGCTCTAAACTGGGATGAATTGTCACCACATAGTATTTACAGGCAATATTAAAGCTTCATTTGAGAGGCACATAAAGTCGCTGTTTGTTCTCGGACGATAGCAAAGCAAAAAAGAAATGGCAGCCACAGATGAAATTTTTTACATATGTACATGTACAGATCAACTGTACAATATTATAACAGGAAATGAGGTAGAGAAGATAATCATAATAGCTTTTTCTCTGTGGGCGAGGCGTGTTTTGTTCAATATTCACCAGTTCCAGTCGTTTGAATGTCTACTCAGACTGAATCACTTGAATGTCTACTCTGTAACTTCCTGCTGCGAATCCAAGAAAAAAATTGAAATAATTAAAAAAAAACTGCAATTGCAAAGAAATGCTTGCCTACTTTTCGCCAAAAGTGGATAGTTCTTCTGTAATTAGTATTAGTAAATTTGTAAATGTAATCATATGTCTGCGTAGTAATATATTTATTCCCACCAGGTATACCTGCACACAAAGCCAATAGGACCAAGATGTGTAAGATATGGTAGAATCGGCCAGAGGCTTTGCGAGCTGGTAGACCCGGAGAGAATAAGTTCCATCGCTGCGGGGAGGAGGGTGGGGCGTTATTGTCTTGCACGGGTCCCGACCTGAACTTTACTGAACTAGGCTGAATTATGAAGCGGGCGGCTTATATATAAAAGGAGGAGGTCTAGGGTTATACCGCGCATTCCCACGGGTCACGCTGGGAATGCAAAGAAGTACATGATTGTATATATTGCTTTTTGTGCGTGTATCCCCAGTGAGAATAGTTCGTGTAGTATCATATTGTAATGCAGTGATGTAAATAATGTATTGTTTCAAATAAAGTTGTTCATTATTTTAAAAAATGTCTACTGGTGATATCACAACTGCACTAAATATTAAATAACTAACTGAGCGTTAATATACATAAAAGTGATCTGATAACATGAAGACGAAAATAGTGAGCCATTACTTGAAGGAAGTAAAAACCACAATCAAGTTGCAATCCATTTCCATCCTGGTCATCCGCATTCTGTGCACTCCTTGAATAATTGTTAACAACTATTATTCTATTATATTTTAAGGTTTCTAGCAATACAAATTAAAAGTGAAACTTAAAATAGTTGACATTGCCCCCTTAAGTACTGGTACTATAAAATTATGGATTCAATAAGTTGTTATTAATTTTAATACTTTATGATTAAATATAATAATTAATTATCAATATAAAAAACAATTGTGGATAATAATAGAATGATATTATCATGTATTAAATTTGCAGATAATAATTTATTAGTAATTTGGAATGTTCAACAGATCAGCCTTTTTAAACTGTTTTCTGTTGTTGTTTTTCCTAACAGAATACTAGAGTTTGAATGTAATGGGATAGAAATTTCACCTGGTAAAACAGCCAATTGTGAGGTAGAGTTATGGGATTGCAGCGGAAACCACAAGTAAGTGTCAACAGCTTTACCTTTTATAAAAATTAATGTCAAATTCTTTAGTTATGCATCATATAGTCAGCCTGCACAGTATAATTCTCACCTTCATGGCCGTGATTTGGTGTTTGTTTAATACAGAGAGTCTGTGCCAATGTTGTTTTCAGTAAATTTTATTTGCTCAGCTGGGATGCCAACTTGTAAAAATAGGGTGTAAATGTCTCAAGGTGCATGTAGGGAGTGACTGTTTTCTTTATCATTTAATTATTAATAATAATAATAATTCCTTGTATGAAAAACACAAATCAACCATGCAATGTAGCACAAGCTAAAAACACAAAATAACTCCTCCAAACACACTAACCACTATAACTACCACTATTGGATGTGTTGTGGTTCAATTTTTCTTTGGTTTTAAATTTCAAACCAGTTCAATTTTTTTCAAACCATGCAGTTTAATTTTTGTTTTCCTTTGTCTTAGGTGTGGCAGTGCAACAAAGGAAAAATGGTTTCAAACTTTTAATCCAAAAACAAAATTTAAACCACAACAGATGTACATATACAAACTAAAATGATTCTGAACACACCCTTTATGTTTTAATTTTTTTAATAGATTTTCTACCTGTTGGCCAGCTTTCCAAAAGGACACAAATGGAGTATTAATTGTGTACAATGCAGATCAAGCAAACCATGACAAGGAACTGGAAACATGGTATGAAAAGATAATTCTTTAGTTTTCTTTTCAGCAATATAAGTGATTGAGTGTCAGTTGGAAGTTACTGTACTTATTTGTGGGCTAATTTAACTTTTGGACCTTGAGGGTGCGTGCTTATTCGAGGTGGGCACTTATTCAAGGGTGGGCGCTTATTAGCTTGCGAGCAAGCTTTTGGGCTTGGGTTCGGGGTTTGTGGGAGCGGAGGGCGAGAGCTTGCAACAATGTCTCAGAAATTTGAATGCTGCCCCCAATACTTCCCATGGCTACCCACTGTCTGAGCTGTCAGAATTTGGCCAATCAGCGCAAACCTGAAACGAGCGTTAATGTCAACAAACATGTAACAGTCCATGTGAAAAATAACTTCTCACGGGAACTTGCCTGCCCGCGCTAGCTTGCAGCAAGTATGGCAAATATAGATCTGTATAGGGAGAAAACTGAAAGCAGAAGATCCAAACGTTGTAAAGCTTTGTTAAAACTTCGCTACGAGAATTCTTAAGGTGTTTCTCTTTTGAATGTGTGTTTATATTTCAGTGAATCGCGAGATGTTTATATTGAAAAGGTTTGAAATTGTTTTTGAACATATGCAAATTGCATGGTGAGCTATAATAAATAAACTAAATAGTCACCAGCCAAAACACTACAGCTCTTTCAATAGCTGTTCAAATGGCTGGAAATCTTTCATCTAAACGGATACTAACATTCTCCGTTCGAACGGATGAAGATTTTTTTAAAATGGCTAACAGCAGCCGTTCGATAATCTTCTCGGCTGACCCAAACAAAAGCTGAAATTTTGCCGATCTTAATTCTTTATTAGATACATCAGCAACAGAAGCCGCAGACATTCCAATACTTCTGGCTTCTGCTACCTGGTCGTCGATGATGCTTTGTAACGGACAGACAACCAACACTGTTTGATGCTGCCTCCTTTCAATTTGCAGCCACAGCAGCAAACAGTTGAAATATAAAGCTTTTGCCATAGCCCGTCGGCAAAACAGTGAGGACATCGCTGCCTTTAAGAAGTGCTTCAACTGCTCGACGTTGCCCGCGTTTCAATTCCGAAGGAAACTTCACATATTTAGAAAAATTCTCGTACACTTTATGAATACAATCTCCTCCGCTCTCCGTCATTTTGTTTTGTCTTGATCACGATGCGTGAAGAATGATGATGTCATTTTCCGCAGAGTTTTTCAGCGGAGACATTGTTGCAAGCTCTCGCTCTTTTCCCTCGCCGTCTTCCAAATACATGATCTTATTGCTGTCTTTCGAGAGTTTTGTTTTGCAATACTAGGCATAATATACACATACATGTAGCTTAAGCTTTTTCCCTTACGGAGAAATCTAATTTGGCAGTCTTGTCTTGTTACCATGGCAACCACTGATTGAGTTGTTAAGCTTTTTTTCAAGGCTAGCAAACCTCTCAAAGGCTTTTCTCACTTTTTACATGGTAAATGTTCACGATTTTGGGTGAAAGTCTCATCTGACAAAGCCATAAAAAAATTAGTACATTATTTTTGGCAATTTACTCCCTTTTTGTTTTTTACATTTATTGGGTTTGTGCATTGTACAAAAATTGCTACCTTTTTTTTTGTGATCATGAACCCAAAAAACTAATAATTTGCCACTTTTTATAAAAATTTACCATGTGGAATGAGCAAAATAAATGTTTTAGTTGCTGTAAAAACCTCCATACTTTAATGTATGGAGCCACCCTAAATGACTTGTACTAAACACCATTAATAACATTATTACATGTGACTAAAAAGGCTAACTAAAAACATTCCAAATTCTAACAAGATTAATGAAAATATTTACATAATATATACTCACTGTCGGAATCAGTTTGTAATAAATGATTGAAATTGTTTTGTTTTTAAGGTACACTCAGTTTGTACAAGGACAGAACCTCAAGGATTCTCAGTGTATAGTGTTTGCTCACCATCGGCCTTCAGCTGCTGATTTGACGAGAACACAGCTTCGTAAGTTTGGTTTTGTACTACGAATCTCCATAGTTTATCTTGAACTCTGGTTCAATAAATAAAATGTAATCTTCATTCCCGTTATTTGATCTGAAGACAATCTCACCTGCAGCACTTGAAACTCCAGCTCATGAAATAACCTACATTCCTTTGCTATCCCAGGCCTGAGGCACTATATATATGCACAGTTTATCATAGGGGCATTGATCAAACGTCCTTTATCCAAGCACCATTCCAGAACACCAAGTCTAAATAGGACCTAATAAAATAGCTGAGTAACTTGCTTGGCAAATTCTTTCAAAATGGCCATGGTAAGAAAGCAGCTAGCAGTATGTCTGTATCAGAATACAAAGCATAGCTTTGACTTCAGTGAAGCCATGCATCTACTTTTGTTGTGACCATCATAGCAAATTTACGAAATGCTTTACAAATCACTTATTTTTATAAAAAAAAGATGATACATTTATATAGCATACTTTCTATGTGAAAGATACGCAAATTAAATGCGCTTTATAACACTGTTTGGAGGACTTGGCCAGACTGCTTGCAGTTTACAAGTAATGTTGAAGTGTCAGCATTTCCTTTAACAGTTGTATAAATGGGAGACAACTTCAGGTTGTATGACGTTGTATTCTGAAACGGTTCAAAGCCAGATCCACTCCCTCACTCTATGTCATCTCAGCGAGTCTGTATACAGAGTTCATACAATAAAGTCATACAAAGTGATCAAGGTTTATTCTTTTTTAGGCATTAAGTTATTTCAACTTATTAATTCATATTCAAATTTAAAGTTGATAAAATTTGTTAATTATATTTTCCTAACAGCTTCATCACTTTCAAGAGTGACGTGTGTTCAGACAAACCTGGATGAAGAACCAGAAGCCGTCAGGGATGAATTCCACAACTTTCTGGCTAAAGTCATTAGTAACTGGACTGACAAACGAGACCAGGAAGAACTGAGTATTATGAACACATAATATTAACATCACTGATACAGATTACAGTTTGTGGAATCGATAGAACTGAGAGTATTTTATGGGAAGTGTTGATGTGTTTTTTTATTTATGTGATGAGTATTATTTTAGAGGACTTCATGTAAAGGTTGTACAAAGTACTTTTCATGTCATGACCTGCTTTATATTTTATGTACAGTGTGACTTATTGAGGTTTTTTTCATGAAAATGTTATGGAATAAAACACATGTTTTCAGACAGTCGGTCAAATGGAAAGTGAATGAGAAAGCTTTCATTGGCAACTGATATATCAATGAATTTTCAATGGCGGTGAATTAAGATTTCTACAATATTATTTTTATTCACTACACTTTCCATGCGTTAATCACAGCTCCCGTATCCATTGTAGATAACAAATGTCTAATGCTGCCATTTTGAAGTTGGGCAAAAATGTCTGCGAGCAAATTGGTTTTACTACATATAAAATATAATTTTCAGCGCACCTTCCTGGGAACTTTCCGTATATTTCTGAAATGGGAGCTTCTCCTCTCCATCCCAACACCCCCCCCCCCATCCTCCCCTCCAATCCTCCCCTCCTCGCCCTTGGTGAAATAAGATCCTTTTCACAAGTACTGATCTAACACTATTTTACTATCATCAATATAGTGACTTTGCCTTGCAAATTCAATGTAAATATATTTGTTTCATATTTGTAAACATTTAAATTATTAAACTCAATGTTTATTTAGCCCTTTACTTTTTTTATTTTGAATTTTCTTCTTTTTGTGTTCATTCAGCTACAATTTTGTATTTATTGGTTTAAAAAGATTCTCAGTGTATATGTACACAGTACTTGTATAGCCTGTGTGAAATTTATTAATTGATGATTTCAGGCTACCTTCAGAGTCAGTAAGGTTTTAGCCAATCAAATGCATTCTCTTTATTATACAAACTCCAAAAACCGAAGTTGGGATGATTGAAGCTGTGTCTGTGATATTTGTCCCCTCTTGGGTTGGGGGGCTCATGTTGTCATGGGAAATTTTAAAACAAACCCCTAACACCTGTCAGAGTTTTGTTGTAATTTGTAGGTGTGGCTCAACCTTGTTATCCCTGTAAAAAGTACTAAAGCTCTGTGATAAGTATTTCCTTTTCTTATTTTTTCCACCAAATTATGACAAGGTAAAAGGCTATCTTCTAGATGTCATCTCCCCCACCCCTCCCCTCCCCCTCCCCTCCCTACTCCTGATGTTATTCAGTTAGAGTCAGGTTCCACCAAAGCATTATAGGTATAAAGTACCTTATGCGTTTGATCATACTGAATACCGGCAGTGATTTTCTGTGAACTCATATTAATATGAGTCTCCCAATTCAGTTTTTTGGCGGATGTAGTGATAGGAGTGTGTCACTATTAAAATAGAGTAGCCGAAGTATAAATGACAAAACGGGTACTATATTATAAACAGCAATTTTACAACGCATCAGAAAAAGGGCGCCACGAATGTCAGGTTATGCATGGCTTAGACTGCGAGCAGTCTCTTATTTTTCTAAAATCAATCGAGCGCGATCAATCCGAGAATAGCGTGACATGAGCGCGATTGATCCGAGAATGGCGTGACTTACGAGCGCCGCGAGCTTATCCCAATTCCAATCCTCGTCCCAATCCCTTCTCGTGCGTGGCACTGAGGAAAGGGCGACAGCTCGCGGTCTATGCATGGCTTTGCTCAGCATGACTTGTCTTGGAAATGTACATGCAAATAGTTCCTCTCGTTTTTTCTTTTTCCACTGCTTTTTTCCCCATTTTTTCGCAGTAGGCGTTTTCTTCTTTTTCAATAGGGTCGAGACTGTTTTGCCGGATTCTCAGGCCCCTCTCCTTTGTGGTCCTTCGTGAGCATGTTGACTCCCAAGTGATTTTGTAAAATAAACCTTCTTTACAGGGCTCTTTGGAACTTCTGTGACATTAGATAATAGCCAACCTTACCTTTCACCCGCGGATTGTACTTAAAAGGCTAAAATTAATACCTCGTGCTTCATTGAATTTGTCGGAAACATCTTTTTCTATAACGAGTACGAACAATTGTGTTGGTGCACGTGATCAGTACGTTTAAGTTTTCACAATGCTCACAGTAGATAAAAGTCCTTTTAATCAGAAGTTTCTCTCTCGCGCGATGTCACAAGACTCACAACGTTCTCTCCCCGTCATCTGTATCTTGTTTGCCAAATCAAGGTACTTATCACTCATCATTTACTCTCATAAATACAGTGACCACATTTTCCACAATAGTTGGATAAGGAGCGATCCGAGCGTGGAAAATTCGGCGAGCGAAGCGAGCGAACAGTGCGTCCCCATATGAACGATAAAATTAAAAGTTACCTGTTTATTTATTTATTTTTTATCAGTTGGAAAACATCTACAAGTCTAATGACGTCACGCAATAAGTAAGTCAAGGAAATCACATTTTCACCCTAGGGAAGGTGGGTGGGGCGGGGTATGAGAAGTTCGCATATTGGTGAAGGGGCTTCAACAAACGGACAGTACACCACTGCGCTCCAAGTAAAATTGTGAAAATTCGTCCCCCAGCCCCCTACTTAACCAGCCTTTGTGCAATTTGTTTACAAAGCGTAAAAACCCCAGTGTCACCCCAATGTCACAGACGCAGAAAAAAATAATCCCACTCAAATACTCATCAGTTCCCGACTTTCCCAAGAACTCTGATTTGAAAAGTTCTCGACAGATATGATCCTTTTTCAAAGGTCATGCTTTCCTGATCAGATAAACAATTCTTAGAAATCCAGGATATTTTTGGCCATTCTTAGAAGTTGGAAATGTCAAAACATGTCAAATAACCCTTTGTGATTGGTTAAGAATATTACCAGGCTGCTATGATTAAAAGTCGTGTCACAAGAATTGTTCGCTCACAGCCATTATTCCAGCCAAGCCTATTTTCGGCTAGAAAAACTTCGATCGTCGTTTACCTTCGCCTATCATCATGGATATAAAGACCTTGTTAGATAATCTTCATGACGAAGTATCCTGTTCCGTGTGCATGTGTACGTTCACTGATCCAAAGCAGTTGCCATGCTTGCACAGTTTCTGCCTACACTGCCTGAACGGGATTCAACGAACGAGCGGCATCCATGGCAAAATTACATGCCCCGAGTGCAGGAGAGAGTTCAGAATCTCAGGAAGTGGAAATCCTAGCGAATTTCCCACCAACTTTCGCATTAACAGTTTGTTAGATGTACTCGCCATTAAAGAGTGCAGTACAGCCAGCGTGAAATGTGGAAACTGCGACAAACGGAGCAACCAGAGCTTGTATTGCTTTCAATGTGCTTCTTTCTGGTGTGTGGAATGTATCTCGGGACATAACATAATCCGAGCTAATAAACAACACAGGACGCTGGCGCTGCAAGACTTTCAAGATCAAGACATCGAGGCCGTGTTGAGGCGACCAGCGTTTTGCCAGAAGAAAAACCACGAAAAGAAAGAGTTGGAGTTCTTTTGCAAGGTGTGTAAAGTCGCCATTTGCAATGCTTGTGCTTTAACAGACCACGAAGGACACGCTAAGATGATTCTGGAAACGGCGGCAAATGAAAAGAAACTACAACTGGAGTCTGGGATAAAATCGCTAAAGCAGAAAGCACAAGAAAAGAGAAACGAAGTCGAAAAAATTGACCAAAACAGCATTGAAGTTCAAGTGCAAGTAGCTGACTTAAAAAGCCAAGTGCAGACGAGTGTCGACAAAATGATCGCGATCATCGAAGCGAAAAAACAAGATATTTTTCACGCAGTTGATAATCAAGCGAAAGAATCACTCCAGTGCCTGGCATTGAAAAAAGATGAAGTTGAACATCAAGTGAAAGCAATTGAATCAGCAATCAAACAAATTGAAACTCTGTTGAAACAAAGCTCCAGCGCTGAAATCCTAGGACTCAGTGAAACAGTTGATACAATCCTTCAGGAACATCACACTCAAACTAACTTTGACACTGAACGCATCCCTCGTTTTACCTTTACTGTAAGTGTAAAAATTCTTAACATGTTAAACACTGAGGGAATAGGCAACGTAAAAACTGTTTTTAAAGAAACTAAAGCGCAACAATTAAGGGCTGAAGGTAAAGAAAGTAGTAAAACATTTACTGGGGTTAAGGCAAAAACGTTTGGTTGCAGTCCTTTTGGCGTTCAGGTTCAAACCAGGCGGTTCAGACCTGTACTCTCTTTAGGACAATGCGGTCAGTCTGTTGGAATGCTCAACGGTCCCTTGGGGGTGGCAGTAAATGATCGTGATGTGATTGCAGTGACTGAGTTTTCTAACCACAGGGTGTCATTATTTAGTAGTCACGGTACCCACCTAAGATCGTTTGGTAGAAAGGGTGGTAATAATGGTGAATTTAACTGCCCTAAAGGGATCGCTTTTGATAGAAATGGTAACATTATAGTGGCGGACAAAAATAATCATAGAGTGCAATTGTTCAGTGGGAATGGTAAGTTTCTTAGTAAATTTGGTGAACAAGGTAGTCTTGATCACCAACTTAAGAATCCTGAAAGTTTATCAATAACCGACAACGGTGATATTATTGTTACTGATAATGGTAACAAATTAATCAAGATATTCTCTCCAAGTGGGGAGTGTTTACTTAAATTTGGCGAAGCAGGTTCTTTGGTCATTCCCTGTCACTGTATCCAACAAGGGCAATATCTTATAGTCTCAGACTTTGGTGATCATTTCATTAAAATGTTTGATCTTGAGGGAAAGTTTATTTTTCAATTTGGAAAGAAGGGGAACAAGGATGGAGAGTTCAATGGGCCTGGTTTCTTGTCGGTTAACAAAGAAGGATTTCTAATGGTCTGTGATTCATGTAATCACAGAGTTCAGGTGTTTGAACTGAGCGGAAAGTTTGTTACAAAGTTTGGAAGTGAGGGTAGTAAGACAGGAGAGTTTAAGTGTCCAACCTCTACAGCAAATCTTAGTGATGGAAGGATAGTTGTGTGTGACAATAATAACCACCGAATCCAGGTATTTGACCAGATATGATATGTTCTCACCTGTGTTGTAATTAAGATGAAACATCCTATGATTGATTCAGAAATTCTATATTTTGAAAGGAAATCGGATGTGGTTTTTTATTATGTTTTTCTTATTTTACTAGAGGACAATAAGTTGCTTCGCTGATAATTTTTATTAATTTAGGTTCTCTCAGTTTTCACATGTAAGAGAGATGTTTTACTTATATACAGTGTGTTTCAAGGTTTGTAAAACATAGATAGTTGTTAGATTTATTTTTTAATTCTTTTCATTGTTATGTTAGGATCGCAGATTGATTACTTTTCAAATTAGTAAAAATTATTGGGTAAAAATATGTAAGAAGTAGACAATGTAGGCTGAAGTGATTGTAAATATTATTTTCTTGATAGTCTCTAGTACAATTTTTTTTATTATAATTGCCGATGAAATAATATTTTGTTAAGGAGGTAAAGTGTGAATAAATGGTAGACTTTTTGTCTGAAACTTTGCTTGATCTTTGATCTTTTTCTCAATCCTGGCAAAAACTGCCTAAATAAACGGAGCGTAGAAAAACATTGCTACAATCTTGGTGAGAAGTGTTGGAAAACTTCTTTTTCCCCACAAATTGTCTTTGTCATCACCTCCCCCTCCCCAACACCAATACGGGCATGGGGAAGGGAATAGAAGGTAGGTTTAGCTTAAGTCAAAGAATCCTTATTTTACAGTGAATGATGGTTCGATGCAAGCGCAAAGACATGATCAACTTACTTTCGTCTTCGGGGTTCGCACAGTGAAAACTACGTAAATGCGCGGAGTAAACTTCCTGACCGTTCACGGCTAGCTTGTTTGAACGATTCGATTCCTGATCGGCCGTATTCTTCGCTGAGTATTTTAACTGTGTTAACACATTGGACAGTTCAGACAGTACAAATTCTTGAAAATCCGGCGTTTGTCAGGGTGGCCCCCAATAGGAGAAAGAACGAAAACGATTTATTTCTTGAATCCTGGATGGCCCACAACATTTAATGTATAATGCACGTCTGAGAATTTACACCTGATATTTTTGTTTCCTCTTTCGCCTGCTAACAGGCCACTCTACACTGGCGCTAAGTGCTCCTAGAGAGTTTTCGTACAACTTATGTTTTCGACTGTCGCATGTCTTCCCGCAGCGTCATAGTAAAATAGTACTCAACTCAACTCAACTCGTAGCTGCGATGTGTCGTAGGGTTATTAACGTACGTGTTTTGAAATCCAAGTGCGACATTTTTCTTGTCATACGCGACAATCGAAAGGAGGTTTGATTTACACTAGCGATTCTTGTTTTAGGTCTGTCGCAAGCTTGTCACATGCGACATTGTTGTACCTTCTATAAATCGTGGGCGGCCTGAACACAGCGTTGAAGCATTATTTTGTCGGTTAATCGCCACCGAAAATTTGTTTTTTTACATTTGGAGTTTGCTTTAAATAAAATTAGCAGGCGTCGGGTTTATATCAAGCCAATTTCTTTCGCTAATTCCTTTTCCGTGTGAAGCAAAGGTAATAGAATTCTGCGCGTAGGCTAGTTTATATTTGGGGCGCAATTTCAAGGACGCGCGCGAGAGGGGCACGCCTCGCTCCTAGAGCGCGTGTTCTCGAAATCACGCCATATCCACTGATTTGGTATATACTACTAATGCGGTTGCCGTATATCCCAAAGGATACCAGTGTCGGTGAAGAGCGGTGGATATTTACCGCGCCGCTCCGCAAATATCCACCACTGTAATAGTAGATAGATATTATATCCGGGATCCCACAGAACACTTGCATGTACTGTTTTATCCTTGCAAATATGTATCGATAAAAAGCGTGCAGTTTTAAAGAAAAAAATAGCTTCTTTCTTTTATACGAGAGCCAATAAGAAAACAGATTATTCCCACGCCCCGACACTGCGGCGTGCGGGAAAAAAATCGTAGGATTTTATTAAAGCTTAAGTGTTTGAGAACACTCGTTCGTCAGCAACAATTTACTTATAGTCCGGCTATAGTGGAGTAAAAAGAAGACAGGCTTGCATAAGAAGAGTGAAAGAAAGCCAAAACGAACACCTCCAGGGAAGAGAAGGTACTTATTGCAAGGATTTCTTAATCAAAATTTTGGGTGTATTAATAAATTGTGCACATATTCAAATAAACTTTAATGTAGCAGTTCTTTCCTCTGGTGCTGTGGTGGCTGTGCTGTGCTGCGACCAACTGTGCAAAATGTGATACGCAGTTCTGGATTGCCAACAGAAAACACCTGACTGCAGGTAACCTAAGTCTTTCTTGTGTTGTGATGTTTTAATACAGTTGAAATGTCTCTTGCAACCAAACTCAAAAGAGACCAACTCCCCTAAAATAGCACCCTCATGAAATCCTGTTTAATGTGAAATTCTCATTAAAACTTTTTAACTAAAAGCTCTCATATAAGCGACCAGCTCTAGTTGCAACCGCCTTTTCCATGATTTTCCAAATCCCCAAAGTTGTCGCTTACTGTAAATCGTTTATTAACTGGCCCTGCTGCCAAAACGATAGCTTATACTTTTATTTTTATTCTGTGTGCTATGTATGTTTAGAAACTATGGGTTTGTCTTTTGTGGAACTTGTTCTGAAAATATACCGCCGCCTGAGGAACAGTTTTATGACCCGGTCAGGGTTTCCATTGTATGCTTTGAAAAGCTGGTCACCCTCCCTTCAAGAACGGGAAAATGAGAGAACAGAGAATGAGGGCACATTAAAGTAGCAGGCTTGTGATAGCTTCGTGGTCACTCTTTGTGACTAATCATGCCTTCTTTCATGGTTCACCTTTGATCATATGAATTGCTAGGAATGAATGTTTAATAGTTAACAATATTAGTATTTTTCACTGTAGTTGAAAGCTGAAAGTAATAGCGCAGAACGTCTAGCTTCTAACCTTTTGTCACATAGTTTGACTGTGGGTGACATTTGGCAACAAACGGCTGTCAGCTTTCATAATGATGGCTCCAGAGGCTCCAAATTACAAGAATGCCGATCGCCGGACATAACCTTAAACATGGGTCACGTGAGTGACGTTTCAAACTGCTCCACGGTTTTTGAAGGATTCTTGTCCAGGTCCTTTTTTACGCGCAGCCAGTTTGAATTCGGAGAAGACCCTGGAGAAGAATTTAGAGACCTTTAACACCTTATAAGGGCTGGTTCCCACTAACGACGGAAGCGGAATCGGAATCGTAGTAAAGTTACGATCTAGTGGAACTCAATAGGACGTAAGCGGATAGTAAGCGACGGAAGCCGAATCGGAAGAAAAAGGATACCTTCTGATCCTTCCGATTCCGATTCCGATTCCGTCAAGCTTCCGATTCCGATTGAAATGGAACGTAAGGCTCCGCTTCGGATTACATCACCCTTGGGAACAAACCCTTAAAGGCACAGAGGTGGTATATGAGAACCAGGCTTAAACTAGACTGAAGTAAATTATCTTACTTTACTGGCCGCGCAATCCCGGTAAAGAGTTTCATTTGCATCTGTGTAACTTGCACCTGTCGCTGAGAGAACCTTATTAATTGCACTGAAAGAAAAAAAATTAATCTTTTTAATTTTGAGCATGTTAGCTTTTCACCGAAATGAACTGTAACAAGCCGCCGCTATTGACGATGACGATGCCACTCCTTGATGGAACTAAAATTAATATAGCTCATTCTTAATACGTTAATATTTAATTCTGCAAAACCTCTAGCTCGTATCAAGGAACCGGAACATGAGAATGCCTTTGTCAAATTCAGTCCAAAATACGTTTCGTATTATTAAATCTAGCAGGTGATGTATGCATATCAAACAGTCAATCCCTAAGTTACTTTAATTTAACGATTTGTGTATCCACAGAGTTTCGGAACAAATCAACGGCCAGAACCCTGTTACGTTATGATACACATTAAAGTTGTTAATTCTGAATCTAAAAACTTGGATGCATGGATCCCTTGTTATTCCGACAGTGGAATAAACATTCTGCCGACACTTTTGCCTTATTAAAGATGCAAATTAAATCTGTGTTCGTTTATAGTAACTAATCGACCGCTTCGATTTTATTTTTATTTTGGTGATATTCGTTGAAAAGAACCATTAGCAAGGCAACGCTTTTCTTCCTGATAATTGCAAAATGGATGCAAACATCCCAAACGGTACGAACTATCTTTTGTCTCTTTTTCATTACTGCTGGTTTAGTGAAGAATCGCTGTATATTTTCCGGAGTTGCGCTTTATTTTAGCGATCACGCCTGGGCAAAATTAAGAAAATATATGATGAGCCAAACCTTGGATTGTAATATCAATGGCCGAACAGTACGACATTTTAACTGGGCTTAATTGGATTAGAGAAAATCATTTCGTTTTCAGTAATCAAGATTTCCAATCAGAGGAAATTCACATGTAATAGATGCGTTTCCACTGAATTTTGAACTCGGAATTATTCACAATGAATATAAAAATACACGAGAACCCCCCTTTGTCAAAAAAGGCGAATTTGCCGCACAACGCTTAAATTGAATGGGAACACAGTGGATGTAAAAGATAAAGTATGTAATAACATGTTGGAGCGAGTAATGTTTCTTAAATTAACTACGGGATTTTTTTATATATATAGCAAAGGGCCCTCAGTTAAAAAGCATCATGTAAATTATGTTCATGTCTGTCATGTTTTGGTTTGCACGTTCAGGGGGACTGAGACGAGTAACAAGATTCGTGCCGCTTGAAATATAGCTTGCGAGCAGGCTCTTCTATTTGGGTTTCGCGCGCGAGTGCTATGCGAGCGGCGAAGCTGCGAATTAGCTCCGCCGCCAAGATACTCGCGCGATACCCCAAACAAGTGAGCCTGCTCGCAGGCTACTTGAAATAGTACGCGGCATTTGATATTGATACCATTAAGGGTGTCTTAAACAGGTTTTATTGTTTCTATGGTAATTGTTACGTCATGACAATGACCATAACTTGTTCAACAATGACTGGGCATTTGTTTGACACCATTATTGTAGTACATGACTGGGCATTTGTTTGATACCATTATTGTAGTACAATGACTGGGCATTTGTTTGATACCATTATTGTAGTACAATGACTGGGTATTTGTTTGATACCATTATTGTAGTACAATGACTGGGCATTTGTTTGACACCATTATTGTAGTACAATGACTGGGCATTTGTTTGATACCATTATTGTGGTACAATGACTAGACATATGTTTGATTACATTATTGGAGTACAATGACAGGGCATTTGTTTGATACCATTATTGTAGTACAGTGACTGGGCATTTGTTTGCTACCATTATTGTAGTACAATGACTGGGCATTTGTTTGATATCATTATTGTAGTACAATGACTGGGCATTTGTTTGATACCATTATTGTAGTACAATGACTGGGCATTTGTTTGATACCATTATTGTAGTACAATGACTGGGCATTTGTTTGATACCATTATTGTAGTACAATGACTGGGCATTTGTTTGATATCATTATTGTGGTACAATGACTGGGCATTTGTTTGATACCATTATTGTAGTACAATGACTGGGCATTTGTTTGATACCATTATTGTAGTACAATGACTGGGCATTTGTTTGATATCATTATTGTAGTACAATGACAGGGCATTTGTTTGATACCATTATTGTAGTACAATGACTGCGCATTTGTTTGATACCATTATTGTAGCATCAACTGATAAACACTGAGTGGTAGTATTGATCCGTTAAAGTGCATGTCACTGGAAATGAAAACAACTACGAAGAAATTTCAATACTCCTGTTTCAAAAAGCAGCTTCCGGCCCCAGTCAGGTTTCTGACATGGTGTCCAAAGTTATGATGTTCTGGCCTTGTTGTTATGTTTGCTGAACACTAATCCGACCCAAAGCAAAGCAACTCAAAGCAAACATTCGGTTTTTCGACCAATCAGCGACAAAATCAATCGTGACTCTGCTTACGCGCGTTTTTTACCGCGCTTGGCACCGGTTGGCTGCTTTTGCTTCGAGTTCTGATTAATTCTTGCATTTTTATCATTTCGTGATACATGATTTGTGACCTTCTATCCTCTGATATACACAGGTTTGCAAAATTCTTTTCACAGTCCCTCTTTTGTCCCAAAAAATGCAATTCGCGGGACTTATAGATCACAAGCTAAAGTTACGAGAAACGGATAAAGAACATTGATACATTTAGATAAAGAGACCGCGCATAGCCTTATTTTGTTAACAGTCATAAGGTATATAACTTCGATTTGTCGACACTTTTGCAACCACAGGACGCCCAGCTCATACAGAAGAGCAGTTTCGACGCCGCACAAGCAGCGGTTCACACCCTGCCGGTAAGTTGTGTAAACTGTGCAATCCAGGACGCAGTTGTTTGTAAAGCCGCTAACCGGGAAATTAATAGCGGTAATTAAAATAGTTATTACGTACTCATTAATTAACACTACAATTTTCTCATTTATTACTGTATTCCATTTGCATCACGACTACTTCGTCGCCTCCATGCCACGATCTGCAAATCGACGTCCGTCCGCTGGCACCCGAGCGAGTCACGAAGATCAGCGACGTCCATCGGAAGGCGCACGAGGTCAAGACGACCAACGACGCTCTTCTTTAGCAAATCGAACAAACGAAGAGCTGCGGCGTCCATCAGCAGGCAGCCGAATCAGCTACGAGGAACAACCCGCAAGGCGAAGATCTGAAGGTATGTGATATGCGCATCATTCTCGACCCCAGCCTCTTCTCTTTTGCGCCTGAGCTTTGGGGTCGAGAATGCCTGGACCTACCACAATTTTGTCAAAAACATTTGGCTTTGAAGCCATTAGAACTTAAAAGGGTTAACAGCCTTTTTATCTTAAAGAAAGCGCCGAACAGAAGAAGTGGTGTTTTTGAATTTCCCGATACTTGATTCCTTTTTCGCTTCCTTCTCTGGCATTATGAATTTCCTACAGCTTTGAGACACAAATAAATTTAGGCGTCACAAAAACGCAAGAAAAAAGAAGAGAATCCGAGAGTTCTTTTTCCGAACTGAAATCGTTCCTCTTTTTTCCAAACCAAGATGATATTACCTAGACTTGGTAATTTTGTTTACATATGGTTTTCTCAGACAAAAACAAACACTATAGGTGAACCTGTCCGCTCGCTGATGAAAACACATTTTTTGTTTCAATTCGACAAAATGATAGCTTTGCAATTCAACAACAAACAGCGGACTTAAGCTAGAAATCTTCGATCTCTTATTGGCTTTTCACTAAAACAGTTCCAAACAAACACTCTAGACGGACAAATAAAATAAAATGACACGAAAACAAATTGATATCTCCGGCGTCTTGCTCAGCACTATTAGATAACACAGGGCGTTTGATTAAATTAAAATGACTTCCTTGAATCACAAATGTCAAACTCGTGTCGACTCGTGGCACTGGAATATGTAAAGAAGGGCTTGAGAACTCGCATATTTAATATTTATGCAAAGATGCAAAGGATAACGCGTCGCTATTAGTAAATGTCTCGTTATGTCGGCGAAACCTCCAAAAAATGGTCAAAAACCAAAACATGCTCGGTCACTGCCCGATAAAAGTCGCGATGAAACTAATCTGGAAAGGTCTAAAAGGAGAGATATGACGGAAAAACAATCGAGAAATGGACGTAAGTATGAAATAACAATTTCATGAATTAAATGGTCTTTCATGCTGAAATCGTTTGATGCAATAAGGCATTCGTTTTCAAAAGGCTTATTATTATGCCATAGGCGAAGGAAGCTATATATTGTTATTTAAACCTAAAAATTAGAATAACACTTGAAGGAAACCAATTGGAGAAAAAAAAACCGTATGTATTTTACGGATAATTCTAATATCTACCTCAAAACTCTGTTATTCACTCGATAAAGATTTATCCACTATTTTAACAACCGAGTTTGGTTTATCAAATTAGTATTATTTTGTCACTAGAATTGTACGATTTCTTCTTTCATGCGTATAGGTCTATATATGTAAAAGAAAGGAAATATACTGCGGTGAAAATCAAACGACTGAAAGATATTCAAATATGATATCTCTCATCTCAAATTCATGTTATTTTTAAAACAAACTTTTTGGGAATTTCACACAGGCTCGCACCTGTCCTTACTGATTGGTTTTTCATTGTGTGTGCATGTTTTATTCCGCAACCGGTGAAAACTATATCGCTCACTATTTTGCTTTCTGATAGCTTCCATGGAAATCGAATTATCTGTATTAAACATACATTTTAATAAAAAGAGCGATGAGTTGAACTAGGTGAATAACGCATTTTAAATTTTAACACAGTAATGGCCCGTGATAGTAAATTAAGAGCTTTCTCTTTAAAAACTAGTTCAGTACTAAGAGCTGTTTAAAACTATCGTTCACTATTTTGTCACAGCTTCATGAAAATCAAAGAATTGAATTTCTTGATAGTCTTTCAAAGCTAGCAGTCATCATCAAATCCTGTGGATAACGCATTAATTTTTAAAATAGATAGTAGGCCAATTTGTAACAAAATTTGCATATTAATTTTTGAATTCAACAAATAGGTTTTCAAAGCGTTAATATAGTAAAATAGTATTGACTGTCTCTGTATTACGATTGATTATTCAGTCAGGCATCGCTTGGAAAGAAAAACACAGTTTTGTGCGAGAACAACGACGGCTGTTAATTTTTATAAAGGGACACATCACGGATTCGCATGGGGGGAGTTGGGATGGGTACTCCCTTATCTTGACTTAAAGGTGACGTGCGGCCCGATAAGGTATGGTTTTCACGTTAATTTATGGCAACCTCACCACAAGTCGATCGAGCATGCTAAGTAATTGGGGTAAACAGCTTAGTGACTCAATATGAGTTTGGGTTGAATTTCCTGGACAGGATCTCGATCAAACATAGGAATTCTCTGTTTTAAACAGGGTAGGAAAATCAGAGAGTTGTGGTCTTAAGGGTATGAGCGGCCCGGCCCGGCCGCACCTCCCTAGTTGAGTGTCTGTGGAGTACTCCCACCCCGGTCGTCTTCATGTGGTACGTGGTTGGCACGGGGACCCTTTATCTGCATCCCTTCAAAGCCAGGCCGGTTTCAATGGAGTGCATGTTGGTTGACGATGCTGAAAAACTATAAACAGCTATACCATCCTCGGGTATTCATGACCCCAGAGCCTAATTCACCGCGCCGCGTTTTGGGCTCTGGGTTCAAGAATACATCTTTGGGTATCCTCTAGGCTATACCCTGGTTATAAAAATAAAGGTTATGCCGCCAGTACCTCAGGCATGCGCACAGCCATATTTGTAATATTACCCGTGGATATGTTTCGTCCTCGTTCGGACTCATCAGGATATTCCAACATTTTTGTCGGTTTCTTGTTTTCTTAGTGTATGTAAATTTTGAAAACCTTGACTTAATGACTCCACGACTTTTTTCTCGCAAAAGTGAGAACTCTTTTGCAATTATTGTTATATTTATCTATTCGGTGCAAATCTTCTCACCTCAATTTTTAAGTTAAGTTTGCACGTCAAATGTCGTTCCCGAGACAAAGTAGTCTCGTAAAGCTTTAATGTTCGTCAGAGCGCTAAGCAAACAAAAAGGTTGACTTTAAAGATGAACTAAGAACAAAACCAATTAATTTACAAAAAAGTCATATATTTTTTAGTGACAAACAAACAAATTTAAGAACTGCTTGATGAACAGATGTTCACTCGAGTGCACAGTATTTTTAATGACACTGGCGAGTTAAGATCACTGTGGAAATTTACGATTACACGTCGAGAGTAAATATATATATATATATATATATATATATATATATATATATATAGTCATTTAGTGTCTTTCCATCGATAGAAAGCGATGGAAATGGCTAAGGGAACAACCACACAAGGTAGGTCTGCGAGCAATTTTTGATGACTGATATTTTTTGAGTCAAATTTCTCCGAGAAGCGGCTGAATTTAATTTTCAGTTTATTTTATACTTTACTTCGTGATATTTACAAAAAGCCCGATATGAATTTTACAGAGGACTCGTATTCTAAGTAGTAGCCGGTACCAATAAAGCAGTCGAATATTATTAGCAAGTTACTTACGTCTAGAGAAGAAAGATATGGCGTAAAAAGTAATAGATCGACAAAACTACGACTCCCTTGTTATACCGTCGTCCTTAATCACTTTATACAGGTCTATTTTCAAATGCATAAAAACTCGAAATAAGTTATTTGATTTCTTCTTTTGTAAGGGTTTTGACGGTGCGTTTTAGTCAGGTGTCGAGGGAAGTGAAGCTAAAGGCTGATATTGATAACTCAGTTTACGAGACCTTGGTTGTATTGTGGACATCATAAAACCCGAATCGTTTAACTGTTGTATTGTTTACACTGATTAAAAGAACTTCTTCTCCAGTTTTTGCTGGCCTCGGCATAAAACTATTTTAACTACAGTGGAATCCCGATTTTTCGAATACTCAATTTTTCGAAACTCCCGATTATCCGAACCAAAACTCGTTTCCCTTGGATTTGATTTCAGCAAGAGAGAAAAATTGGGATTCCACTGTATTATTACTCCATATAGCATAGCGCTGATTGTCAGTTTTAACAATAGGCTCTTAGCCAATGAGAAAAGCCGAGATAGTGAATATCATGAATAAAAACTGAAATAACTTTCTTCTCCGAAATAAATTAACCCAGCGCTGTTACGTTGGCCGGTGTTGTTGCTAGGCAACAAGAGGTGACAACAAACAAGAGGAAAATAAGAATTTAAAAATATATATATTCTTTGAGTTCTTCCGTTAAAGTGTATCCAAAAATTTCAGCATCTTTCCTGATTATAGCCGGAGTAAACAAACGGATATACTATAATTAGTTCAGTTAAACCTACGTAGCAGTTGCAAGAGTAATAATAGTGGATTTCAGGCTGTCGAAATTTTTACAGTTTTGTTCAATGATATAAGGCTATGCAAGATAGGACTTGTAACGATACACAAACATAGGTTTTGCTAATTTTGAACTGATAGATCTTTTCAGCAAAGTTAGACGATGCTTTTAACTATTCAACTGAGCCAAAAGTGAAAATTTACACAAAAGCTTCAAGGTGGTCTTTGGACCAAAGTTAAACTAATTTATGCTGTTTATGTCATTTACCTTTTAAGCCTGAAGGCACTGTTTGACTGTTAAAAATTTTGGCCCATGCCGTGGGATTTTTATATTTTCCATGCGTGTGATCGAAGTAGGGGACCGATTACTCATCTACAATTTAAAACTTTAATTCAACTTTTCTCTGTATGCAGTAATGGTTTACTATTCAAACATTTATATTCAACATTGCGATATCATACGCAACTTTGTAAACAACTACAATATTAATATACATATAGTATAGTTAATATTTTTGTTAGCAAAGCAACGTAAGTTTAAGCGAAAGTCATGCCTCGAAGAGCAGCTCTTCTAACCTCTGCATCTGGAGAACCCACGGACCATGCGCGTTACAAGAAAAAAGGTATCTTATGTAAATATCGATTTTTACCTATTTAAAACAATTCTGTCAAATTTATACGTATGCTTTTCATAAAACCTCTTATTTAGAAAACAAGAATTCGCCATAAATGTTCGGCTGTATTGACTAAACTACTATGAAAGTTACCGCAATTTTTTGTGTTTTCCAAAAAAACATTTATTTCAGAGCGTATAAATTCATAACCAACCTGAATAATTAACCAGTAAAATGCCTGACGCTGAAGTTAAACAGGTTGACCGAGTAAAACATTTTGTTTTTCCACGTGAACCTTAACAGTGATTGTTAACGTCTCATTTTCAAGGACATTTCTCTTGTTTAGTTACTATATAGGTGTTTCTGTTAAATTATCAAAAAAGTTACTGATTTTTTAACAAATTTTATTGAGTCTGAAGTTGCATACACATACATGTCATACATTATGCTAAAACTGACTAAAATTACGCTTGCATTACATTTAACTTTGATAACAATATTCACTACTGACATAAGTTACGCTTACAATACATTACACTAAAACAAAAGTTACTTTTGGTTTCTTTAACTTGCCGAGCTTTACGAGAATATATATATATATATATATATATATCTGTCTGATTTTGAGAAAAGGTACCTCACCAAAAGTGAAAATTGAAGGTTTCAGAGGCAAATCCCTTGCATTACTCCTAACACGAGGTACACAATAAATAAGTCAATAAAAACATTAATACAGTTTACACCACCTCAAGGCTATTCGTATTCAACAGATTTAAGCCTATATTAAGCGCAATTCTGGTTTTGTAAAGAAGAATTAATAAAACCTCTCTCACCTGTATAATTTGGGAGCGGTTTTATGCTGCGTTTTTCTGGCAAACCGAAGGCTTTTGGGCCAAGGTAAACTGTGGTGGCTGTTGATCCGATTCCCACGTAGCGTTAGGCGCGTACTTCATTTCCTGACATCGTGTTAGAGTGGTCAGGCAACTCTTTAAAAATGCAACTGATTTTTGAGAAGGCACCGGGCGCCATTTTGTTTGTCGACAAGACCCTTGCTGGGTCAGCGGTGAACGCTATTTTGCCGTTTCAGCTTAACTGAAGATCGCGCGGTGCCATGAAATAATAAACTACTGAGGTTTAAGATGATTACTGTCAAGTCAATTTTCGGGCGATTTCCTGTATTTGTTTTAAAAAAGACGTAGAAATGAAAACACTAAAGACGATTCGAATTTTTTTTTCGGAGGAGTGATTAGTATAGTTCTGGGGCGCGCATTCAGTTTTCAATCACAGGGCCGTTTACGAAAATGCAGCAATGTTCAGTTCGTTTATTTCAAGAAAGAAATAAGAGGGATAGATTCCCTTTGTTTTGAATGCTAAGCAAGCTCCCAGAGTGAAATAATTCTAGCGCAGTTCAATTTCTTACGGCGGGCGTCGGGGTGTTTTCACTTACGTCACATCAAAATTCAGGAGCATTAAAAAGCAGTTTTAGATTCCGAAATGTTTATAGAATTGCAGAGTTTAACACTACACATCTAGGCCAATTTTTGAAGCGCAATAGCAGCATTTTGTTCAAGAGTTTTTGGCGAACGAATATTAGGAGCCGCTATCTTAGTAACAGTTATTTCCGGTTTAAATGTCACACTATTTTGAACAGCTCATCCCTTGTTGTTAAACCGTTACGCGTTTTATTAACGACCTTCAAGCGGTGATCTTTTAATTTTACTCGATTTCATGGCCATCGCCACAGATAGCTAATTCCCCAATTAGTTTATTTTGCCCAGTAAATACCATTGACACTTCAATAATGGCGTGACCCAGCGGGAACCGGGAAGTCCTATTGTCTTGGCGCAGATTCCTGCGCTTAAACAATGGACCGTGTTGAAACTGGTACCCAGTATGGGGGGATTCCCAGATCAGGATACGTGCAGAATGTTCGGTTTTTGTTGATTTTGAAAGCTAAGCAATAAAATCATACGTTTACTACACAAATTTAGCTAATTTGTGGGCTAAAAACGAACGCCTTTCGTTAGAAGCCACATTGAAAAACAATTTTCAGGGCCCGAAGTCTCCGGGAGTTTCGAGAAACGCTTTGCTTTCAAGAGGGGCGATAACTTTGTTAGACAAGACCTTATTTCTTTGCACGAAGGACTTGAGACACCTGAGGAACCTAAACTCATTTAATTTTCTTGCGATTTTTCGCAGACACAGGGTGGCGCAGTGGTGAGAGCACTCGCCCCCCACCAATGCGGCCCGTGTTCGATTCCCGGCCCGGCGTCATATGTGGGTTGAGTTTGTTGTTAATTGGTTCTCTCCTTGCTCCGAGAGGTTTTTCTCCGAGTACTCCGGTTTTCCCCTCACCTCAAAAACCAGATCTAAGGAAAGTGTCCTTACTTAGAACTCGCGTGCTTAATACCTTTGACACTCAAATAAAGTGATTTATTATTTTATTTTATTCATTATTGATGCATAGTTTTCATTTCTTTTAGACTGAGACGTTAAGTTTCACTTTCAGGCTGGTTCTTTTTTTTTTTTGACAGAACAAGCATATCATATTTTATCGCAGCATATCTACGTTCGCTTTCTTTCAAATGTTTCTCATGCTCAATTGTAAGTTGCTGTAATTCTTGTTGTTTAGATGAATCACAATCACCGTTTTCGATGGAACTTGTTATTCGACGTATTTTATTCATTTCCATGTCGCATACTTGACATGTGTCTTCTCGCGGTTTTCGAAAACCCAAAATTTTACTGAGATCGTCGTAAAAAATATTTCTGAAGGTTGAAAAGCTTAGCACTGGACCTGTTCTCTTAACTGTTAAACGGTTGGTTTTAAAATGCGGATTTTTTCTAACAAATTCCTTCCACATTTGCCTCATTGATATCCGTGATTCGAAAAACAGTTTTTGTGTCCTTGCCCTTCTGTAGTGCGATTCATTCGCTCTGTGCGAGCAAATAAAATCCGTTACTTGCTTTCTTGCCTCCCGTGTTATTCGCCGAGGGTTATTGCCATGTCGTCCTCGCCTATCTGGTTCGACACAAACACCGTCGCAATCCATTTTCTTTAAGATAACTCTAACTTTTTTGTTGGAAATTCCGTAACATTTTGTAAAGGCTGTTTTACATACAGCACCTAAAGAGGGAATCTTGTAGTAAACCTTCTGATATCCACTTGGGTATACTTTTACTTGTAGCAGTTTTGACATAACATAGTTCTGCTCATTGTATGGTTTATCAAATACTTTCCGTCTTTCTTGTCGGATAAACTGTCGTACGTTCAGTCCATGTTTTAACAGGCACCCATTGTCGCAACAGACCAGATTAAGAGAAGCGATGTCACCATACGCGGCGTTTTTTCGCCTTGTGATCTTCGGTTTTCTGCTCAAGTAAATTTTCGTAAATTTTGAAGACGTTTTTCGGCGCCCTCTTTCAACTGAGGAGGCGACAGGTCTTTCATGGCAAAGCCGGCTGTTCACATCAAAACGATAGATCAATCGAGACAAATCACAAGTTTCCCCTCTACAAGCTAAGGAAGCCATTTCAAAACCATATCAGTAGGCCGTCGGTCTGGGATGTTTCAATTAAGGGTTCACAAATCATTGTTACGTGAAACGTCGCGCGCAAAAGAACAGCATATAAACATTCATTTTTCCTCATGTATATTTTCATCGAAACAGATAGATAACTTTACTAAAGTGTCATTATTAATAGCGGTTGCCCACTAAGTAAGGACACTATTAAAAACTAAGAATATTACAGAAAAAATACCTATATACAGGCCTTTTTTTTTTTTTTCGCGCTTAGCGCCGGCCGGCTACAAGTATTTACTTCGAGTTCTGATTGGTTCATTGGAGTCTGTTGTGATTGGCAAGTAATTTTCACTTTGTTCTTGGTTTTACAACGCTCAGTTGAAAACCGCTCTATAAGGGTGCGTTCCATTGCTCGTATTTCGAAATGAAAATTACCGGATTAGTCATTAAATTTCAAGCTCTAGAGCATATTAGAACTGCAAACTGACCGATACTTTGCCGACATGCACACGAAACTCGACGTCCATTTTGATAACAGTCGTTATTAATCCAGTTAATTTGTGGACGTCCTGTTTGTTTCTCTGGGAAGCTGCTTAATTAAGCTATACAGTTGAACCTCTCTAATACGGACACCGAAGGGTGAGAGCAAAGTGTCCGTATTAGAGAGGTGTCCGTATTATAGAGGTCACCACGATGACGTCACTTTTGAGACTCCACTGACCGAGTTTTTGTTCAGTAATTAAAAACAGGCCCACACTCGTCAACAAGTCAAGTTTATTTTATCCCATGATTGATGTTACAGTAGTACAAGTCATAGTTATGACAAGGGAGCAGGAGCTCTCAACAAACCCTACTAGCCCCTGTTACATCGTGTTTTTACCTACTTTACAATGACATGGCTATAAGTTAACTATTCATTACCTAAATCATATTTCAATACATATGAATACATTTTAGCGTTTGCTAAATACATTTCTACCAAGAAGATTATTTACAGAGAAGATAGTTTTGGATTTCAAAAGATGACATTTCCATAACGGAGATATGGATAAACTAGTGCATAATAAAGCGTTCTTAATACTTTAAGTGACACATAATGCCGAGCCTAACAAAGAATTCCAGCTGTTTTTGAGATTTTGTGCTGAATATGGTCAATGTGTTGTTTCCATGTTAACTTGGAGTCTAGGTCTTTTAACTGCATCTAAACTGATTAATATACAGCATTGAGACACTGTCTATCAGTAGTGTACTACACTGTGAAATTCTCAGCTACATAAGGTATACGAATCACTGTTTTAAAACGAAACGAACTACAACGCAATGCTGCATGTGAAAAAGTAATATAAAGTACAATTCTGAAAACGTCTTTCAATATATGTTTGTAACCACAAATTTCTTACTCAAACTATCATCACCTGATCACCGTAATAAAGAGGTTTATATGAATTTGCTCTCTGGGGCCGAGATTTAGTGTCCGTTGTCCGTATTAGAGAGGGTCCGTATTATTGAGGTTTTTTTTTTTTAAAGAAAATATGCGAGAATTTTGTCGGGACATAGGAAAGTGTCCGTAATAGAGAGGTGTCCGTAAGGAGAGATTCGACTGTATTTCCGTTTTCGTTACGTCCACGCACGCTCAACATTTACTCTTGCGCGCGCGTTTTCTTTTTGAGAATTGACGCGAACTACAACTAACGGTCATAACACGTATGAAAGGGGTTCGTTACTTACAAGCCCGAATCGCCGATTTGGGTCTGGGCGCGTTCTAGTTTAGAGTAAAAAAAAATGTTTGCCAAAACTATTACTCTACATTTGGACTTTCACAAAAGCTTACCGACGCCAAAGGTTTCATCACAAGACTGGTATTATTCAAAAAAGCTCCGAACAAACCTTCTGGGAATCTACTGTGCCAACCAACAAGTGATTCACTGTTTCATGTACGACGAAAGTATAGCAGGTACGGGCCCAAATGAAGTAATATCGATTTTGGACTACACAGTTGGAAAGCTACAGAATGACCTTGGGAGGCATGATCAACTTATTGTGTGGTGTGACAATTCTCCGGCACAATTCAAGGAAAATTATTTATTTTTTTATTTGGATTACTTGGTGAGACGAGGTGACTTTCTAAGAGCCGATCTGAAGTTTTTACTTGCAGGCCATTCGTATTCTATTTGTGACCGACGGTTTGGAAACATTCAAAAACTTTTCGACACCCAGGAAATTATCCAAATACCAGAACAATGGGCGACTGTATTGAACAATAGTGGGCTGTCAAACGTCACAGTTCACTGGGTCACTCTTGACATGATTAAAGACTATAAATCATTTTTGAAATTGCAATATGTTGCTAGAAATGAAGATTTGCAACATGAGAAGTTTGAAGTAAAAAACATTGCCTGGTTGAATTTTGGATATGGTGAAAAGATGAACACTGAAGGCAATCTCGAACTCGTACACCACCCCGATGAAGTCTTCATCCGATTTTGCATAGATCCCAATGAACTTCCCAAGATCGTTTCGCATCGTAAGAAAAAGCAAGCAACCAAACTGCGTCCAGAATTGCTCTCTACATTACGGCACGAAAAAAGGCCAGTTCGACAAGATGTAAAAAGACATTGCGTGAAATTAGCACGAAAATACTTAAATGAAAACGCTGAGAGATTTTATGAAGCACTGCCATGCATTGACAAAGATACCGAGAGCGACAATGACAAGTGAAGAGATCATCAAAGCAAATTCAGCTTATAAGTTTGTTTCACAGTAGTCAGTGACATAACTTCAGACAGATCTGTCTGGTATTAGGGAAAGGTACCAGTTACAAAGTAAACATTGAAGGATCACGCCACTCCAAGTTCACTCTCCCAGCAACATTCCCAACACAAGGTACACAATAAATAGGTCAAACCGAACATTAAAACGTTACCAACTCAAGTCTAAATCATATTCAACAGGCCGGGTTATGTACTTTTTCAGGTCACTGCTTGAAATTGTATTATAAACTCCAATGGGTTGACTTTTGTGACCTATTGTCAACCTATGGTCAAACCAAACACAGTCAAAATACACAGCGCGATCCGCTTATTATTTGGAAATGACTTTCATTATTCAGGAACGGATTGCATTATTGAAATCAAAATATTATTCAGGTTTTAAATTGATAATTGGAATCTTCAAAGGGTAGGCTCAATCGAAATAACGAATGCTGATTGGTTTATTAACTGACATCGGTCAAAAGTTCACAGGCGGAACGCGCTGAGTATTTTGACTGTAAAAATGCATTATCAACTCAAGTCTAAATCATATTCAACGGGTTTATGTACTTTTCTATGTCACTGCTTGAAATTCTGTTAAAAACTCCAACAGGTTGACTTTGTGATAGACTACGAGCAGTCTCTCTTTCCCAGCTTAGTCTGTTGAGCGAGAAACGAAAAAACACTAGCGAATGGATAAGCTGGGAAAGAGAGACTGCTCGTGGTCTAACTTTGTGACCTACAGTCAACCTATGGTCAATCCCCGGGGGGGGGGGGGGGGACTCCCATATATCAGCTATATAGGTATGTGCCACTGTGAAGGGTATGGTTTTCAGGCAGTTTAGTCTGGGATAGGGTATAGTAATCATAGTTTTTTGGTCTAGAATAGGGTATCATTTTCTGTGAACTTGATCAGTTGTGTGAACAATTCAGTCTAGACAAGGTTTTACTGGCAAATAGCATTTAAAAATCGGTACGGCGGACAGTACGGCATTTTTACTGACCCCTGTTAACTAACAACTGTGATAGTGAGCGAGTTTCTGGACAATAGCGAGTCTGGAATAGGTCTAGGATAGGGTAGGGTTTTTCGGTGTTTAGTCTAGAATAGGGTTGCAAAATGCAGCTAAAATGGTCAAGTGTAGGTTAAGGGTCTCAGAGTCCCAGCGGCACACCCCACCCAAAAATTTGCAGAGTACCCCCCTCCCGGGGGTCAATCCAAACATTTAAACATTACCAACTCAAGTCTAAATCATATTCAACAGGTTTATGTACTTTTCCAGGTCACTGCTTCAATTGTGTAAAACTCCAGCAGGTGACTTTTGCGATGTGTGACCTACAGTAAAAAAATACAGTCAGTAGTTAATTTTGTATTTAACAACCAAACTTCCCTGGAGATCAAAGTACATACCCCTGACACCAACACAAGTGTTCGCAAATTGCATATATTAATTCAAATATGACATTTACGTAGCATAAGAGCTGGCTGTGCCAGCATTCCAGAGTACAAATTGGTTATTCATGTAGTTGCAACAGCACTGTTCTTTTTACAGGATGTGACCCTGGTCGATAAGTTATCTTCAGTTTTCATTCACAGTTCACAACCCGAGTACAATTTGAGAACAATTTGCCCTCCTAATACAGTATTTTAGCAAGTGACATAGCAAAAATGACAGGTACCTTTTCCAAAATTCAGACAGATATATATATATATATATATATATATATATATATATATATATATATATATATATATATATATATATATAAACTAATTGTAAAGGTCAAGAAACCAACTTCATATAGGTCTTTAGCTGTATTTGCTCTACGTTTCGGCCGTCGCGGCCTTCCTCAGGAGCGTACACTAGTTTGACAATAACGGTAACGGTTAGGTCAATATGAATTCAAATAATGCACTTACAATAAACGGTTAACTATGACGAAATAGCGCGATAACTTGACAAGTTCAAATTAAAGGCGCGCGCGCGCGCGTGTAAATTTAGAGTAGGTCACGGTAATAATACAAGATCTAGGAACTTAACATAATTACAGTAAATTATTTATCGCGGGCTTCAATTTGTTAATCCAAAAGCTTTCTCTAGCTCTTCTGATTGCAACGTTACTATTTCGTACCCCCTCTAGCACAGTTAATTTAAAATATTTAAGGCCACAGGCCCTAAAATGTCTGACTGTGGGAATATTCTTCTGACCGGTTGAAATATCCGAACGGTGTTGGTTTGCACGCAAACGTATACAGTTCCCGGTTTCTCCAACATATTGTTCCTTGCATTTCTCACAGTTCACTAGATAAACAACGTTGGACGTTTGACACGTAGTGTTCTCCCTTAATGATACTCTTTCTCCGGTAGTAGTGCTTACGATGTTTTGCGTAAATAAACCATAGGTCTTACAACAGGCACATCTGGAGTCATTGTTACAAGGCCAGAATCCTGGTTGTGTATTAGATTCAACCAAGAGAACATAAAGCTAATATGTTCTCTTGATTCAACTGGACGTTGCTTGTGTCTGTGGGTAAAATGAATCTTCAGCTTTTTGTTACTTTTGAAGGTGCGGTGACAGATTACGCATTCAGTTTGAGTTGGGTTTGGGGTATTGATTGGAAGTTGGGAAAGGCGGTTGTTAGCTTGCTCAGATTCTGCGCTGTTGAGAGGTGTAAGTCGCTTGCTTGTGAGTATTTGTGTTAGGTTCCTCCCTTTCCTATAGGCAATTATTGGGGGCTGATTAAAAACATCAGTACATCTTTGTGACGTGTGAAGGATTGGCTGGTGGACTTTAATGAGCTTTAATGATTCTGCGGAGGTCTACTAGAGCTGGGTTATACGTGACTACAAGAGGCACCCTATCGTTGCGCTTTTTCTCGATATCCGTTCGTAAAGCTAGTTCTCTGGAGACTTGTCGTGCTTTGCTGATTGAGTCTTTAATCAGCTTGTCCTTGTACCCACGATCAAGGAGGATGTTGTGTAGTTGTTCGGTTCGCTTTTCGAAGAAATCTTCCGTGGAACAGATGCGGCGAAGTCTTAAGGCTAAGCTGTAAGGAATTGCGGTTTTGGTGTGTCGTGGGTGGCAACTAGTCCAGTTGAGGTATTGGTGTGTGTCAGTTGGTTTGGTGTAAAGATCGGTTATGATTTTGCCATCTTGTAGGATAACGTAGACGTCAAGAAAAGGTATGGCACTAGATGATACTGATTGTTCAAATTTGATGTGTGGATCGAAGTTGTTACATTGTTCATAAAACTGATTGAGTTTTATACGACCGAATGTCCACAGGAAAAAAATATCGTCGATAAAGCGGAACCAGATAAGAGGTTTGAGCGTAGTTTGGTCAAGCAGTTGTTCTTCTAAGTGTCCCATAAACAGATTGGCATATGTAGGAGCCATCTTCGTCCCCATCGCGGTACCTGTCTGCTGAACAAAATGGTTCCCCTGAAATGTTAGATTATTGCATGTGAGTACTAGATTGATGAATTTCAAAATAGTGCAGATTTTATCCTCATTAAAGCCGTTTCGACGCATATAGTACTCACATGCTCCCATCCCACTAGCATGTGGGATGTTGGTATATAGGGACTTAACATCCCAAGAGACCAGTAATGATTCAGGTGGTAGTGTCTGGGTGTTGTTAATTTCTACCAGTTTGCGTAAGAGATCGTTGTCGTCCTTTAGATAGGAAGGTAATTTCTTCACCAGTGGTTGGAGTTGGCCATCAACCCATTTAGAGATGTTAGTAGTTGGTGAGTTGATCGTGTTGCAAATTGGACGCGCTGGTGGTGGACGTTGTGGCTTGTGAATTTTCGGTAGAAAGTAGATGTTAGCTGGGCGTGCGTTATCAACCACCAAGAAGTTAGCCGTATCATCGTTGATCACACCTTTGGTCAAGGCTTCACGGACTGCAACTTTAACTCTCTGCTGAAAATCGCACGTGGGGTCACTTGGTAGTAGACGGTATACTTCCTCATTGTTCTCGTCTTTGCCATTCAGATGTTTGTAGGCCTCGTTGAGGTAATCACTGCGATTTTGGATCACAACCGCCGCTCCTTTATCAGCTTGAAAAATGACAATACTTTTGTCCTGCTTGAGGGTCTTAATTGCGTTTCTTTCTTCCTTAGTGATGTTAGAGTGTTGAGTGTTGTTGATTTTGTTGGTTTGTAAAATGGAGCTTTCAACAGCATTTAGATAACAGTCCAAGATTAGATCTCTGCCATTATTAGGGGTCCATGACGATGGCTTCTTATAACTACAATTTTCCTCTAATTGTGTGCTATTGTCGTTCCAAAAGAATTCTTTTAGTCGCATGCGACGGGACCAATTTTTAACATCAGCAATTAGTTCTGTTTTGTTAATGTTTGTGGGTGTTGGAACAAACTTAAGTCCTTTACTAAGGATACTCCTTTCATGCTGAGATAAATCACGGTCCGAGAGATTGATCACGGTTTTGTAGTTGTTGCTGCTGCTGGGTTTAGGTTTGCGTCTACGTCTACCACGGTGGTAACGCCGTTTACGTCTAGGGGCCTGGGGTGATGGGCTGGATGCTGGATGTGCCGCACTAGCGGTAGAGTTATTAACAGAGTTACCTGTGTGATTCCTGGTAGCAGAGGACTGTGTAATAATGTTAATACGCGAGGTTGAAGTTGTGCCACGGCGTTTAATAGGTTTGATTTTGTTATCATGGGATTTTTTGTACACTGCGTTAGTGGATTGTTTATTAGAGACACTATCTGCTTTGCTTTGTGTTGTGCGTACTTCATTAGCTTGAGACGGCAAGGATATTTTTGATGAATATGCTGTTGTGTGCAATGTCATTGATGTGTTGCTTAAGGACAATTGCGGCATAGATACATCAATGGAGTCATCTGTGGCCGTGATTATAGCAGCATTGCTTTGATTAATGGCATCCAGGTGACGCTTAAGCTTACGCTGTTTTCTTGCGATTAGATCTTCACGGAACATGTGAGTTTGTGCCTCTAACCATGTTGTTGTTACTTGAAGTTGGTCAGGGGTCAAGTTGTTGCTTAATTCAGACTTAATGTTATCAATGTCATCTTTGAGTGAAGCACAGTTCAGTTCGTTTGTTTCAATCAAAATATGGATTAACTGTTTGGATGTATCAGCTAACACACTGTTCCACTTATCACGCGAATCACCATGTCTGATATCAAGTTGAGGGGCTAATTTAATTCTGAGGCCGTCTGGGATAATGTCTTTACTTAGATATAAATGTAAGAAATGCGTGTGGAGTTCTCCAGCGATCAGTTTATTGCGTAGCCTTAGAAGCTGCCATATGGTCTTCATGTAAGCACGCGGAATGCAATCAGGAATATTACTCGCGGGGCCAGGATTCATTTGAACGTCACCACTAGTAATGAGGATTATAAGTAGAACAGAGTGAACGTGAGCTCTGGATAACTTGAAATTAACAGATGGACGAATATGGAGATGCTTGCTTCTATATCCTGATGAGGAAAACCAGGAAAATAACATTTCCCGGTTACTAAATGCCATGTGCTTCGTAGCAGACGAGGAAAGTTCATCTTCGTTATGGTGTGAAAGTTGCGAAGTCACGGCCACAATAAGCGAGATAATTGAGATAATTCGTGAAAACATATTGACATCAAACTTGCACCGTGTATGGTCTTGAGCGTCAAACTTGAAGCTTGTGGATTAGCAGATCACAGAAGTTGCGATCGTGTTTGAAGACAGTTAATGCTTAGTACTTGAATTGTAGAGAAGTCAACAAACAATGCCAACCACAAAGTCCTAAAATGAAGGATCACTGGAAGCGATCGTGGAAACTTGAATAATGTTGAAATAAACTAATTGTAAAGGTCAAGAAACCAACTTCATATAGGTATATATATATATATATATATATATATATATATATATATATATATATATTAATTTTGATGTTGAAACAGAATCTATTCGTTAAGACATTGACAGATTGCTATGAAACCTGACAAGAAAAACTGTTTACCGACCTCTTTACCCATGTAGTATATATTAATTTTGATGTTGAAACAGAATCTATTCGTTAAGACCTTGACAGATTGCTATGAAACCTGACAAGAAAAACTGTTTACCGACCTCTTTACCCATGTAGTCGACATAATTAAAAAATAATGAAGTGAGCCAAAGAGAAGAAAATACGAACAAACAAAAACAATTCGATTTGATCAATTTAAGATGAGTTGGCAAAAAACTGAGAACTTCTGTTCTTTTCGTCAGCTCACCCTTGCTCACAACCAGCCAGCCATCCGGAAACTAATCGAGCCAGCTGTCCTCCTTGGTCAATGATTCCAAGTTAGCTAGAATTCCGTTTTATTGATCTTACTAAAAATTGTCACTTTTAGAATTTCTCCCATCCAGGTGAAATAACTGAACTGCCCAAGTTTGTCCAAGAGGCGGGTTAAAATATTATTGTCATTATTTCTCTCAGCCGGGCGGGATGACTAAAACGTTTTCACCCAGCCAGCTGAGATGTGCATGGAGAACACCTTTTCTGTGGAACTCGAGTGGAACAGTTTCGTTTCGTCCTCTTGTGTTTGTATGAGAATCATAACAATGTCAAATATCTGAAATATCCATTACCCACAACTCTTCAATCGACGTCAAGCTTAAGACATCCTGCGAAAGTTTTTATAGTGGTTAAATTTGGCGTTGATTACTGTCGAAGCGTGACTTTTCTTTTGAGTTTTTCATACTTTTTTTCTGTAAACTTTTCCAGCGAAATTTCGAAAGTTTTACAGAAAATGTATAAAAAACTGACATCGCCTTTATATGCTTCTCATCTACACATCTCAAGTTTGACGAATATAATCTTTATCCAGTTTTCTGAATTTGTATGTTTGTCCCACTATTTCAGGTGTCTGCCAGGCGTTCCATTAGACTCGCCCCAATCTCCTCTCAATTTCTTTTCCAGATCGAAGAGGAAAGAAAGAGACCGTGTACCTCGGTATGTTCAAGGCTAAAATTCTTGTTTTGGGGCCTTGTGAGGTAAATTTCGTCCTTAAGAAAATACATATATGTGTGTTATATCATAAATAACGATGCTAGAATTACTTTGTGGCTATGAATCGAGAGAAAATGAGGTAATAATGACCTTTATGTTTGTCGGTCGTTCATGCACCGTGTGTTTTTTCACAGAGCGGTAAAACCGTAATTTCAAATTTCCTTTCTGATGCTACTGAAACTTCAGGAGGAGAGTATCATCCTACACAAGGTGTCAGGTAAATTGTAGAGATATTTGAACTGTAGAAATGCAAATTATGATGCAAAAACTACAATATGGCAAGCAGCAGCTGGTTTGCGAGTTTAATATGTTTATTGTGCAACTTGGTAACCAATTATTTTGCATATATTTATTACTCCTTCTTTGAAAGAGGATTTAACTTGTTAATGTATTTTAGCAAGCTAAACAAAATGGTTATTTAAAGCTTTTAAATTGCTTATAAAATTTATAACCTTAGATAATTTATTTAAGCTTACTGCGCTTTTCAATAACATGGGAAATTTGAAATTCAAATCTCCACCAACAGTTGCGTTATTCCCTGCCGTCAATCATAATTAATACGAAAGCCAACAGACCACGTAAAAAAGAAACATACAAAACGGATCGAAATCTACCAATCATAATGCACGGACGTGACCTTTTGACCCCATTGAAGTGAAGATCTGTTTCCTGAGAGGTAAGCTAAGATGATTGACGGCAGTGTAAAACGCAACTGTTGGTGGAAATTAGAATTTAAAATTCTGCATGTTATTGAAAGGCGCAGTAAAATTATGGTAACTACATGTAAGATAAAAGAAATTACAATAATCGTCAATAGTTAAACGGGTTTCAATAGAAGCCGGCTACCGGCGGTGTACTGTCGCCTACTTCGCCTCTCACCGCCGGTTACCAGACCCCCCTAGTGGGACGGGGCCTTATGGCCCTTATCTGTCACAGCTGCCTATTATACCTTGGCCAGCCGCCTACTGCAATTCTTATTGAAACCCCTGGTTAAACCCTATATCTGGCATTAATATAAGTCTTAATAAAAAATATTAAAAATAAGCAAAATTTACTTACAACCAACCTTATTCCCAGGGTCTCTCATCATCCCGCCTCCTGGAGCGAAAGAAGAGAGGCCCTGGTCTTGTCTGGTCATGTGCGTCCCAAAATCTGGGATGTAACATATAAATGATTCAAGGGAGGGGCAACAAAGTGTGAAATTTGTCCACTCTAGGTGAGCAGTGCGAATCTTAGCAAATCCAAAATTATCCAGAGGCTTGCGACAAATGTGAAGCAGCATTCATCTGCAGACTTTGAAAACATATCCACATTGACTGGTTTTGAGAGAGCAATTTGTCGCTTCAGGGTCTGTAAATTAATGGTTGGGGAATTGCCACAGAGCTTGAAGATTATGCTTATTTTCAACTTCTACAGAATGATTTATGGCATTGTTCCGAACTGGGATGAATTGTCGCCACATACTATTTACAAGCAATATTTACAGGCAATCTTAAAGCTTAATTCGAGAGGCACATAAAGTCGCCGTCTGTTCTTGGACATAAGTACGTGTACAGATCAACTGTAAAATTTTATAACAGGAAACGAGGTAGAGAAAATTAATCATAATAGCTTTTTCTTTGTGGATGAGGCATGAATGTCTACTCTGTAACTTCCTGCTGCGAAATATCCAAGAAAAAATTGAAATAATTAAAGAAGCTGCAATTGAAAAGAAATGCTTGCCTACTTTTTGCTGAAAGTGGATAGTTCTTCTGTAATTAGTATTAGTAAATTTGTAATTGTTATCCTACGTCTGCGTAGTTTGTATAGTATCATATTGTAATGCAGTGATGTAAATAATATATTGTTTCAAATAAAGTTGTTCATTATTTTAAAAAAATGTCTACTGATGATAGCGAATATATCAGGTATATTACAAACTCAAAATTGACCATCTATCCATGTGGCTTGATTCAAGCCTGAATGTTTTTCAGGTTGCTTTTCCAACTGCTTAAGTTGAGAGCACACTGCGTGGATCACAAATTTCACTCATGTTTATCTGCAGTTTAAATATGTGATTTTCATATATCCACATTCATGTGACATTTTTAGTAGAATAAAGTTTGCATAGATTTTTTAAATCTCAAATTATGTCATCGTTCAATTTAGGGATAATCATGCTTGTGATTTCAAATCATCCCCTTGGCTGATTTAAAATTAGGGCCATCCTGGAAACCACATTTTAGTGACAGATGCACCCTGTTAAAAGATTGTTATTATTATTATTATTATTATTATTATTATTATTATTATTATTATAATTATTATTAGTTAATTTGCCCAATATGTTACTCCCTGAATTGTGCCGCATCCAGTTTAATTATTATAACTTTTTTATTATTATGTGCCAAAATAAGCCTTTTAAAGGACTGTCACAGGGATTTTGTTGTGTTTTCATCACAACTGCACTAAATATTAGCTAACTACCATTGCTTAATATACGTAAAAGTGATCTGATAACATGAAGACGAAAATAGTGAGTCATTACTTGAAGGAAGTAAAAACCACAATCAAGTTGCAATCCATTTCCATCCTGGTCATCTGCATTCTGTGCACTCCTTGAATAATTGTTAACAACTATTATTCTATTATATTTTAAGGTTTGTAGCAATACAAAAGTGAAACTTAAAATAGTTGACATTGCCCCCTTAAGTACTGGTACTATAAAATTATGGATTCAATAAGTTGTTATTAATTTTAATACTTTATGATTAAATATAATAATTAATTATCAATATAAAAAACAATTGTGGATAATAATAGAATGATATTATCATGTATTAAATTTGCAGATAATAATTTATTAGTAATTTGGCATGGATAACAGATCAGCCTTTTTAAACTGTTGTCTATTGTTGTTTTTCCTAACAGAATACTAGAGTTTGAATGTAATGGGATAGAAATTTCACCTGGTAAAACAGCCAATTGTGAGGTAGAATTATGGGATTGCAGCGGAAACCACAAGTAAGTATCAACCGCTTTACCTTTTATAAAAATTAATGTCAAATTCTTTAGTTATGCATCATATAGTCAGCCTGCACAGTATAATTCTCACCTTCATGGCCGTGATTTGGTGTTTGTTTAATACAGAGAGTCTGTGCCAATGTTGTTTTCAGTAAATTTTATTTGCTCAGCTGGGACGCCAACTTGTAAAAACAGGGTGTAAATGTCTCAAGGTGCATGTAGGGAGTGACTGTTTTCTTTATCATTTAATTATTATTAATAATAATAATAATTCCTTGTATGAAAAACACAAATCAACCATGCAATGTAGCACAAGCTAAAAACACAAAATAACTCCTCCAAACACACTAACCACTATAACTACCACTATTGGATGTGTTGTGGTTCAATTTTTCTTTGGTTTTAAATTTCAAACCAGTTCAATTTTTTTCAAACCAGTTTAATTTTTGTTTTCCTTTGTCTTAGGTATGGCAGTGCAACAAAGGAAAAATGGTTTCAAACTTTTAATCCAAAAACAAAATTTAAACCACAACAGATGTACATATACAAACTAAAATGATTCTGAACACCCTTTATGTTTTATTTTTTTAATAGATTTTCTACCTGTTGGCCAGCTTTCCAAAAGGACACCAATGGAGTTTTAATTGTGTACAATGCAGATCAAGCAAACCATGACAAGGAACTGGAAACATGGTATGAAAAGATAATTCTTTAGTTTTCTTTTCAGCAATATAAGTGATTGAGTGTCAGTTGGAAGTTACAGTAGTTATTTGTGGGCTAATTTAACTTTTGGACCTTGAGGGTGCGTGCTTATTCAAGGTGGGCACTTATTCAAAGGTGGGCGCTTATTAGCTTGCGAGCAAGCTTTTGGGCTTGGGTTCTGGGTTTGGGGGAGCAGAGGGCGAGAGCTTGCAATGATGCCTCAGAAATTTGAATGCCCCCCCCAATACTTCCCGTGGCCACCCACTGTCCAAGCTGTCAGAATTTGGCCAATCAGCGCAAACCAGAAACGGGCGTTAATGTCAACAAACATGTAACAGTCCACGTAAAAAATAACTTCTCACGGGAACTTGCTTGCTCGCGCTAGCTTGCAGCAAGTATGGCAAATACAGATCTGTGTAGGGAGAAAACCGAAAGCAGAAGATCCAAACGATTTAATATTGTAGATATTGTAAAGCTTTGTTAAAACTTCGCTACGGGGATTCTTAAGGTGTTTCTCTTTTGAATGCGTGTTTATAATTCTGTGAATCGCGAGATGTTTATATTGAAAAGGTTTCAAATTACTTTTGAACATATGCAAATTGCATGGTGAGCAAAAATAAATAAACTAAATAGTCACCGGCCAAAACACTAGAGTTCTTTTGATAGCTGTTCAAATGGCTGGAAATCTTTCATCTAAACGGATACTAACATTCGCCGTTCAAACGGATGAAGATTTTTTTAAAACGGCTAACAGCAGCCATTCGATAATTTCACCGATCTTAATTCTTCATTACATGTAGATACATCGGCAACAGAAGCCATAGACATTCCAACATCTAATTTGGCAGTCTTGTCTTGTTACCATGGCAACCACTGATTGAGTTGTTGAGCTTTTTTTTCAAGGCTAGCAAACCTCTCAAAGGCTTTTCTCAGTTTTTACATGGTAAATGTTCAGGATTTTTGGTGAAAGTCTCATCTGACAAAGCCATAAAAAAATTGGTACATTATTTTTGGCAATTTACTCCCTTTTTGTTTTTTACATTTATTGGGTTTGTGCATGTACAAAAATTGCTACCTTTTTTGTGATCATGAACCAAAAAAACTACTAATTTGCCACTTTTTATAAAAATTTACCATGTGGAATGAGCAAAATAAACGTTTTTTAAATAGTTTCTTGTAAAAACCTCCATACTTTAATGACGTCATCAAAATAAACAAACGCGCGCTTGCACCATTTTTGTGCCCATGCCTCGCGTGCCAAAAAAAACAGTATGGAGCCACCATAAATGACTTGTACTAAACACTATTTAATAACATTATTACACATGACTAAAAAGGCTAACTAAAAACATTCCAAATTCTAACAAGATTAATGAAAATATTTACATAATATATACTCGCTGTCAGAATCAGTTATTTAATAAATGATTGAAATTGTTTTGTTGTTAAGGTATACTCAGTTTGTACAAGGACAGAACCTCAAGGATTCTCAGTGTATAGTGTTTGCTCATCATCGGCCTTCAGCTGCTGATTTGACGAGAACACAGCTTCGTAAGATTGCTTTTGTACTACGAATCTCCATAATTTATCTTGAACTCTGGTTCAATAAATAAAATGTAATCTTCATTCCCGTTATTTAATCTGAAGACATTCTTTTCACCTGCAGCACTTGAAACTCCAGCTCATGAAATAACCAACATTACTATGCTATCCCAGGCCTGAGGCACTATATATATGCACAGTTTATCATAGGAGCATTGATCAAACGTCCTTTATCCAAGCACCATTCCAGAACACCAAGTCTAAATAGGACCTAATAAAATAGCTGAGTAACTTGCTTCTTGGCAAATTCTTTCAAAATGGCCATGGTAAAAAAGCAGCTAGCAGTATGTCTGTATCAGAATACAAAGCATAGCTTTGACTTCAGTGAAGCCATGCATCTACTTTTGTTGTGACCATCATAGCAAATTTACGAAATGCTTTACAAATCACTTATTTTTATAAAAAAAGATGATACATTTATATAGCATACTTTCTATGTGAAAGATACGCAAATGCGCTTTATAACACTGTTTGGAGGACTTGGCCAGACTGCTTGCAGTTTACAAGTAATGTTGAAGTGTCAGCATTTCCTTTAACAGTTGTATAAATGGGAGACAACTTCCCTCACTCTATGTCATCTCAGGGAGTCTGTATACAGAGTTCATACAATAAAGTCATACAAAGTGATCAAGGTTTATTCTTTTTTAGGCATTAAGTTATTTCAAGTTATTAATTCATATTCAAATTTAAAGTTGATAAAATTTGTTAATTATATTTTCCTAACAGCTTCATCACTTTCAAGAGTGACGTGTGTTCAGACAAACCTGGATGAAGAACCAGAAGCCGTCAGGGATGAATTCCACAACTTTCTGGCTAAAGTCATTTGTAACTGGACTGACAAACGAGACCAGGAAGAACTGAGTATTATGAACACATAATATTAACATCACTGATACAGATTACAGTTTGTGGAATCGATAAAACTGAGAGTATTTTATGGGAAGTGTGGATGTGTTTTTTTATTTATGTGATGAGTAGTATCAGAAAACATTTTCTGATATTCTAGAGGACTTCATGTAAAGGTTGTACAAAGTACTTTTCATGTCATGACCTGCTTTATATTTTATGTACAGTGTGACTTATTGAGGTTTTTTTCATGAAAATGTTATGGAATAAAACACATGTTTTTAGACAGTCGGTCAAATGGAAAGTGAATGAGAAAGCTTTCATTGGCAACAGATATATCAATGAATTTTCAATGGCGGCGAATGAAGATTTCTACAATATTATTTTTATTCACTACAATTTTCATGCGTTATTCTCAGTTCCTGTATCCATTGTAGATAACAAATGTCTAATGCTGCCATTTTGAAGTTGGGCAAAAATGTCTGCGAGCAAATAGGTTTTACTGCATATAAAATATAATTTTCGGCGCACCTTCCTGGGAACTTTCCGTATATTTCTGAAATGGGAGCTTCTCCTCTCCATCCCACCCAACACCCCCCCCCCCCCCCCCCCCAATGAGGTCCCCAATCCTCCCATCCTCACCCTTGGTGAAATAAGATCCTTTTCACAAGTACTGATCTAACACTATTTTACTATCATCAATATAGTGACTTTACCTTGTAAAATCAATGTAAATATATTTGTTTCATATTTGTAAACATTTAAATTATTAAACTCAATGTTTATTTAGCCCTTTACTTTTTTTATTTTGAATTTTCTTCTTTTTGTTTTCATTCAGCTACAATTTTGTATTTATTGGTTTAAAAAGATTCTCAGTGTATATGTACACAGTACTTGTATAGCCTGTGTGAAATTTATTGATTGATGATTTCAGGCTACCTTCAGAGTCAGTAAGGTTTTAGCCAATCAAATGCATTCTCTTTATTATACAAACTCCAAAAACCGAAGTTGGGATGATCGAAGCCGTGTCTGTAATGTCCCCTCTTGTGTTGGGGGGCTCATGTTGTCATGGGAAATTTTAAAACAAACCCCTAACACCTGTCAGAGTTTTGTTGTAATTTGTAGGTGTGGCTCAAACTTGTTATCCCTGTAAAAAGTACTAAAGCTCTGTGATAAGTATTTCCTTTTCTTATTTTTTCCACCAAATTATGATAAGGTAAAAGGCTGTCTTCAACTGTAGTCATTTTAGATGTCATCTCCTCCCCACATTTTCCACAATAGTTGGATTAGGTTATCTTCGGTGATCGGAGCGAGCCGAGCATATTGGTGAAGGGGCTTTAACAAACGGACAGTACACCCCTGCGCTCCAACTAAAATTGTGAAAATTCGCCCCTCAGCCCCCTACTTAACCAGCCTTTGTGCAATTTGGTTACAAAGCGTAAAACGCCCTAGTGTCACCACAATGTCACAGACGCAGAAAAAATAATCCCACTCAAATACTCATCAGTTCCCGACTTTCCCAAGAACTCTGATTTGAAAAGTTCTCGACAGATATGATCCTTTTTCAAAGGTCATGCTTTCCTAATCAGATAAACAATTCTTAGAAATCCATGATATCGATATTTTTGGCCATTCTTAGGCCCAGTTCAAACGTCGAACTTCACATGTGCCGAACCTAATGCAAATTAGCAAGAACAATAGATTTTGCTCATTTGCATTAGGTTCGGCACATGTGAAGTTCGACGTTTGAACTGGGCCTTAGAAGTTGGAAATGTCAAAACATGTCAAATAACCCTTTCTGATTGGTTAAGAATATTATAAGGCGGCTATGATTAAAAGTCGTGTCACAAGAATTGTTCGCTCACAGCCATTCCAGCCAAGCCTATTTTCAGCTAGAAAACCTTCGATCGTCGTTTACCGTCGTATTTCATCATGGATATAAAGACCTTGTTAGATAATCTTCATGACGAAGTATCCTGTTCTGTGTGCATGTGTACGTTCACTGATCCAAAGCAGTTGCCATGCTTGCACAGTTTCTGCCTACACTGCCTGAACGAGATTCAACGAACGAGCGGCATCCATGGAAAAATTACATGCTCCGAGTGCAGGAGAGAGTTCAGAATCTCTGGAAGTGGAAATCCTAGCGAATTTCCCACCAACTTCCGCATTAACAGTTTGCTGGATGTACTGGCAATTAAGCAGTGCAAAACACTCGGAGTGAAATGTGGAAACTGCGATGAAAATAAGGAACGTAGCTTTTACTGCTTCCAATGTTGTTCTTTTTGGTGTGATTTATGCATCAGTTCGCATAATCGTATCAAAGCCAACAAAGAACACAGGGCGCTGGCGCTGAACGACTTTCAAGATCAAGACTTTGAGAACATTCTAAAGCGACCAGCGTTTTGCCAGAAGAAAGATCACGAAAAGAAAGAGTTGGAGTTCTTTTGCAAGGTGTGTAAAGTCGCTATTTGCAACGCTTGTGCTTTAACAGACCACGAAGGACACGCTAAGATTATTCTAAAAACAGCGGCGAATGAGAAGAAAGTACAACTGCAGTCTGGGATAAAATCGCTAAAGCAGAAAGCACAAGAAAAGAGAAACGAAGTCGACAAAATCGACCAAAACAGCATTGATGTTCAAGTGCAAGTAGCTGACGTAAAAAGCCAAGTGCAGACGAGTGTCGACAAAATGATCGCGATCATCGAAGCGAAAAAACAAGATATTTTTCACGCAGTTGATAATCAAGCGAAAGAATCACTCGAGTGCCTCGCATTGAAAAAAGATAAAGTTGAACATCAAGTGAAAGCAATTGAATCAGCAATCGAACAAACTGAAACTCTGTTGAAACAAAGCTCCAGCGCTGAAATCCTAGGACTCAGTGAAACGCAGTTGATACAATCCTTCAGGAACATGACACTCAAACTAACTTTGACACTGAACGCATCCCTCGTTTTACCTTTACTGTAAGTGTAAAAATTCTTAACATGTTAAACACTGAGGAAATAGGCAACGTAAAAACTGTTTTTAGCGAAACTAAAGCGCAGCAATCAAGGGCTGAAGGTAAAGAAAGTAGTAAAACATTTGCTGGAGTTAAAGCAGAAAATGTTTGTGGCAGTCCTTTTGATGTTCAGGTTCAAACCAGACGGTTCAGACCTGTGCTATCTTTTGGACAACTCGGTCAGTCTGTTGGAATGCTTAACTCGCCCTGGGGGGTGGCAGTAAATGATCGTAATGAGATTGCAGTGACTGAGCTTGATAATCACAGGGTGTCAGTATTTAGTAGTGACGGTACCCACTTAAGATCGTTTGGTAGAAAGGGTGGTAATAATGGTAAATTTAACTGCCCTTCAGGGATCGCTTTTGATAGAAATGGTAACATTATAGTGTCGGACTGTGATAATCATAGAGTGCAACTGTTCAATGGAAATGGTAAGTTTCTTAGTAAGTTTGGTAAACAAGGTAGTCTTGATCACCAGCTTAACAATCCTGAAGGTTTATCAATAACCGACAACGGTGATATTATTGTTACTGATAAAGGTAACAAATTAATCAAGATATTCTCTCCTAGTGGGGAGTGTTTACATAAATTTGGCGGAGCAGGTTCTTTGGTCACTCCCTATCACTGTATCCAACAAGGGCACTATTTTATAGTCTCAGACCCGGGTGATTATTCCATTAAAATGTTTGATCTTGAGGGAAAGTTTATTTTTAAATTTGGAAAGTGGGGGGATAAGGATGGAGAGTTCAGGTATCCTCGTTACTTGTCGGTTAACAAAGAAGGATTTTTAATGGTCTGTGATACATTCAATCACAGAGTTCAGGTGTTTGAACTGAGCGGAAAGTTTGTTACAAAGTTTGGAAGGCATGGTAGTGAGACAGGAGAGTTTCAGTTTCCAACCTCTCCACCAAATCTTAGTGATGGAAGGATAGTTGTGTGTGACACTGACAACAACCGAATTCAGATATTTGATCAGATATGATATGTTCTCACCTGTGTTGTAATTAAGATGAATTATCCTATTATTGATTTAGAAATTCTATATTTTGAAAGGAAATGATGTGTTTTTTTGTATCATGCTTGTTCTCATTATACTAGAGGACAATAAGCTGCTTCGCTGATAATTTTTATTAATTTAGGTTCTCTCAGTTTTCACATGTAAGAGAGATTTTTTACTTACGTACAGTGTGTTTCAAGGTTTGTAAAACATAGATAGTTGTTAGATTTATTTTTGAATTCTTTTCATTATAATGTAAGGATCGCAGATTGATTATTTTTCAAATTAGTAAAAATTATTTGGGTAATAATAAGTAAGAATTAGACAATGAAGGCTCAAGTGATTGTAAATATTATTTTCTTGATAGTCTCCAATACAATTTTTTTTATTATAATTGCCGATGAAATAATATTTTGTTAAGGTGGTAAAGTCTGAATAAATGGTAGACTTTTTGTCTGAAACTTTGCTTGATCTTTGAATTTTTTTTCTCAATCCTGACAAAAACTGCCTAAATAAACGGAGCGTAGAAAAACATTGCTACAATCTTGGTGAGAAGTGTTGGAAAACTTCTGTTTCCCCACAAATTGTCTTTGTCATCATCACCTCCCCTTCCCTACCACCAATACGGCCATGGGGAAGGAAATAGATGGTAGATTTAGCTTCAGTCAAAGAATCCTTATTTTACAGTGAATGATGGTTCGATGCAAGCGCAAAGACATGATCAATGCAACTTACTTTCGTCTTCTGGGTTCGCACAGTGAAAACTTCGTCAATGCGATAAACTTCCTGACCGTCCACGCTAGCTTGTTTGAACGATTCGATTTCTGATCGGCCGTATTCTTCGCTGGGTATTTTAACCGTGTTTAACACATTGGACAGTTTAGACAGTACAAATGCTTGAAAATCCGGCGTTTGTCAGGGTGGCCCCCAATAGGAGAAAGAACGAAAACGATTTAATTCTTGAACATAATCCTGGATGGCCCAAAACAGCATTTAATGTATAATGCACGTCTGAGAATTTACACGTCTGAGAATTTACAATTTTGTTTCCTCTTTCGCCTGCTAACAGGCCACTCTACACTGGCGCTAAGTGCTCTTAGAGAGTTTTCGTACAACTAATATGTTTTCGAATGTCGCATGCCTTCCTTCAGCGTCATTGTAAAATCGTACTCAACTCAACTCAACTCAACTCGTAGCTGTGATGTGTCGTAGGGTTATTAACGTACGTGTTTTGAAATCCAAGTGCGACATTTTTCTTGCCATACGCGACAGTCGAAAGGAGGTTTGATTTACACTAGCGTTTCTTGTTTTAGGTCTGTCGCAAGCTTGTCACATGCGACATTGTTGTACCTTCTATAAATCGTGGGCGGCCTGAACACAGCGTTGAAGCATTATTTTGTCGGTTAATCGCCACCGAAAATTCAGTTTTTGACATTTGGAGTTTGGTTCAAATAAAATTAGCAAGCGTCCCTTATTTCTTTTGCTAGCTGCGCGTCGGGTTTATATTAAGCCTATTTCTTTCCTATTTCTTTCGCCATTTCCTTTAACAAGCGTCGGGTTTATATCAAGCCTATTTCTTTCCTATTTCTTTCGCTATTTCCTTTTCCAAGCGTCGGGTTTATGTCTATTTCTTTCCTATTTCTTTCCTATTTATTTCGCTATTTCCTTTTCCAGGCGTCGGGTTTACATCAAGCGTATTTCTTTCCTATTTCTTTCGCTATTTCCTTTTCCAGGCGTCGAGTTTATATCAAGCCTATTTCTTTCCTATTTCTTTCGCTATTTCCTTTTCCAGGCGTCGGATTTATATCAAGTCTATTTCTTTCCTATTTCTTTCGCTATTTCCTTTTCCAGGCGTCAGGTTTATATCAAGCCTATTTCTTTCCCATTTCTTTCGCTATTTCCTTTTCCAGGCGTCAGGTTTATATGAAGCCTACTTCGTTCCTGTTTTTTTTTTCGCTATTTCTTTCCTATTTCCTATTTCTTTTCTATTTATTTCCTATTTCTTTCCTATTTCTTTCGCTATTTCTTTCCTATTTCTTTCGCTATTTCTTTCCTATTTCTATCCTGTTTCTTTCTTTCAAATACCTGTATATGCAAAGACCACCGTAACGAGATAGAAGCACCGGATCCCGTAGTAAAGGATCTAATCAGCTATAAAATAATAATAATAAACGACAAACTGCAAGGCTGATCCGACTACGTAAAAAGGTAGATTTTGCGAGACACCAATGCGACAGAAACCGATAAAGCAGGGTAGCAACCGCGGACAGCTGTTTCGCCCTTGTATTGGGGCTCGTCAGCGCGGTGTAGCTTGTGACAAACTAAGAACAACTACAAGAAAGCAGTCGTAAATAGATTGCACAATGACCCGTACACAATATCAAGTTCCGTACCTTGGAACCAACTTGTCACCCGCATCACGCGTGCCACATCACGTGTTGCGGGGAACAAGCCATCCCAAGATGTCACAATGGTGTCTCGCAAAAACTGAATGTACATGGCAAGCCAATGTTAACATTCAAACGCATGGACAAAACCATGCTGAAAAAGAGCCAGCATATCGGATCAATAAATGACCTACGGTCCCAAAAAAAATATGAAAATAGAACTACTATCCTACGTATCGTTTACAGCATTATCGTTTGCGGTCCTTTGCAGATTTTAGTTCTATAAAATAATAAAACGATTTGATACAAAAAGCAAGGCTGATAAACGGTACGGAAACGACTATATTTGTAAAAAATCCAATATTTCGAAAGGCACAGCCTTTCTTCTTCAGGGTCTTACAGATAATAACTCATTATTATCTGTAAGACCCTGAAGAAGAAAGGCTGTGCCTTTCGAAATATTGGATTTTTTTACAAATATTGTCGTTTCCGTACCGTTTATCAGCCTTGCTTTTTGTATCAATTCTTTCTTTCCTATTTCTTTCCTATTTCTTTCCTATTTCTTTTCTATTTCTTTCCTATTTCTTTCCTATTTTTTTTCTGTTTCTTTCCTATTTCTTTCCCGGTTCGTTCCTATTTCTTTTGTGTTGCTTTCCTATTTCTTTCCTATTTCTTTTCTATTTCTTTCCTATCTCTTTCCTATTTCTTTCGTATTTCTTTTCTGTTTCTTTCCTATTTCTTTTGTGTTTCCTTCCTATTTCTTTTCTATTTCTTTTCTATTTCTTTCCTATTTCTTTTCTATTTCTTTTCTATTTCTTTCCTATTTCTTTCCTCTTTCTTTCCTATTTCTTTCGCATTTCTTTTCTGTTTCTTTCCTATTTCTTTCCCATTTCTTTCCTATTTCTTTCCTGTTTCTTTCCTATTTCTTTCCTGTTTCTTTCCTATTTCTTTCCTATTTCTTTCTTGTTTCTTTCCTATTTCTTTCCTATTTCTTTCCTATTTCTTTCCTATTTCTTTTCTATTTCTTTCCTATTTCTTTCTTGTTTCTTTCCTATTTCTTTCCTATTTCTTTCCTGTTTCTTTCCTATTTCTTTTCTATTTCTTTCCTATTTCTTTCTTGTTTCTTTCCTATTTCTTTCCTTTTTCTTTCTTGTTTCTTTCCTATTTCTTTTCTATTTCTTTCCTATTTCTTTCCTGTTTCTTTCCTATTTCTTTCCTATTTCTTTTCTGTTTCTTTCCTATTTCTTTTCTATTTCTTTCCTATTTCTTTTCTGTTTCTTTCCTATTTCTTTCTTGTTTCTTTCCTATTTCTTTCCTATTTCTTTCCTATTTTTTCCTGTTTGTTTCCTATTTGTTTCCTATTTCTTTTCTATTTCTTTCCTATTTCTTTCCTATTTCCTTTTCCGCGTGAAGCAAAAGGTAATAGGAGAAATCTGTGTGCAGGCCAGTTTATATTTGGGACGCAATTTCGAGGACGCGCGCGAGAGGGGCACACCTCCTCTCACTTTCGTTTTGTGCGCCTTGTCCGCACGCCTGTCCTCGAAATCACTCCCACTCCACCGATTTGGTATGTACTACTAATACAGTTTAGTATAAATCTACTAGCGTTATATCAGGAATGCTGTTCTCTTGTTGGCAATTTATGGAAAGAGAAAGCATAACACGTTTAATATAGAAAGTATTAGAGTGAGTAGCCTAATGGCGGCCGCTTCTTCGCGTTTTCGAAGGGGTTTACCTCGGTGTAAGAACCTGTGACTTTTTCCTTTGTTTTTTTACCTTTGTAGTGTTGCATTCCCAGTTGACTCTATTGTATTATGCCTTTTGTTTTCTTTGTTTTACGTCACTCGTGAGTTTGTCAGGTTCTAACACCGAGGATGAGCCTTTCGAAGTGTCTGTGAAGAATATTTGTTAAGTTTTGAACATCTAGTAGATTTATACTAAAACAATTAGATTATTCGCTCTTGATTTCCGATAGAAATCTGGAGCTCATTATCTAAGTAAGTAGAAAGTGAGTAGATGCTTGAATTTTTTTTCACGCGCTTTCTTGTGCACGATTTTTTTTTCTCTTAAATTTCTTCTGCAGGAATTTTTTTTTGGTAATTGCCCAACCCCCCCCCCCCCCACAAAAATTAAATGGTCCGTCCCTTACACGGATTGTTACTTAAATTCTTGCAAATGTGTATCAACAAAAAGCGTGCAGTTTTAAAGAAAAGAATGGCTTCTTTCTTTAGGAGAGCCAATAAGGAAACAGGTTATTCCACGCCCCGACACTGCGACGTGCGGAAAAAATCGTGGGATTTTTGAAAAGCGTGTGTAGGAAACACTCGTCTTCCTCCAGCTGCTTATAGTCCGGCTTTCAGTGAAGAACAAAGGAGACAGGCTTGCATGAGATGAAAAGAAAGTGGAAACGAACACCTACAGGAAAGAGAAGGTCAGTTCTTATTAGAAGGATTTCTTAATCAGAAGTTTGGGTAAATTGTGGGTATTCAAATGAAAGTTAATCTAGCAGTACGTTCCTCTGGTGCTGTATATTATGATGCACAACTGGCGGTTATTACCTTTGTTCACTTTACAAGATAGAAATCGAACTGCTGCGTGCAAACAAATGCAAATACACTCTGGACTTTTGTACAAAATATATTTATTGAATCTCACAATTTTTCATTGTTACACAATGTTCAAACATTCAATGACCCTAATACAACGAAATGATGCCTTTCTTGTGCAAATTTGCCTTAGCCAGTAGGAAGTTCTCCACTAGAAAATTGTTCGTAATGCGGTGCCCCCTTTACAGCAATTGCAGCTAAACGTTTGCAAAAATTGCTGTTACCAAATCCTTACTCCTCTCCGTTTAAACAACCACCTTGCTAATACGATCACATTTTTGTGGCCAGTCAGTTGTCTATAGCGGGATTCAAATGCAATAAAATTTGACAAAGAAGTAGACTAACCTACCGACAACATTTTCTTCCCTGTGTAAACCCAAACCACAGACTTATCTCGGCCCCCTGGGGGTACTCCCATATAAAAGTGACGGGGGTGATCGTCATATCCTTAAAGGGGTTAAAATGCGTTGTTTGGTACTGCACAGACTTATCTCACCCCCCTGGGGGTACTCCCATATAAAAGTGACGGGGATGATCGTCATATCCTTAAAGGGGTTAAAATGCGTTGTTTGGTACTGCACAGAGTTATCTCACCCCCCTGGGGGTACTCCCATATAAAAGTGACGGGGATGATCGTCATATCCTTAAAGGGGTTAAAATGCGTTGTTTGGTACTGCACAGACTTATCTCAGCCCCATGGGGCTACTCCCATATAAAAGTGACGGGGATGATCGTCATATCCTTACCGGGGTTAAAATGCGTTGTTTGGTACTGCACAGACTTATCTCACCCCCCTGGGGTACTCCCATATAAAAGTGACGGGGGTGATCGTCATATCCTTACCGGGGTTAAAATGCGTTGTTTGGTACTGCACAGACTTATCTCACCCCCCTGGGGGTACTCCCATATAAAAGTGACGGGGATGATCGTCATATCCTTAAAGGGGTTAAAATGCGTTGTTTGGTACTGCACAGACTTATCTCAGCCCCCTGGGGGTACTCCCATATAAAAGTGACGGGGGTGATCGTCATATCCTTAAAGGGGTTAAAATGCGTTGTTTGGTACTGCACAGACTTATCTCAGCCCCCTGGGTGTACTCCAGGGGTTAAAATGCGTTGTTTGGTGCCACTGATGGTGTTTGAATCGAAAACGACCACTGTCGATGTTATTTTGATACCTTTTAGGGTATTAAGCTAGAAAATATGCTGACAGGAACGTTTCATAAAGAATTGGTACCTCCTAGGGGTAAAGAATTGGTACCTCCTAGGGGTAAAGAATTGGTACCTCCTAGGGGTAAAGAAATGGTACCTCCTAGGGGTAAAGAATTGGTACCTCCTAGGGGTAAAGAATTGGTACCTGCTAGAGGTAAAGAATTGGTACCTCCTAGGGGTAAAGAATTGGTACCTCCTAGAGGTAAAGAATTGGTACCTCCTAGAGGTAAAGAATTGGTACCTCCTAGGGGTAAAGAATTGGTACCTCCTAGGGGTAAAGAATTGGTACCTCCTGGGGGAAAAGAATTGGTACCTCCTAGGGGTAAAGAATTGGTACCTCCTAGGGGTAAAGAATTGGTACCTCCTAGAGGTAAAGAATTGGTACCTTCTAGGAGTAAAAAATTGGTATTCCTAGGGGTAAAGAATTGGTACCTCCTAGGGGTAAAAAATTGGTACCTCCTAGGGGTAAAAATTAATGTAAGCCACACCCACAAAACAGGTGTCTGGTATCTTTTATGAGAGGTTGCTTCCAAAATTTCTGACAATCACCTCCTTTAATTTTATATGCGGGAAACCTCCTTGGATCTCGACTAGATTTTAAAAATGTACATAAGTAAATTTGAATATTGTAAATGTTGTATAAACCAAAAATAAATAAATTTTAAAAGTATGCCACAAATGACAAATATTCATGTAAAAAAATGGGGTGTTTCTTGGTGTTGCGGAAGCCATTATTGGTTAGCTTTTGTGTTGTGGTGTGGGTATTGTTCAGTGTCTTTTGAATCTTTTGTTTTACGTCATTTGGTTGATCGTCATATCCTTAAAGGGGTTAAAATGCGTCGTTTGGTACTGCACAGACTTATCTCACCCCCCTGGGGGTACTCCCATATAAAAGTGACGGGGATGATCGTCATATCCTTAAAGGGGTTAAAATGCGTTGTTTGGTACTGCACAGACTTATCTCAGCCCCCTGGGTGTACTCCAGGGGTTAAAATGCGTTGTTTGGTGCCACTGATGGTGTTTGAATCGAAAACGACCACTGTCGATGTTATTTTGATACCTTTTAGGGTATTAAGCTAGAAAATATGCTGACAGGAACGTTTCATAAAGAATTGGTACCTCCTAGGGGTAAAGAATTGGTACCTCCTAGGGGTAAAGAATTGGTACTCCTAGGGGTAAAGAAATGGTACCTCCTAGGGGTAAAGAATTGGTACCTCCTCGGGGAAAAGGATTGGTACCTGCTAGAGGTAAAGAATTGGTACCTTCTAGGAGTAAAGAATTGGTACCTCCTAGAGGTAAAGAATTGGTACCTCCTAGGGGTAAAGAATTGGTACCTCCTAGGGGTAAAGAATTGGTACCTCCTAGGGGTAAAGAATTGGTACCTCCTGGGGGTAAAGAATTGGTACCTCCTAGGGGTAAAGAATTGGTACCTCCTAGAGGTAAAGAATTGGTACCTCCTAGGGGTAAAGAATTGGTACCTCCTAGGGGTAAAGAATTGGTACCTCCTAGGGGTAAAGAATTGGTACCTCCTGGGGGAAAAGAATTGGTACCTCCTAGGGGTAAAGAATTGGTACCTCCTAGAGGTAAAGAATTGGTACCTTCTAGGAGTAAAAAATTGGTATTCCTAGGGGTAAAGAATTGGTACCTCCTAGGGGTAAAAAATTGGTACCTCCTAGGGGTAAAAATTAATGTAAGCCACACCCACAAAACAGGTGTCTGGTATCTTTTATGAGAGGTTGCTTCCAAAATTTCTGACAATCACCTCCTTTAATTTTATATGCGGGAAACCTCCTTGGATCTCGACTAGATTTTAAAAATGTACATAAGTAAATTTGAATATTGTAAATGTTGTATAAACCAAAAATAAATAAATTTTAAAAGTATGCCACAAATGACAAATATTCATGTAAAAAAATGGGGTGTTTCTTGGTGTTGCGGAAGCCATTATTGGTTAGCTTTTGTGTTGTGGTGTGGGTATTGTTCAGTGTCTTTTGAATCTTTTGTTTTACGTCATTTGGTGATCACACCATCCGCAACACCAAGAAACTAACAAAAAATGACTACCAAGTGAAACAGTTTTTCACTCAATATACCTGAACATGATCAGTAATTTTAATATATTATCAAAGGCAACTCCCTTTACCACCTTAAATAACTTAACTGCAAATACTCAAACACAGCTTAAAAAATATAGATTCTAAACTATCTACTACAGGGTGTCCCAAAAGTTCGTTCCTCTACTTTACAGGCCTGTATTTTATTCTGTATTGACTCACGTTATAGTCTTTTAATGAAAATTTTAACAAAAACAATCTAGTTTAATGTCTTTATTACTTACGGGGTTAAATGCAGCAGGCCTTTGTTTCATTTTCCCGCTAAAATATGAGATTATGAATCGCGCGCGCGAAAATTCCCGGCTGTTTTACGGTATTTCACAGCCGCGAGCTGCTCTGAATTAATTGACAGTGTTTTGCTTAGCGGCTTATAAAATTGAATCCTCTCAAAGAGCCAAAAAAATCTCCTATTTACGAGCACAAGCATCTATACTTAGAACTTCTGGTCTTTCTTTTCAACAAATCGACAATTTACTCGACGGAAATAAGCGAACGTTGGGTAGTAAAATGGTCGTCAAGAGCCGAAGATTTTGAAGGCAAGAAACGAGGTGGGCGACCTAAGATCTTAAGCGATAAGGCTAAAAAAGTCCTTGAGAAGGCAAAGTACAAACAAAGAAAATCAACAAGACAGCTATCACAACAATTCTGTGTCGTAAATCTTCAAGTGAAACAACTGTGAAAAGAAAACTCTTCAGTTCGAACCGTAACATGACATTCGTTCAAGACGGGGCACCAGCTCACACAGCTAAGGCCACGCAAACATGGTGCGAAACAAATTTGCCCAATTTTATCGAGAAAGCAGAGTGGCCGGCCAATTCACCAGACATCAACCCGATTGAGAATCTCTGGAGTATAATAGATGGATTTACATACAAAGATCCTATCCCGAAGACCATGAAGGAACCTGGAACAGCGGCTCAAACTAGCATGGGCAAACGTCCCGTTTTCCACGCCACAAGAATGATTACACTCCATGCCGGAGCGGCTACGAAATGTGATAAGAAAAATGGAGGCCACTCAAGCTACTGAAACTACGTATGAAAATAGTGTACATAACAGTTAAGAACTGCTGGTATTTTGATGCATATATCGCTTGTGAATCAAAAGTTATTTTAATATAAATCAGAGGAACGAACTTTTGGGACACCCTGTAGTTTAAAATTCACTCAAAACAGCTACCACTCAATAACCATTACCAGGGGTGTAGCCAGGGTTTTTTTTGTAGGTACGCACCAAATCGTAACTCACGGGCGCCAGCTTCTAGGGGGGTCCGAAAAATTTCGAAATTTAGAGTCTCGGAAATGCTATTTCTTGCGTTTTGCGCAAAGTGTTTTCCCTAGAAAACACGTAGTGAAAAGGTGTCTTTTTCCACGATAGTGGTTTCTCAGTTTTTTATTACATTGTGAGTGAGCTGCGCACCACAGACATTTTTTGATTCGTTGAAGACTAACAATACCCTGCTATTGTTTCTTTTAACTGCACGCTTCTTTCAATGTGTTGCAATTGAAACTTAAAATTTAACTATGAAGCATCGGTTAAATGTTACAACTGAACGCTTATAAGCATAAGGATAATCGTCTATCCTTCTTCGCAGTAAACTCTGAAATTACAGTGTCAACGTCGACTTCCTTGTGTTTGTGCAAAATCGAGGATCGCTAATGAGGACAATCTCTCACCGGACATTGTGCTCCGAAGTGGCGTCTTGAGCCTCTTCATGCCACTAAAGCTAAGCTCTGCCACGCAAGTTGACACAGGATAGGTCAGCAACGTCTTGACAGCTACGTAAATCCCTGGGTATAATTCTGGAGTGGCAACGTCCAGCGTTTCCACCAAATTCTGGGGATTGCCGCCATCTTCACAAAGCAGCCACCGATGATGCCACCTAGTGACCTCTCGTTTGAAGTCGTCAAGATACATGTGCATGTCGTCTCCGTAGTGACTGTATATGTCTTCCACGCCTTTTTCTGTCAGCTCTTGAAGTTTTCCTGAAATTGAAATTTACTATAAAAAATATATTTCAAAACGTGAATTTGGACACTCAATAACAATAATAATGTAACTGATGACATGTTATAACGTGAAGAAGTACCGGGTATTAGGTGTTGTGCCTGGAGGCCCGGTAAAGGTTTCACTAACAGCTCGTTGACTTCAGATATCTGATGGTCCAAAAATGGAAGGTAAACTGCCCTCTTCCAGTAAGCGGAAGGTGTATCTGCCTCAACGTTGTCACGGTGTTGCTGCCTTTCAGCTCTTCTAGGCATGCTCGGATCGATGTCGTGTAAAGCAGCAATGTCTGTGGCCTTCTCTAGCAACGCCTCCCAGACATCCTCATCGTTCCTCTCCGCCTGAAGGACTGATGAACAGACTCTTGCTTCCTTGGATGCTAGTTGCTAGGTGATTTTTCAGTGTTCAGTTTAAAGCGATTGAAGTGATTATGATTTATTCAAGAATCGCTTATTTGACTTCTGATCTTTCTTTGAATTTTTCAGGTACGCACGTGCGTACTGGCGTACAGGTAGCTACGTCCCTGATTACATCCAAAAATGATTGAATGATGGTTTTATCGAGAAATAATTTTGAGAATCTCGTTGCGAAATAGGCCCATTCTGCAGCCGTGGGTTTGTCGAGGCGCACACGATTGGTGTGGGGAATCATAGGTGTATCGAGACACTCATGGCTGGATTCTAACTCTTACTACAGATTAACCCTTTCACCTCCCAATTCAAAGTCAAACTGGAGCCATTTTATTAAAGTCTGTGGATGAAACCATATGGCGTGACCATTCAAATGATAGCTCTTCAGCAGTACTATCTTATGCTACTGTTTAGTTTTCCTTCTCTTACAAAATAGTCTTTGCTTAGCATGGCTGGTCTCGTGGACCAAAATTTTGTTTGCGGCATTCGGCCCCACACCTCCCACCAACTTTCACAGTTCGTACATCCCGGCACCACACGCGCTAAAAAATTAAATTACGGTCTAATTCGCTTCGCTCAAACGAACGTAAATTATTTTCCGCTTAAATGTAACACATACAAAACAAACAACACTATATATGATGGTTGGATGCTCAGGCATTCCAAAACCGACGTGATTTTATTACGCACTAACAAGCAGTACATTGAACGATCAATAGTTTAAGAAAATAACAGTCTGATTAAATGCCTAAATGACCGATAACCTCTAATCTACTGGAAATATCCTCGTGGATATACATGTCCTTAGCGGTATGTGTTTTCCACCGGCTGTGAATCTTGAGGAGACTTTCCGATATACTGTTAATACTATTAACTACAGCCATCGCGCCCCCGGCTCTAAGGCTATGAAGACCGTATAAACTAGAATACAACGCCAATAATGATAAATAGTTTAGCTAAATAATGCACAAGGTGAAACGAAATACGATTCAAAGAATTACAAATGATCTTAAACGTAATGTCAAAATTACAAAATTCGATTTATAAGATAGATACACATACATTAAAGATAATAAGGAAAGTGAAAAGCGAGTGAAATACAAAACAATGATACACTGCCCGGTACGAAAACCCGGAATAAAACCCATTGGGAGAAAAAACCCGGGAACGTACTCCTCGATCGAATGCAGCGTATTGAGCTCCGAGGATTAGAGCTTTAGACTAACTTTGGTAACAAGATTGGTCACGGACGACGGCAGTCCAAAAAACGCTTATACATCTATATTATAGAACTATTCATAGCGTTTTGTCAAATCTAATTACATGACCTTTATTGTTAGAATAATTAAAAACAAAAGGTTATCACAAATGTGAAAAGAATGCTACGAATCGTCCTGAAACACCTTTTCAACTCTTCGTTGTTATGCAGGATAAGAATTGAAACCTTATGAAGGTAAGCAATTACAATCGAAACCGAGAAAGGAGGTGACGGCTGAATACTGGACAAATTACACCATCTTAAAAACTTGATGATTTCTTTTTGTAAATCTTTTAACTGTAGAATCCGCCTTAGACTTCATTAACAAGGTCAGGAGATCCTTGGTGTTCTGTTTCACGTGGTCGGGGATGTTGTCCCAATATCTTTGAGTGGCAAACATCTAATGAAAAACAAAACAAGACAAAAGAGAACAGAAAACATGAAAAGAAAACACCGAAAAGTAAACTACAAGATTGATAGCAATACCAGTCTCCAAAATCAGGCCAGCGCCTCCTTTCCATCGTATGGACAAGCGTCCTACTAACTCCACATAAATAACCTTAGAATATAAGCTGGAGACGATAAACTGCTCTCCCAATCCCAAGCCAGCGCCCTCTTACTGATGTATGAGCGGACAAGCGTCCTATACCTACTAGACAAATCTCAAATAAATCATTGCTGATCATCATAAAGTAAAAGAGACCCAGTGGTCAAGTAATCAAAACTTCATACGGACAGCTAACATTTGTCCAAAGAATCTCTTAGAGCCTAACAACGAATTGGTGTTCCGTCCACGTTTCAGAACAGTCCTTCCGCTAAACCCCTTATAATCCATGACAAAACTAAAAATTTTTTGCAATGATGGGCCAAAAATACGACGAAGGCCAGAATGGTACAACTAATGTCGCCACGGCCTTGGATGTATACAAATAGTGAATTACTCTATGGATTTGATTTACCGGGGGAACAACAAGACAATTTCCCCCCTGTCAAATTCTGAAAGAAGAAATTCACTCCGCTACAACCTGGGTTCCAAACTTTTGACTTTCGTATTATAGAAACTGGCGAAACAGTCCACTGTATGTGGCCCCCAAATATAATCCAGGAATTCGAAAAAGGAAATTGTAATTTGCCAATCGTCTACATCAATAATACGACTAATAAAATCCGCCCTATCAAGCTTAGTTCGGGGAATCCATTGTATTTCTAGTTCGACTCCATTATAAACGCAAAACTGAAAAATCTTAAGAGCTACAACATGTAAATCTCCTCATGCTTCCAACTAGAATAGTTCTACAAGCATATTGACTGTCAGAAAACCATTTAATGTAAGAGCCTTTAAGAATAGGCAAAAATGACTCAAGAGCAAATACAATAGCTGTAAACTCCCTCCAAGTGGAACTCATACCACACTCGTGCACATCCCATTGCTTATGACATATCTGTACCCCGTTAACATTTAAATGCGCACCACAAACTGCGGCACTAGCGTCAGAATAAACAACATATTGACGGTCTGAACGGAGAATCTATAATACTTTTCAAATTCAGTCTATCTAAATTGGTTCCCAAAACTCAATTTCTCTTACACAATACTGATCCAAAGTGAACTTCCAATCCCAATCCTGCACTGCTGCAACAGATATTGAGCAATATCTGGTCATAATTCTGGAGATGTTCCCAAACACTGCCCCGGCGGAAATTATCTTGCCCACGAGGAGTTATCAAGAAAACGGAATAAACCGTGGGAAATTGCCAATCATCAATATCAATAATTTTAGTAATAAAATCCGCTTTTTCCGGTTCGCTCCTTGGAATCCACTGAATTTCTAGGTCTATGTTGTTAGCAGCGCACAGGTTGAAGATATTTAAAGCAATAATATGTAAATCATGCCGGCTCATGCTTCCCACTTGAACCATACTGCAATTTATTTGGCTGCCTAAAAACCACTGAACGTAGGAACCTTGAAAGATCGGAAGGAGAGATACTAAAGCAAAATAAACTCTATTGCCGAAAATTCTCTCCAAGTAGAACTTTCCTTACAGTCTTCTTCGTTCCACTGTTTGTGACATATTTGGCTACTGTTGAAATTTATGTGCGCGCCGCAACCATTGGCGCTAGCGTCCAAATAAATAACATAACTGGAAATAATGGGTGCAAAATCAATATTCTTCGTGTTTGGTCGATGTAAATTACTTTTCCAAAAATTGAATCTCTCTAATACAGTAATTATTTAAGGGAAATTTGGTGTCCCAATCGGCCGCAGCTGCAACTGAAATCGCACAATGTCTAATCATAATTCTAGAAACATGACCTAAAACGGCACCGGCGGAGATGATTTTTCCGGTGAAGGACGACAACTCTCTGGCGGAAACAACAACGTAAGGGGTTGATGAAAGTTCCACGAGGCGATGAGATTGTAGTAACTCCGAAATTGCATCCTCAACAAAGGCTGGATGTGTTAATGAAGACCTATTATTCCTGAGAGAGATCCCCGGAGGATAATGCTCGAAAAGAATCTTGTAACGGTCTCTTATAATAGACAGAATGGGACTCGGGGCACCGATGTGGTGCCAAGATTGAATGTTATTTCTAAGACTCCCTTACATTCAGTACATTTACATTTACATTCATTAAGTCGGCAAAATCCATGGGATATCGGCCAACTATAAATAAAATATGAGAAAAATAAAGTTAAATAAAAATAACTAAAAATCTGATATATCTAAAAATCTAAATAGTCAAATTAAGGTAGGCGAGTTTTAAAAGCCTCAATAGATTTACTTAAAACGGTTTCGGCAGAGAGATTGTTCCAATCGACGATTGTTCTTGGAACTTTAAAATGTTCTTATTTGCCCTGGGAACACAAAAACGCGAACGCGAACCTTAAACGCGAAGAGAAGCCGATGGACGACTCAAATTCAAAAAGTACCTATAAGATGCCTATGAGAATAAGGCAATCGCTTAAATCATCACTTAGCTGTTGAACTATCGGTACGTTCCTCGGAGAATCCGCTAGTTGGCACCGCTGGAATAAGGGAAGCCGATGCGGTTTGCTGACTGTTAAACTGGCCATGTGGCTCGACAGTCCTTCGCCCAATGCCCGAGACGATAACGCCTGAAACATCTAAAGTTGGAACGGTTAGCACCAAAGTCTGCACGGCCTACAAAAAACGAAATAAAAATTAGTCTGGAACAAAAACTAACGGGCGGGTGGGCGGGCGGTAAACACGCCGGAAGGAGGAATGCGAGAGAGAGAAAGAACGCGTTCTACACAGACGCCTTTATAGTGTAGAGGAACCAATCAGAAGGTGACAGAAAACCTGTAAAGAATGGACACATACCATCGGAAAATACATTTACGGTCTAATTCGCTTCGCTCAAACGAACGTAAATTATTTTCCGCTTAAATGTAACACATACAAAACAAACAACACTATATATGATGGTTGGATGCTCAGGCATTCCAACCGAGAAATCACAAAGTAAAGGGCGATAAAAGAAAATATTACAGCGAAAAAGTTGAATATCATTGTCAGACTTAAAACGTCTCGGCGAACCCAACTTTGACCTTTCGGGATCTTTCCTCTTCTTTTCCGCTGCATTTGTCGCTTTCTTGAAGCGTTTCTCGTCTTCGGAGTTTGAAGCGAGATCGTCAGACTCGTACTCTTGAACAACCAACCGACCGTCCTTGCTACGATCCGCAATCTTTATTAAATTTTCCCTCTTGCGAATGATCTGGTCAGCTCCTGCACCAAAGTAATTACCTGACTCGGATCTTCAGCGCTGGCCTCAATTCCGGAGAGCAAGCTCTGTACCTATTAGCTACCCTTGTGCTTCGAGTTTAGTATTAAGATAACCTTTAAACAGGGAAAATACTTCGTCAACCAACTCTGAACTTTGAGGCTTAGGGTTCGCTGGAGCTAGGATCTCTAGGTTTCGATTCGTCTACAACCGACTCCGCGTCGGATGTTTCTCAGCGATAAAATGAATGGTAAACACGCCGGAAGGAGGAATGCGAGAGAGAGAAAGAACGCGTTCTACACAGACGCCTTTATAGTGTAGAGGAACCAATCAGAAGGTGACAGAAAACCTGTAAAGAATGGACACATACCATCGGAAAATACATAAGTACCCCTCCCTTCCTTCAGCCTTTGTGCACTTTAGTTATAAAAAAGGTAGAACTCTTCATTACTGAAGTCGCCCCAATTTCACAGACGCGGAAAAAATAATCTCACGCAAATACTTTCCTACGAACCCTGATTTGAAAAGTTCTCGACAGCTCCTTTTGGTAATTTCCATCGGTCATTCAAAGGCTTTCCTTAGAATATAAACAATTCCTAGAAATAAAGAATTAGAATTAAGAAATATCAAAACATGTAAAAGAACTCAGTGAGAACTGTTTGTGATTGGTTAAATCAGGCGGGATAAAAAAAAGGATCACAAGATAATTGTTCGCTCGTAGCCAAGCTTATTTTCAGCTTCAAACCTTTGTTCGTCGTTTACCGTCGCTTTTCATCGTGGATATAAAGACCTTGTTAGATAATCTTCATGACGAAGTATCCTGTTCTGTGTGCATGTGTACGTTCGCTGATCCAAAGCAGTTGCCATGCTTGCACAGTTTCTGCCTACACTGCCTGAACGAGATTCAAAGAACGAGCGGCATCCATGGAAATATTACATGCCCCGAGTGCAGGAGAGAGTTCAAAATCTCTGGAAATGGAAATCCTAGCGAATTTCCCACCAACTTTCGCATTACAGTTTGCAGGATGTACTGGCAATTAAGCAGTGCAAAACGCTGGGAGTAAAATGTGGAAACTGCGATGAAAATAAGGAACGCAGCTTTTACTGCTTCCAATGTTGTTGTTTTTGGTGTGATTTATGCATCAGTTCGCATAATCGCATCAAAGCCAACAAAGAACACAGGGCGCTGGCGCTGAACGACTTTCAAGATCAAGACTTTGAGAACATTCTAAAGCGACCAGCGTTTTGCCAGAAGAAAGATCACGAAAAAGAAGAGTTAAAGTTATTAAACGGAGCGTAGAAAAACATTGCTACAATCTTGGTGAGAAGTGTTGGGAAACTTCTTTTTCCCCACAAATTGTCTTTGTCATCACCTCCCCCTCCCCACCACCAATACGGGCATGGGGAAGGAAATAGAGGGTAGATTTAGCTTCAGTCAAAGAATCCTTATTTTACAGTGAATGATGGTTTGATGCAAGCGCAAAGACATGATCAACTTACTTTCGTCTTCGGGGTTCGCACAGTAAAAAACTACGTCAATGCGATAAACTTCCTGACCGTTCACGGCTAGCTTGTTTGAACGAATCGATTCCTGATCGGCCGTATTCTTCGCTGAGTATTTTAACTGTGTTCAACACATTGGACAGTTCAGACAGTACAAATGCTTGAAAATCCCGCGTTTGTCAGGGTGGCCCCCAATAGGAGAAAGAACGAAAATCGATTTATACTAGCGATTTTTGTTTTAGGTCTGTCGCAAGCTTGTCACGTGCTATATTGTTGTACCTTCTATAAATCGTGGCCGGCCTGAACACAGCGTTGAAGCATTATTTTGTCGGTTAATCGCCACCGAAAATTCAGTTTTTGACATTTGGAGTTTGGTTTAAATATAATTAGCAGGCGTCTCCTAATCTTTTGCTATTTCCTTTTCGAGCGAAGCAAAGTAAAAGGAGAAGTCTGCGCGCAGACTTCGTTTCGTGCCCCTCTCGCACGTGTTCTCGAAATCACGCCCTATCCACTAATTTGGTATAATTTATACGGTTACCACATATCCCGAAGGACATTAGTGTCGGTGAAGAGTCGTTCAAGAGTCGTGGATCAACATGTTCTCCTCGTTGAATTTACGATTATCGTTAATTCAGAACACTGTTTCCCAGGACATTTCAGAAAAGAAGAAATAAAAAAAAAAACGTTATTTGGACTGCGGGATTCGAACCCGGAACTACCGCTACTAGGAACGTCTTCTTACCACTAGACTACCGAACAACAAGTATAAATATTTCTGCAAGATATTTATTTGAGTCTTGCATAGAATATCATTGATCTACAGTGATTAGGCCTAAGCGCTGATTTCAAATGGTTTGCTTTTTGTTGAGGTTTGGTGATCAAGCTTTTCCATTTACTTTCTAAAATTATTTTCAAGCGAGTGATTTTATAGGCTTACTGTAGGGTGTAGAATAAGCGCATGAATTTTATTATGTTAAAAAATTGAGGTTTGCTCAACCAGCAGCGTGGTAGTCTAGTGCTTAGAAGAGAGAATAAGTCAGCGAAGGGTCGTAGGTTCGAGTCCTGTCCGGACACTAAGGATTGTTCTTTTTCAACAAAAATGTTGATTTCCCAGAATTCCTTTCAGACTGTCAGTGTTCTGAATTAACGATAATCGTAAATTCAGAGCAATTTGACACTTAACGATAATCGTAAATTCAGAGAGGAGGAGGGGTTGCGTGGATATTTACCTCGCATTCTCGTCTCCAGAGCCGCTTGGCCCTCTTAACCGCCGGAACCTAGGGCCAATGTACTCAGGTTCCGGCGGTTAAGAGGGCCAAGCGGCTCTGGGGACGAGAATGACGATAAAGGAGCTAAAGATTTCTGTTTATTTCACGAATGAATAACGACTTTTCGACGGGAAATAAACGGTCTGACATCAACTTCAACCTTTCAGATACTACTCAGTGTGGTTTTTTAGCTTAATTCCGACGGTTAAGAGACGGAACGGCTTCCGAAGAAATTTGTCCTCAAATGAGTTTCGTCCCTTTTCAATGTTCTCTTCTCCCTTTTTCCAGACGCCGAAATACGACACCATGCCGCATGACGGCTGACAAGTTAAAATTTAATACAGTGGAACCCCGATTTAACGAAGCGCAGGGGACCGGAAAAAACAGTTCGTTAGATCGGGGTTTCGTTAAATCGAAAACCCCGATATAACGAATTTGTGGAAAAATAACCAAAAACTTCGTTAGATCGGGGTATATGTAATAATTAAAATTTACCGTTCTGCTTCACTAGTTCGTTGCACGCGGCTTTTGAAAGGTTTTAACACTCAGTCTACACAAAAATATAAAATATCAGCAAGACCACAGCGACAAACCGTTGAGTGGTGCCGGATCTCCCAGTTGTAGACCTGGATCAGTACAATAATTACTTGTATAAAATCAGAAAACGGCAAACTGATCCTTACGGCAAGGCGATGAAGGAGTAAATAAAAGAATAAAACAAAATTTATATTTAAACGAATTTGCCCAATATTTCGGTTTGAAAACAAACCTTCTTCAGGGGCTAACAGAAAAAAGAAAAATGAAGTTAAAACTAAAAGTTCGTTACAAATAAGAGTTTGAAATTATGAAAATAAAAACAATAGATTATTATTGGTGCAGGAGACTAGGTGTCGTATGTCAATGAGTTTCGTCACGTCTATTTATTCCTAGAGGAGATAACGTTTTCCCTTTGTGTATCAAATGAGCCTCTCTCGCCTTTCTCACTGCGTCACGATTGCTGCGTATGAGTTCAAGTGGGATTAGAAGAACATCATTGATTGAATGTCCAGCTTGATTGAAATGTAGGGAGACAGGAGTGGGATCGTTGAGTTGATGATGGTTTATGATGGAACGGCGGTGTTCTCCAAATCGTTCAACGGCAACTTAATGAACGATTTGGAGAACACCGCCGTTCCATCATAAACCATCATCAACTCAACGATCCCACTCCTGTCTCCCTACATTTCAATCAAGCTGGACATTCAATCAATGATGTTCTTCTAATCCCACTTGAACTCATACGCAGCAATCGTGACGCAGTGAGAAAGGCGAGAGAGGCTCATTTGATACACAAAGGGAAAACGTTATCTCCTCTAGGAATAAATAGACGTGACGAAACTCATTGACATACGACACCTAGTCTCCTGCACCAATAATAATCTATTGTTTTTATTTTCATAATTTCAAACTCTTATTTGTAACGAACTTTTAGTTTTAACTTCATTTTTCTTTTTTCTGTTAGCCCCTGAAGAAGGTTTGTTTTCAAACCGAAATATTGGGCAAATTCGTTTAAATATAAATTTTGTTTTATTCTTTTATTTACTCCTTCATCGCCTTGCCGTAAGGATCAGTTTGCCGTTTTCTGATTTTCTACACAAAAACCCTCCTTAACAAACGGCTAAATGTAGAATACCACCCGTTCAAAATATATAGAAGGAGCAAATGACATTTTTAAAAAACTTGAGGTAAGAGTCAGTGCAGGCCTGCCATGCCCATTTTACACGTGATGACATTTTATTCGTTATATCGGGGTAGTTTTTACGTTCGGTCCTCCAGATTTTGTTCGTTATATCGGGGATTACGTTTAATCGGGGTTCGTTAAATCGGGGTTCTTCTCCATACATTTTACTGTGACTCTGGCCAGGCCGAGAACATTTGTACGTTAAATCGGGGACTTCGCTAAATCGGGGTACGTTAAATCGGGGTTCCACTGTAACAGACGGCGAAATGCGAGACCATTTAAAAATAACAGACACGATCGTTTCGAAATCGTATCAACGGATTTGATCGGACCGTTGTGGCTGCAAAAAATCCCGGCATAAGCTGATTTCAGTTATTCAACAGCACATTTGGATTGAAACACAACATCACGTAAGTCCATTTGTAACTTTATTCTATGATCATTCTAAATAAACGCGTGGGGTCTCTATGTTAACAATCGATTTTCTTATGCATTTGAATACATGTTTATCTTCAGCTTTTTCTTGTTTCCCAAATCAAAGGACTTATCACTCATCATTTACTCTCACAACACTTGCTACACTCACATTTCTCGGATTCTTTGAATGCAATGACCACATTTTCCACAATAGTTACATCCTTTAAAAATTTTGCTATAAGAACGATAGCCTGTGAACAGGCTTCTTTTTGGGGAACTGGCGGAAAGTTAGGTTAGGTTAGCGTGGAAAATTTGGCGAGCTTAGCGAGCTGAGAGCGTCTTCATATGAACGATAACTTGATTAAAAGACATCTGTTTTTTTTATTTTTGGAAAACATCCACAAGTCTAATGACGTCAGACAATCACTGAGCCAGTCAAGGAAATCATATTTTTACCCTGGTGGGTGGTGGGTGGGATTGCGCGGGGCTAGATTGTAAGGGGGCAGTACACCCCTGTGCCCAAACTAAAATTTTGAGAATTCTCCCCTCCGCCCCCTACTTATTTAATAACTAGCCTTTGTGAAATTTGGTTATAAAGCATAGTGTCACCCCAATGTCACAGACGCAGAAAAAATAATACCACTCAAATACTTTTCCAATTTTCCCAAGAACTCTGATTTTAAAAGTTCTCGGCAGATCCTTTTCCAAAGGTCATGCTTTCCTGATCAGATAAACAATTCCTAGTACAGTAATCCAGGGTACTTTTTTAGATTTCCTAGAAGTTAGAAATGTCAACTCAACATGTCAAAGAACGCTTTGTGATTGGTTAATAACATTATCAGGCGACTAAGTAGAAGTAAAGTCTGGTCACAAGACAAAACTTAATTGTTCTCTCGCAGGCAAGTTTGTCAGCTTATAACCTTCGTCGTTTACCGTCGCTTTTCATCATGGATATAAAGACCGTGTTAGATAATCTTCACGACGAATTATCCTGTTCTGTGTGCATGTGTACGTTCACTGATCCAAAGCAGTTGCCATGCTTGCACAGTTTCTGCCTACACTGCCTGAACGGGATTCAACGAACGAGCGGCATCCATGGAAAAATTACATGCCCCGAGTGCAGGAGAGAGTTCAGAATCTCAGGAAGTGGAAATCCTAGCGAATTTCCCACCAACTTTCGCATTAACAGTTTGCTGGATATACTAGCAATTAAACAGTGCAAAACACTCGGAGTGAAATGTGGAAACTGCGATGAAAATAAGGAACGTAGCTTTTATTGTTTCCAATGTTGTTCTTTTTGGTGTGACATATGCATCAGTTTGCATAACCGAATAAGAGCCAACAAAGAACACAAGGCGCTGGCGGTGAAAGACTTTCAAGATCAAGACTTAGAGAACATTCTAAAGCGACCAGCGTTTTGCCAGAAGAAACATCACGAAAAAGAACAGTTAAAGTTCTTTTGCAAGGTGTGTAAAGTCGCCATTTGCAACGCTTGTGCTTTAACAGACCACGAAGGACACGCTAAGGTGATTTTAGAAACTGCGGCGAGTGAGAAGAAAGTACAACTGCAGTCTGGGATAAAATCGCTAAAGCAGAAAGCACAAGAAAAGAGAAACGAACTGGACAAAATCGACCAAAACACCATTGAAGTTCAAGTGCAAGCAGCTGACGTAAAATGCCAAGTGCAGACGACTGTCGACAAAATGATCGCGATCATCGAAGCGAAAAAGCAAGATATTTTTCACGCAGTTGATAATCAAGCGAAAGAATCACTCGAGTGCCTCGCATTAAAAAAAGATGAAGTTGAACATCAAATAAAAACAATTGAATCAGCAATCAAACAAACTGAAACTCTGTTGAAACAAAGCTCCAGCACTGAAATCCTAGGACTCAGTGAAACTGTTGATACAATCCTTCAGGAACAGGACGCTCAAGCTGACACTGAACGCATCCCTCGTTTTACCTTTAATGTAAGTGAAAAAATTCTTAACATGTTAAACACTGAGGGAATAGGCAACGTAAAAACTGTTTTTAGCGAAACTAAAGCGCAACAATCAAGGGCTGAAGGTAAAGAAAGAAGTAAAACATTTGCTGGGGTTAAAGCAAAAACTGTTCGTGGCAGTCCTTTTAATGTTCAGGTTCAAACTAGGCTGTTCACACCTGTCCTATCTTATAGACAACTCGAAGGTCAGTCCGTTGTAATGTTTAGCTATCCCTGTGGGGTGACAGTAAGTGATAAAGATGAGATTGCAGTGACTGAGTTAGGCAACCACAGGGTATCAGTCTTCAGTAGTGGCGGTACCCACTTAAGATCGTTTGGTAAAGCGGGTCGTAGGAATGGTGAATTTGTCTTCCCTAAAGGGATCACTTTTGATAGAAATGGTAACATTATAGTGGTGGACGGTGATAATCATAGAGTGCAATTGTTCAGTGGAAAAGGTAAGTTTCTTCGCAAGGTTAACAAGGAAGTTAAACAAGGAAATGTTGATCACCAGCTTACGGATCCTAACGGTTTATCAATAACCGACAACGGTGATATCATTGTTGCTGATAGTGGTAACAAATTAATCAAGATATTCTCTCCTAGTGGGGAGTATTTACGTAAATTTGGCGGAGCAGGTTCTTTGGTCAAACCCTATCACTGTATCCAACAAGGGCAAAATTTTATAGTCTCAGACTGTGATGATAATTCCATTAAAATGTTTGATCTTGAGGGAAAGTTAACTTTTAAATTTGGAAAAGAGGGGGACAAGGATGGAGAGTTCAATCAACCTCGTTACTTGTCGGTTAACAAAGAAGGATTTCTAATGGTCTGTGATGCATGGAATCACAGAGTTCAGGTCTTTCGACTGAGCGGAAAGTTTGTTACAAAGTTTGGAGGTAGAGGTAGTGAGACAGGAGAGTTTGAGTATCCAAACTCTATAGCAAATCTTAGTGATGGAAGGATAGTTGTGTGTGACACTAACAACCACCGAATCCAGATATTTGATCAGATATGATATGTTCTCACCTGTGTTGTAATTAATTAAGATGAAATATCCTATTTTTGATTCAGAAATTCTATAATTTGAAGGAAATGCGCCGGGTAATTTGTATCATGCTTTTACACATTATACTAGAGTCTGGGGACAATAAGTTGCTTCGCTGATAACTTTTATCACTTTTCACATGTAAGAGAGATTTTTTACTTATATACAGTGTGTTTTAAGGTTTGTAAAACATAGATAGTTGTTAGATTTATTTTTGAATTCTTTTCATTATTATGTTAGGATCGCAGATTGATTATTTTTCAAATTAGTAAAAATTATTTGGGTAATAATAAGCAAGAATTAGACAATGAAGGCTCAAGTGATTGTAAATATTATTTTCTTGATAGTCTCTAGTACAATGTTCTTTATTATAACTGCCGATGAAATAATATTTTGTTAAGGTGGTAAAGTGTGAATAAATGGTAGATTATTTGTCAGTCTGAAACTTTGCTGGATCACTGGTCCGTAGCGCTGTCCGTGACGTCACATCCGCTTTTTATGCAAATTAGATTTTGGTCGCCAGTCTGTCACGCGCGAAAATGAAGAGATATCGTTTTTAAAAATACCGTAATATACACAAAGATCTGTCACTTATTAGGAATTTTGTAAGAAAACAGTATTTCTCTTTGTGGCAATTTCCTTCAAAATACCAGGAAGGAAGAATTGAACATCAAATAAGTTCGATCCGGAAGGTGTGTTGAGTCAGTTGTAACAACAAAGTAAACAAATACTCTCATCTAAAAATATCTTTCCCGCATGCAGCAGATTTTAAAAGGACAATCGAACATTTAAATGAAGACCGGTGTGTGGTCGAAGTGAGTCAAGCGACCGACTGCCTGAATTGGTGTTCAAACAGTTCGAAAATGTCATCAACATGTGTTGTTTTGTTTGCTTTCTTGTTTCCAGCCCAGAGCCTGCGAAGACTCGGTACGGTTGCTACTTTTGATTTCGTGTTATTTGGATCTATAATTTCCAAGACAACCAAGGAGTATACCTGTACACAATAAATAAATATAAAAAAGTAATTAAGCTGTTTTAAATAACTGTGCACGTGGAATAAATAATTTGATTAATGAATTTATTATAATGGCGTTTTCCGATTTAGCGGAAATAACGCGGAAACGGAAGGATTTTCCGGATATATAAGTGATACAATTATCCATTAGATTATCCATTAGATTCGAAGCGATTCCAGCGAGTTTTAGTTGAACTAAAACTCGCTGGAATCGCTTCGAATCGACCCCCAAATCACTTTTTAGTTGAACTAAAACTCGCTGGAATCGCTTCGAATCGACCCCAAAACCACTCAAGACACAAGTAAACACACAAATAAGTTCAGGTGAGCCAGTTTTATTCAAATATCTTTCCTAATTTTACGCTCAAATTCGAAGTGAATTTTCCCCATACAAATCCTTATAAATTCGCTATTACACAACAGTTACCCGTAAACATCACTTGAGCTTGGGCTACCTGTGCTGTATGTTGACTTAATTTTAAACATTTTCGACCCAGGGGGGGGGGGGGGGGGGGGGTGACTCCCTTATATAAGCTATATAGGTATGTGCAGCCCCAAAGGGTATGGTTTTTAAGTCGTTTTGGTCTGAACTTTAGGGTATAGATTTTGACCATTTTGGTCTGAAATAGGGTATGGTTTGCGCACTCTGGTCTGGAATTTGGTATGGCTTTTAGATGAAGCTACTTTTTTCATCCCTTGAGAAATACGGTTTGATTAACATCAGGAATTAGAAGCCCTTTTCAAATGTTCACGCAAATGGAAGCACTTCGTGGTCTGAAATAGGATATCGAATTTTGGGTCAGGTCTGAAATAGGGTAGGGAAAATCGCGTATTTTGGTCTGAAATAGGGTAAGGGTTTTAAGAAGCGTGCCGCACACCCCCACCCAAATTTTCGGGGAGTAGCCCCCCCCCCGGGGATTTTTGTCTGCAGGCAATTTTAAATAGGCCATTTGCACGATGACGTCATATGACTTCAACTACCACAATCCTTCAGTTTTTTTGTTTTGTAGTGCAAATTAGGGACATTGTTATTCAACCTCGTTCCCAGGGCTATTCCCTAACCTCACTGGGATTACAAAATTTAAACTAGTGTATCCAAAAGATAGTAACTGCTGCGGTAAATTTGTTGTAATAATGCTGTTTTATCATCTCGCTGGTATTACAGAATTTTCTCTTTCGTTTTTTGAGGGGAAGCAAAGCAAATGTAACCGGGATGAATCGACGAAAATTCCAGCTGATAAGACTAATTTTGTTTTGTAATTCACGCATCAAGTTCCTGCAATGTCTGTAGAATATTGTTGAGTAAAGGACGCGTTGACCACGAGGAAGGTGCGAAAATTTAGGTTAATTACTGTGTTCGCGTCTCCCAAGCTCAGCTCAGGTTTCGCCTCCCCAAGCGCTCAGCTCAGTTCAGTCTCATCGACTGCTGTCGGAGTGATTTCAAGTAAATATGTCTTTTATTCCGTACAATCTTCGAAAATCTTTGCCATTCAACGGTCCTATCACCATGCCTCACAGTCCTCGCTCAACTCGCGGTAGTCTTCGACACTTCAGTTCCGATTTCGACTGGGACATGTTGGACCAAAATATTACAAATCTCGCAGCCAACAGCTTGAAGCAGCAAGCGAGGCTCTTGTTCGTGGCGCAGTGCATTCTGGCCCAAAATGTGTTCGTGGCGCAGTGAATTCTGGTAAAAAGCGATCAAATCGAGATTTTTCCTAGCTTATATTTTTTTCTCATATATCTCTCTTAAATCCTGATTATGTTGCTGCTCACTCGCTACGCTCGTTCCGCAGCAATAATAAAAGGAAAAACGAAATGAATTCTGGTAGTTGTAGTCAAATGACGCCATCGTGCAAATGGCCTATTGTAGGAGCACCATACTCATAGAACCTGCTATGCCCGTCACAGGGGGAGGTGGTGAACTCGTCAATGTTTTTGTCCCGATGATCATGGCCATCGTGACGTCACGAAGAGAGAAGCGTGCGTGTTTGTCCAGTTTTCGAAATTGGCGCCGTCGCCGAGCGACCTTAAAACCAGGAATGACGGAATGGCGGAAAATCGCCCCAAATACTAAAAGGAGGAATGGCGGAAAATCGCCCCAAATACTAAAAGGCGGAACTATAAATATAAACTAGTGTATCCAATGGATAGTGAATGCTGCGGCAAATAGGATATATTCAATTGATACTCTCGGCAGCGTGAGACACTCATGGTGTTGAATTGCCAAAACAAACAAAAAATGTATTTTGGCAAGAGAACATAAAGCTATATGTTCTCTTGATTTTGGCTAAATGAGAAATGCACGCACACAAAAACAAATCTACTTGAATTCGTAAATGGATCATCTTGTAGTTAAAAACTTAAATTGTACCGGCTAGGCTGTTTAACCCAGCTCTTACAAAAAGCTTTGACTTGAAATAAGTTACCTCCAAAAGCGATTATTATTCATCGATATTTTGTCAGCATACCTTTTTCTTAATTTGAGTTTACTTTAAAACAAGAAGACAATATAGTGCCTTTCAGATAAGCTGTAATTTGTAGGAGTCTTGTAAGCTCTCGTCGACCTTGTGTCAAGAGTCACGGGTAACCTGATCATAAGTTCCCGAGTTATTTCCTGTGGATATTCACACAACACCGAGACGGCCGAGAACAAAGCGCTTTCAGATTCGCGTAACGAAAGTGTCCTTGATATTTCATGCCGACAGAGCTCATAAAAATAACACGGACCTGATTCGCATAAAGTGTTTAATTCAAAGAAGAATATTCTTAATATTTCCACGGCCGTTACAAAAAGCGCTTTGATTACAAAAACAATGTCCTCGTTATTTCGTGTCGAAAGAACTCAGAACTTATATATCTTTTGTTTACACGACACAGCTGTCACTGTGATTCTCGCTACACAAGCTATAATGCCGCGGAGAACTCTGGTAAAAAGTGTGGTGAAATGCAATGCATTCTGGTAAAAAGTGTGGTTAAATGCAATGCATTCTGGTAAAAAGTGATAAATTCGAGAATTCGTCCCACCTTATATATCTCTCTTAAATCCTGATTATGTTGCTGCTCGCTCGCTGCGCTCGCTCCGCAGCAATAAAAAAATATAAAAAATCGCATAAACATATAAATCTAAATAAAAAAAATAATAAACATATAATACTAGTGTATCCAAAAGATAGTAATTGCTGCGGTAAATTTGTTGTAATAATGCTGTTTTGTCGTCTTGCTTGTATTACAGAATTTTCTCTTTCATTTTTTGAGGGGAAGCAGAGCAAATGTAACCGGGATGAATCGACGAAAACTCCAGCTGATATTAAGACTAATTTTGTTTTGTAATTCACTCATCAAGTTCTTGCAATGTCTGTAGGATATTGTTGAGCACAGGACGCGTTCACCACAAGGAAGGTGTGAAAATTTAGGCGAATTATTGATAATGAGTATGTTGTGTTACTAGCTAGCCGTATCGAGTTCGCGTCTCCACGCGCTCAGCTCAGTTCAGTCACATCGACCGCTGTCGGAGTGATTTCAAAATAAATTTGTCTTTTATTCCGTACAATCTTCTAAAATCTTTGCTATCCAACGGTCCTATCGCCATGCCTCACAGTCCTCGCTCAACTCGCGGTAGTCTTCGACACTTGAGTTCAGATGTTGGACCAAAATATTACAAATCTCGCAGCCAACAGCTTGAAGCAGCAACCGAGGCTATTGTTCGTGGCGCAGTGCATTCTGGCCCAAAATGTGTTCGTGGCGCAGTGAATTCTGGTAAAAAGTGATCAAATCGAGATTTTTCCTGGCTTATATTTTTTTCTCATATATTTCTTTTAAATCCTGATTATGTTGCTGCTCACTCGCTACGCTCGTTCCGCAGCAATAAACCGTGTTTAACTAAAAAACTTTTAAACGTGTTTATGCTTTGATGTGATGGGGCATTAGTCACCGTTGATGTTATTACCAGTTGATGTTAGCTCAATATGATTTTCGTTAATGATTAGTTTTGTAATTTAGACTGTATTAAGACGAAGTAAGTCACCGCTTGTGATTTCATGTCTGCTTTTGATTACGAACCTATACTTTGACTTTACTCGAAAAAGAGGAAATGATAGATTGTCTAATGGACGATGAGTTCAAAAATTAAAAATCCAAACGTTGTATTGCTTGCCCTTTTCTTAGTTTTGTCTTGGGGTTATCTATCATTAAAATGTTGATCTGCAGGGACCGGATGAGTGACTGAATAACAGCCAAATAAAAGAAGATCATCATGACAAGTGTTATACTATTTTCTGTAATGTGGTGATGCTTGTTATCCTTTCACACTGCAGTACAAGACCTGGCTGCTGATCAGTTTGTGTCCTTGGGCAAGCCTGCGTTTTCTTCTTGCATTATGGAAGTAATTTTAGCGGTTTCAGGAAGTTCCGTTTAATTGAAAAACATGCATGTCTAGGTGTAAACCATGCATATGCATATATTTCGCTAGTACGGTTCATTGCTGTGGCAATGGATGAGAAATTACTCCGGCGTTCCGCTTAATTCATTGGTAAATTTCCGCGGAAGTAATATTTTTGAGAAAACCTTAATGACCAATCAGAAAACCAAACAACGCAAAAAAGAAATAGACCTGGTGTGATAGCACTCTCATTCAGGATCATTTTGGTCTTACATATATGCCCCTTGACACACAGGAAAATTTGGTAAAAAAAGGTCAATTGGTTAGAAAATCTCCCATGAAAACTTCTAAATCGTCGACGTATCGGCTAAAAGAGCTTCCAATCATGACAGGGGCACTTTCGTTATTCTTGATACCTAACCATTTTCTACGGTATTTTCTTCCATCTCTTCCGCGAGCACTTATTTATATTAGATGTTTATTATTTTTTATTTAGATTTATATGTTTATGCGATTTTTTTATATTTATTTATTTAAATTTATAGTTCCGCCTTTTAGTATTTGGGGAGATTTTCGGCCATTCCTCCTTTTAGTATTTGGGGCGATTTTCCGCCATTCCACCCTTTAGTATTTGGGGCGATTTCCCGCCATACCACCTTTTAGGATTTGGGGCGATTTTCCGCCATTCCTCATTTTAGTATTTGGGGTGATTTTCCGCCATTCCGTCGTTCCGCCGTTCCGCCGTTCCGCCGTTCCGCCGTTCCACGATTCCTGGTTTTAGGGTCGCCAGCCGTCACCATTTGCAAATACAACTTTTTCAAGCTTGTTTTCCTACTTATTCAAGCTTCAAAGCGTTTTGTGTTTGGACAGAAAGGTGTAACGATGATGTTTCCTTCTGTGGAGGTAAGTCAATTTTCATTGTAGTTAAAAAGTCATCCGTATAGGAGTTTTAAAGAACTTAGGTCATTTTCCTCAAGTGAAGAATTTTGTGGGGAATTTGGTTGCTTGCACGCTAAAATTGCTTTTTTTCGAGATCGGTTCAATATAGAAACGTGAAATTTGGTCCAGGAAAAGGTTATTTCCATAGAAAAACATTTTTTTTTTTTTTTTTTTTTTAAGAAAAACGACAAAACGTTTTAGTTTGAAAAACATGTTTCGACAGCAACTTCTGTCATCTTCAGTTAATTAGTAGTGTACAAAGCGTTGACAGTGAATATATAAGTGGAAACAAATGTTAATTATGCTAGTAACAACAATGTAAATAAAAGCGTGACAATGTGAGAATTATAAGGATAGTTTCAAATTTACATGATGTAATTGTTGATTCAAAGACGGTTTTTCTCTATGAATATGAAAAGCCTCTTTTATCTTAAGTTGGAAACTCGTAGAAGCGTGATCTAAAATATGAAAGCAATCTTGTGAACACAAGGTACGGCAATGTTCAGAATTCAGTAGATGTTTGAAAATGTGCGAGGTCCTGTCATTGACTAAGTGCTCACGCACGCGTGTGGAAAAATGCCGGGTTGTTTCGCCGACATAACAGGCATTACAGCCCGCACATACAAACTTATAAACCACACGCGAACGAAGCCCGTCAGGGACAGGGTCTTTCACGCTAAACATGTTGCCTATCTTAAAGGAAGAAAAAACTAATTGCTGCCGGCAGGCAGTCTACTAATCGTGTAGAGTCCTGTGTAGAATCGAGAATCTAGAATTCTGTCCTTCTGTCCTTCTGTCTGTCTCGGTTTTCCGATAGTAACAATGAAATATTGTTTGAGAACCAATTAAGAGCGGTAGAATGTTCTACGAAACCGTCGGCAGTCTCGGGAGAGCCTCGGCATCCAATCAAAACAAAGTAATGACAAGCCGACTCGAGCCTGCATAGGCGATGCACGACGAAGCTGTTTCTGTTTCGACGCCATATTGGACTGGTTTTCAAGCTGTTTTGCTGTCCATTCGACTTGGTAATGTCTAAAAGTACGCTGGAAATCAGTTAAATATGGACAAAGGTTCTTCTCAGGGCCAACGTAGTTGCTGGATCTCTGTTGAACAAGACGCTGTGGGAGCGTATACATGTACTTAGCTTGGGCGTCGTTGTATTACTGTTAGGCATATTGGAAAATAAGCCTACATGTCTTGGGAATCTGCTAAGGAATCTGCATGCACGTTACTTCACGATTTGATAATAGGTAGTATTGGGATAGTGTGAGCACGCTAACAAAGAAGCGCGTTAACCTTCAAAAACAAGAAGACGGAAGCGTGCGAGATCGCACGCAAATTATTAAAATAGCGTGTCCACTGTGTCAGAATCTTTCAGTTTATTTTGTCTGGTCCGGAACCGGGGTCAAAACAACTTTTCAAATTGAGAGTTTTGCTGGAAGTATTCCAGCCATCATTATAATAAATTTTGAATGAAACTTATAAATTTAATCAAAGTTAACGACAGAAGTTATAATTTAGGGCGAGAGAAACAAATTTAGCCCTTTCTATATTTTTTCAGTTGAGGTAAAAATGCTGCAATTTGCATAATGTGAAAAGTAATTTGAAACCTTCCCAGTAACGCAACGCATCTTGCAAAAAAAGTCCAATTTTTAATATTCCTCCGTATCCGAAACAAAGAATAGAAAATTAAATGAAAAAAGTGATCACTTTGAGGTTATTTTCGCTCGAGAAACATTCACTTAAGCGCAAGCGAAACTCGCAAGAAACGATCATTGTTAACATCTTCATCGGCGGTGAATTTTTTGCACCCGAGGCTGTTTTGTTCCTCCAACTTCACGACTATAAAAATTCATGAAAGGCAAACAACCGAAAGAAGTGAAATAAATTGGGATTCCTACCACGCTTATATTTCTTCCTTCGCTGTCCAGTGTTCACTTTTTATTAAACAAACGCTATGTTTTCGTCTATAAAATCTGACGCGGATGATTCGAGAATCGGGAAAATAACCAGCACGAAATCAAGACAAATAGACTATTTACATGTGGGAAAAATCTGAGACCTTCCGGAATGCACAGAACTAAAGGAGTTTTGCCAAATTCCACGGCGATGGCGTAAATTTGATTTATGCCTAACCAGCATCTCGCAATGAGGCAGCACTTCACTTCCAATATGGAACTACTAGTTTTATATCCAAATCATTACAATAGTGCTTGATAAAGTGACGAATCTTTTTCTGAGTAACGACAGAAAAATGGCCTGTATAGGGCAGCTTAAAGTAAAATGTAGGTGAAGTGGGAAGAGAATCCCGGGGACAATGATTACTTAGGGTCCCAGTAATGTAGCGGTTTACAACTCTTTCAATTAAATGGGCAGGGAAAATATTCTTTTTTAGGATTTCCATAAGCTTAGTAATGTCCTCGTGTAGCCCCAACCAGGTGTTATTAATCTTATAGGCCCTATCAACAAGAGTCCTGATGAGACCCACTTTGTAAGAGTACGAGGTAAAACTGAAATAATTGGTTAATAACCCAGTAAAGGTTTTCTTGCGGTAAACTCTAGTAAGAAAAGAATTGGGATCATTATTGTCAATTAGAACATCTAAAAAGGGTAATTGGTGCTGAGCTTCTTTTTCCATGGTAAACCTGATGTTGGGGTGTCTAGAGTTGATGTAATCAAAAAACAAAATGGCATCATGTTCCGAGTGAAATAAACAAAAAGTGTCATCAACATATCGGCGGTAAAATAAAATTTCGGAGCCTTGAAAATTATCCAACCATAGTTTTTCATGATGTCCCATAAAAAGATTAGCTAGAACGGGGGCAAGGGGAGACCCCATGGCTACACCATCAATTTGGTCATAGAAAGAACCATTAAATAAGAAATGAGTCTGGGCGGTAGCTACAGTAAGGAGGCTTCTAAGATCAGGTTTGCTTAACTTAAGGTCGGGATTGCCCTCGGAAATGTAATTATATTATCAAGCACTATTGTAATGATTTGGATATAAAATTAGTTTTTTCTTCCTTTAAGATAGGCAACATGTTTAGCGTGAAAGACCCTGTCCCTGACGGGCTTCGTTCGCGTGTGGTTTATAAGTTTGTATGTGCGGGCTGTAATGCCTGTTATGTCGGCGAAACAACCCGGCATTTTTCCACACGCGTGCGTGAGCACTTAGTCAATGACAGGACCTCGCACATTTTCAAACATCTACTGAATTCTGAACATTGCCGTACCTTGTGTTCACAAGATTGCTTTCATATTTTAGATCACGCTTCTACGAGTTTCCAACTTAAGATAAAAGAGGCTTTTCATATTCATAGAGAAAAACCGTCTTTGAATCAACAATTACATCATGTAAAATTGAAACTATCCTTATAATTCTCACATTGTCACGCTTTTATTTACATTGTTGTTACTAGCATAATTAACATTTGTTTCCACTTAGGGATGGACCATTAGAAAAGTGATGGGGGGGGGGGGTGGGGCAAAAGCAAAAAAAAAAAATTTCCCCAGTAAATTATTAAGAAAAAAAAAATATTCCCACGCATTATCGCAAAAAAAAAAAAAAATCTGCCCAAGGACAATTACAAAAATAAACTATTAAAAAAAAAAAAAAAATATTCCAGCCATCGAGTGAAAAAAAAAAAAATTTCCACCTTAGGTGGACAAAAAAAAAATTTCTTGCCTCTCCCAAAGTTCCCACCCCCCCCCCCCCCCATCACTTTTCTAATGGTCCATCCCTTATATATTCACTGTCAACGCTTTGTACACTACTAATTAACTGAAGATGACAGAAGTTGCTGTCGAAACATGTTTTTCAAACTAAAACGTTTTGTCGTTTTTCTTAAAATTATAACCTGCCTGCTAACATCTAGACCTTTTAGAAAAACATTTCAATTGAAGTTAATGTCGAAGAATCAGCAGAAAAAATGATCAGTCCATTTGAATGTCACACAGTAGAGTAAAAATTTAATATAAATCTCTGAACTTATTAAAAAAATTCTACAATGTCAATTTAATATTTCAACAATAAATTATTTTTGTTGAAGATATTGTTACACATAATTAAAACAACCCAGGTTAAGATAAAAATCACTAACGGAAATGGTCTCTCCTCAGGAACCACCATTTAATAAAAAGACTGGTGGTCTCTTTATGTACCCCCTCTCTCCCCACCTAAAAAGATGGTGTCTTGTTCACATAGTCCCCATTCTATCAGGAGTAGAAACTGAGAGAAAGATAAAAATATTCCTGTGCCATTTTACTAGCAATGCAAGCTTCATGCAGACAGAATATTAAACTCTCATCTCTGATTTTTAGGCCAAATAAATGTGTCCATTGCACTCATTAGATAGGTGGTATGTTGTGTAACCCCCTATCCCTACACAGGGTGGGTCCTCGTCGAGTATACTTGTTAATTATGACCACTTCCCTAAGAGCCACCATCTGTAAAGTGATGCTGGCATTTTTCCTGCAGCAAATGACAATGAAAGAGGTCATGAAAGCTAGTAATTAATTGTATGAATGATAACAGTTATAGGAAACTTGTTCAATCTGACCCAATCTCTGAGCTGGACAGCAAATCGAGATTTTGTTACCATGTACATGTGTTACACTCTGTTAAAAATGACGAGAATGCCATTATTTTAAAAGTGGTGGTGCATGTCTAGGGAAGAACTGAAACAGTAACATATTGTTTTCTTGAGGCTCTTGTTAGATATTTTGAAAGTAAACCAGGTGGACTGATCCAGACGAGTTGAAATTACTAACACTTGCTCCAGAAACAAGACAAGAGGAGAGCATCACCATTTTCAATGACGTCCAAAAAAATTGATAAAAGAGAAATTTGACTCAAAATACCACACAGTCTAGCCTAAAAACAATATTCGGACATAATATGACAGCACTGCATGATGGCAAAAAACTCACAGGAGATAGCCCACTCTTTATGGCCCTTCATGAGCATGTTGCGTTGACTTGTAAAATTAACAGGACTTGTCAATGATAAAGAATTTTTGGAACTTCTGTGGTATTAGATGTAATCGCCAATTAGTAGGAATTCAGTTTCCATCCGGTGTTTTGTTTCTCATACCGCGTGCTTCATTAAATTTCTCGGAAACATAGCCTGTGACAGCCGCTTCCTCCCCTCAGAAAAAAATCGGAGGAAGCTACGGAAACATTGATTTCAACATAGGGATCCCGCGCGTTTATTTAGAATGATCATAGAATAAAGTTACAAATGAACTTACGTTGTGGCTGCAATCCCGGCATAAGTTGATTTCAGTTATTCAACAGCACATTTGGATTGAAACACAACATCACGTAACCATTTTTTAACTTTATTCTATTATCATTCTAAATAAACGCGTGGGTTCCTTATGATTTCAATAACGAGTAGGAACACTTGTGTTGATACACAGTACGTTTACGTGCAATTTTAAAAAAGTTATAGTATTGCGAGCATCCACCGCCTCCCCAGCGAATTAAGTTTTCACAATGCTCACAGTAGTTGAAAGTCCTTTTAATCAGAATTTTTTTCGATCTCACAACGTTCTCTCTTCATCTGGCCCCCCGGGGGGATACCGGTCACAAGACAAACTATTTGAGCTTAACACCTTCGTCGTTTACCGTCGCTTTTCATCACGGATATAAAGACCTTGTTAGATAATCTACATGACGAAGTATCCTGTTCTATGTGCATGTGTACGTTCACTGATCCAAAGCAGTTGCCATGCTTGCAGAGTTTCTGCCTACACTGCCTGAACGAGATTCAACGAACAAGCGGCATCCATGGAAAAATTACATGCCCCGAATGCAGGAGAGAGTTCAGAATCTCTGGAAGTGGAAATCCTAGCGAATTTCCCACCAACTTTCGCATTAACAGTTTGCTGGATGTACTGGCAATTAAGCAGTGCAAAACACTCGGAGTGAAATGTGGAAACTGCGATGAAAATAAGGAACGCAGCTTTTACTGCTTCCAATGTTGTTGTTTTTGGTGTGATTTATGCATCAGTTCGCATAACCGGATCAAAGCCAACAAAAAACACAGGGCGCTGGCGCTGAACGACTTTCAAGATCAAGACTTTGAGAACATTCTAAAGCGACCAGCGTTTTGCCAGAAGAAAGATCACGAAAAAGAAGAGTTAAAGTTCTTTTGCAAGGTGTGTAAAGTCGCCATTTGCAACGCTTGTGCTTTAACAGACCACGAAGGACACGCTAAGATGATTCTAAAAACAGCGGCGAGTGAGAAGAAAGTACAACTACAGTCTGGGATAAAATCGCTAAAGCAGAAAGCACAAGAAAAGAGAAACGAAGTCGACAAAATCGACCAAACCAGCATTGAAGTTCAAGTGCAAGTAGCTGACGTCAAAAGTCAAGTGCAGACGAGTGTCGACAAAATGATCGCGATCATCGAAGCGAAAAAACAAGATATTTTTCACGCAGTTGATAATCAAGCGAAAGAATCACTCGAGTGCCTGGAATTGAAAAAACGTGAAGTTGAACATCAAGTGAAAACAATTGAATCAGCAATCAAACAAACTGAAACTCTGTTGAAACAAAGCTCCAGCGCTAAAATCCTAGGACTCAGTGAAACAGTTGATACAATCCTTCAGGAACATGACACTCAAACTAACTTTGACACTGAACGCATCCCTCGTTTTACCTTTACTGTAAGTGTAAAAATTCTTAACATGTTAAAAACTGAGGGAATAGGCAACGTAAAAACTGTTTTTAGCGAAACTAAAGCGCAACAATTAAGGGCTGAAGGTAAAGAAAGTAGTAAAACATTTGCTGGAGTTAAAGCAAAAAATGTTCGTGGCAGTCCTTTTGATGTTCAGTTTCAAACCAGACGCGTACGGTTCAGACCTGTGCTATCTTTTGGACAAAAAGGTCGGTCTGTTGAAATGCTTTCCAATCCCTGGGGGGTGGCAGTAAATGATCATGACGATATTGCAGTGATTGAGTTTGGTAACCACAGAGTGTCAGTGTTTAATAGTGACGGTACCCACTTAAGATCGTTTGGTAGAAACGGTGGTAATAATGGTGAATTTAACTGCCCTACAGGGATCGCTTTTGATAGAAATGATAACATTATAGTGGCGGACTGTGATAATCATAGAGTACAATTGTTCAGTGGGAATGGTAAGTTTCTTAGTAAGTTTGGTAAACAAGGAAGTCTTGATCACCAGCTTAAGAATCCTGAAGGTTTATCAATAACCGACAACGGTGATATTATTGTTACTGATCGTGGTAACAAATTAATCAAGATATTCACTCCTAGTGGGGAGTGTTTACGTAAATTTGGCGGTGCAGGTTCTTTGGTCTCTCCCTATCACTGTATCCAACAAGGGCAATATCTTATAGCCTCAGACTGGGGTGATGATTCCATTAAAATGTTTGATCTTGAGGGAAAGTTTGTTTTTAAATTTGGAAAGTATGGGGACAAAGATGGAGAGTTCAATCGGCCTTGTTGCTTGTCGATTAACAAAGAAGGATTTCTAATGGTCTGTGATGAATCCAATCACAGAGTTCAGGTGTTTGAACTGAGCGGAAAGTTTGTTACAAAGTTTGGAAGTGAGGGTAGTGAGACAGGAGAGTTTCTGTGTCCAACCTCTACAGCAAATCTTAGTGATGGAAGGATAGTTGTGTGTGACAAGTGTAACAACCGAATCCAGATCTTTGACCAGATATGATATGTTCTCAACTGTGTATGTTATAATAACAAAAGATGAATTATCCTATTATTGATTCAGCAATTCTATATTTTGAAAGGAAATGATGTGGGTTTTTTATTATGTTTTTCTAATTTTTTTACTAGAGGACAATAAGTTGCTTCGCAGATAATTTTTATTAATTAGGTTCTCTCTGTTTTCACATGTAAGAGAGATTTTTTATTTATATACAGTGTGTTTTAAGATTGTAGTTGTTAAATTTAATTTTGAATTCTTTTCATTATTATGTTAGGATCGCAGATTAATTATTTTTCAAATTAGTAAAAATTATTTTGGTAATAATAAGTAAGAATTAGACAATGAAGGCTGAAGTGATTGTAAATATTATTTTCTTGATAGTCTCTAGTATCGGGGGTGGAAGCGGAATAATGAATAATGAATAACGGCTTAGAAAAGAAAATGAATAAGGATTATGTAGGGTTTGAATGTGGATAAAGAATAATGAATGTAACTTTGAATAATTATTTATTATAGAGAATTGATAGAGATCACGATCGAAGCTTCAGAAGTTTAACTTGCTCGAAATTACATTCAAAATACTCAGCGCGTTCCCCTTATTATTTGGGAATGACTTTCATTAATCGGGAACGGATTGCATTATTGAATTCAAAATTCAGGTTTTAAATTGATTATTGGAATCTTCCAACGGTAGCCTCATTCGATATAACGAATGTTGATTGGTTTATTTACTGACATGGGTCAAAATACGCAACCGTTGGTCGCTGTTGGTTTCAGAGAATTCAGTCGCTTGGACTTCATAGGAAATTTTCTTCACTTTCGGTGAAAATTTCTCTTTCAGTACCAGCACACTACCATTTTAAGAATTCTTCCTCGGAGTTTTGTAAATGCAGAGCTTATTTACGTCAAAAAAATACTCAGTGATGAATTTTTGTTGAGCGAACGGAAATAGAGTCCGAAGTGATGACGTCACAAAAACTAAATTTGTGAAATTATGGGATTTAATTAGATATTCGGAAAGGGCATGACGAAAAATGCCCGCTTGCCAAAAATCAGCATCTTATTGCAATTTGGGGGTGAGATATTGGCACCGTTATGCTCTGATGACTCCATACAAACCTTTCTAATCTTTGCCTTGGTTCATTACGTAATGAACCAAGACAAAAATTGTCTTTGCCATCACCTACCCCTCCCCACCCCCAATACGGGAGAGGGGAGGGGAGGGGAGGGGAGGGGAGGGGGAGGAGCTGGAACGATAGTTCATCTCTTCGAAAGACTGTCATTTCGCAGTATTTACTTACGTGTCCCAAGGTCTTTTGTCCGGCATTGTACAGTTGTAGTATCGCCGGTGTGGGAGCGTAGAGCGATTTTACATCTGCAACTAATTTTCAAAAACTGAAAAGAAACACAAGCGTAAACGATACATGTAGATTTAGCTTCAGTCAAAGAATTCTTATTTTACAGTGAACGATGATGGTTCGATGCAAGCGCAGAGACACGATCAACTTACTTTCGCCTTCGGGGTTCCACAGTGAAAACTTCGTAATGCGATGAACTTCCTGACCGTTCACGGCTTGTTTGAACGTCGGAAGTCGGAATCGATTCCTGATCGGCCGTATTCTTCGCTGAGTATTTAACTGTGTTTAACACATTGGACAGTTCAGACAGTGCAAATGCTTGAAAATCCTGCTTTTGTCAGGGTAGCCTTCAATGGGAGAAAGAACGTAAATCCATTTATTTTCTTAAACATAAATCTGGATGGCGGCAAAAGAGTATTTAATGTATAGAGCGCGTCTGAGAAATTGAACCTAATATTTTTGTTTTCTTTTTCGCCTGCTAACAGGCCACTCTACACTGGATCTTAGTGAGTTTTCGTACAACTTATGTTTTCGACTGTCGCATGCCTTCCCGCAGCGTCATAGTAAAATAGAACTCAACTCAACTCGTAGCTGTGATGTGTCGTAGGGTTATTAACGTACGTGTTTTGAAATCCTAGTACGACAGTTTTCTTGTCATACGCGACAATCGCAAGGAGGTTTGATTTACACTAGCGATTCTTGTTTTAGGTCTGTCGCAAGCTTGTCACATGCGATATTGTTGTACCTTCTATAAATTGTGGGCGGCCTGAACACACCCGGCATAGTAAATCGAACTCAATCCGTGGATTGAGTTCGATTGAGTTCGGCAATCGAACGAAATCGAACACCGAATTTTGTGTGAGTTCGATTTCCGAACCAATGGAACTCAATCCAATGGATTGCGTTCGATTGTGTTCTGTGAATAAATTCGCTTGAACAAAGCTCATATGTTATGTGGCCTCTGACTGCTCGCTCGGTTACTGTACCCAAGCTCTGGTAAACCTATACATGTAAAGCAAGCCCATCGAAAACAGGTTTTTCTCGTCCTTTTTTTTTACCGATTATTCAACAACAAAAATAAACTGTCCGCGGCAGTGAAAGGAACAGAATAGAACAAAGCTATCATTATTTTCGCGTATTACCGTATTCCGAGATTATTGGACCATTTTCATTGTAAGTTAACTTGCAAATGCAGAATGACAACTTAAGTGTTACTTTCATGGAAAGTACAAGCAAATTACTGACCGCGACACAGGCAATGGCATACAACAGCTGGATGATTATGAAAAAATATCTTACTAACAATATATATATGATTCTTTCAAATTCATCGAGGACAATTAACAGTGACTTGGAAAGAAAAAGGTGTACAAGCGTCAGTATATTGGACATCTGGGAACATCTCAGTGTCATGATAGAAAGCATAAATAGTAAATACAACAGTAAGATTATTTTCAAAACCAGTTTTACGAAAATCAAGAGTTCGAAAATCGAACTTTCGATTGAGTTCGATTGTAGGAATATTTTTTGTGTGAGTTCGATCTCGTTCGATTGCCGAACTCGACCAATCGAACTCAATCCACGGATTGAGTTCGATTGAGTTCGATTGAAATTCAGTTCGATTGTGTTCGATTTGCTATGCCGGTTTGCTATGTTCGATTTGCTATGCGTTGAAGCATTATTTTGTCAGTTAATCTCGGCACCGAAAATTCAGTTTTTGACATTTGGATTTTGGTTCAAATCAAATTAGCAGGCGTCTCCTAATCTTTCTTTATTTCCTTTTTCGCGTGAAGCAAAGGTAATAGAAGTCTGCGCGCAGGCTAGTTTATATCTGGGGCGCAATTTCAAGGACGCACGCGAGAGGGGTACGCCTCGCTCGTCGCGCGCGTGTTCTCGAAATCACGCCCTATCCACTGATTTGGTATATACTACTAATGCGGTTACCGTGCGTACATCCCGAAGGACACCAGTGTCTATCCACTGATTTGGTATATACTACTAATGCGGTTACCGTATATCCCGAAGGACACCAGTGTCGGTGAAGAGTCGAGAGTCGCCTCTCGCAAATATCCACCACTGTAATAGTAGATAGATATTATATCCGGTATCCCACAGAACACTTGCATGCACTGTTTTATCCTTGCAAATATGTATCGATAAAAAATGTGCAGTTTTAAAGAAAAAAATGGCTTCTTTCTTTTATACGAGAGCCAATAAGAAAACAGATTATTCCCACGCCCCGACACTGCGGCGTGCGGGAAAAAAATCGTAGGATTTTATTAAAGCTTAAGTGTTTGGGAACACTCGTTCGTCAGCAACAATTTACTTTTAGTATATACTGAAACAGTGGATAGCATTGTTGGCGTGCTCTGATTGGCTACTGATTTGCGCGCGAGAATTGTAATCGTTGACAGGAATAAATGAGTTAAAAATCATCATTTTCGTTATATTATCTCACTGTTTCAGTATATACTTTCGCGGCTCGGTAAATAACCACCACTACCCACCTCCACTTCGGTGAATAGTTGTTAAATAGTCCGGCTCTTAGTGGAGTAAAAAGAAGACATGCTTGCATACGAAGAGTGAAAGAAAGCCAAAACGAAAACCTCCAGGGAAGAGAAGGTACTTATTGCAAGGATTTCTTAATCAAAAGTTTGGGTGTATTAATAAATTGTGCATGGACATATTCAAATAAACTTTAATGTAGCAGTTCTCTCCTCTGGTGCTGTATATCACTAATGATGTACACTGTGGTGGCTGTGCTGTTCTGCGACCAACTGTGCGAAATGTGATACACAGTTCTGGATTGCCAATAGAAAACACCACTGCAGGTAACATAAGTCTTTCTTGAGTTGTGATGTTTAACCCTATTCAGACTGGGGGGGGGGGGGGGGGCGGGCTTTTCGAACCCCCCCCCCCAGTAAAATTGTGATAACTCTTACACCGAAATAGCTATGAGGCTGAAATTTTCTGATTTTTCCTAGAATTTATCTAGGGACATTTTGGTATCCATAACATGTCAGTGTGATTAACCATGTTGCCATGGCAACCGGTTTTTGACACATAGGTTTTCAAAATATTAAAATATGGTGAATTTTTTATTTTAAGATCTTGTTCTTTGACTTATAGTGCATTTTCTTGTTAGAATAGTTTTTCTTGGGACTAGTTCTTGAAAGACATCAAAAATTTTTAACATCAAATATTTGGGGGGAGGGGTAGGTAAATTTTTGCTCTCTTTTACTGAAAGACAAACATTTTGTATTATTTATTAAATAACGCTTCTAAGTTCATTGTTTGGATAATAAACATTAGTTTGATACGTGTTTTATACATTCTGATCCTATTCTCTTTTAGATATTTTTTAAATTTTAATTTAAACAAAAAAAAAGGAAATCCAAGATGGCGGATCCAAGATGGCGGATCCAAGATGGCGGATCCAAGATGGCGGACAATAATTTCAAAATTATAGTTTTATCGCCTTATTTTTGCTCTTTCTCGCTTTACAAGTGTGTCCTTGTTTGTATTTATTATGTTTTAATATTAAAGAGATGATTTTACAGTTATATTTGATATTATAAGTATCTGGATGGAAAAATATCAAAGAAACGTCGGAAAAACAAAAATGACGTCATTGTGACGTCATAATTGGGTGTGGCAGATCAAAACTGGGTATGAGGTTTCCTGGTATGGAGGTGAACATTGTGTGAAAATTTCATGGTCCTAGCCTTACTGGTTCTAGAGATATAAAGGGGGGGGGGTCCGAGGAGCCCCCCCCCCCCCCAGTCACAGATTGCCTAAAAAAGCCCAGTCTGAATAGGGTTAATACAGTTGAAGCGCTTCTTGCAACCATTCTCGTAAGAGACCAACTCCCCTAAAATAGCACCCTCATGAAATCCTGTTTAATGTGAAATTCTCATTAAAACTTTTTAACTAAAAGCTCTCATATAAGCGACCAGCTCTAGTTGCAACCGCCTTTTCCATGATTTTCCAAATCCCCAAAGTTGTCGCTTACTGTAAATCGTTTATTAACTGGCCCTGCTGCCAAAACGATAGCTTATACTTTTATTTTTATTCTCTGTGCTATGTATGTTTAGAAACTATGGGTTTGTCTTTTGTGGAACTTGTTCTGAAAAGATACCGCCGCCTGAAGAACAGTTTTATGGCCCGGTCAGGGTTTCCTTTGCAGGCTTTGAAGAGCTGGTCACCCTCCCTTCAAGAACGGGAAAATGAGAGAACAGAGAATGAGGGCACATTAATGTAGCAGGCTTGTGATAGATTCGTGGTCACTCTTTGTGACTAATCATGGCTTCTTTCATGGTTCACCTTTGATCATATGAATTGATAGGAATGAATGTTTAATAGTTAACAATATTATATTTTTCACTGTAGTTGAAAGCTGAAAGTAACAGCGCGGAAAGTCTAGCTTGTAACCTTTTGTCACATAGTTTGACTGTGGGTGACATTTGGCAAAAAATTGTTGACAGCTTTTATAATGATGGCTCCAGAGGCTCCAGATTACAAGAATGCCTATCGCCGGACATAACCTTCAACATGGGTCACGTGGGTGACGTTTCAAAATGCTCCACTGTTTTTGAAGGATTCTTGTCCAGGTCCTTTTTTACGCGCAGCCAGTTTGAATTCGGAGAAGGCCCTGGAGAAGAATTTAGAGACCTTTAACACCTTATAAGGGCCGGTTCCGACTAACGACGGAAGCGGAATCGGAATCGTAGTAAAGTTACGATCTAGTGGAACTCAATACGACGTAAGCGGATAGTAAGCGACGGAAGCGGAATCGGAAGAAAAAGAATACCTTCTGATCCTTCCGATTCCGATTCCGTCGAGCTTCCGATTCCGATTGAAATGGAACGTAAGGCTGCACTTCCCGACTCCCAACTCCGCTTCGGATTACATCACCCTTGGGAACAAACCCTTAAAGGCATACAGGTGGTATATGAGAACCAGGCTTAAACTAGACTGAAGTAAATTATCTTACTTTACTGGCCGCGCAATCCCGGTAAAGAGTGCCATTTGCATCTGTGTAACTTGCACCTGTCGCTGAGAGAACCTGATTAATTGCAGTGAAAGAAAAAAAAAAATCTTTTTAATTTTGAGTATGTTAGCTTTTCACCGAAATGAATTGTAACAAGCCGCCGCTATTGACGATGACGATACCACTCCTTGATGGAACTAAAATTAATATAGCTCACTCTTAAGTTAATATTTAATTCCGCAAAACCTCTAGCTCTTATCAAGGAACCGGAACATGAGAATGCCTTTGTCAAAGTCAGTCCGAAATACGTTTCGTATTATTAAATCTAGCAGGTGATGTATGCATATCAAACAGCCAATCCCTAAGTTACTTTAATTTAACGATGTGTGTATCCACAGAGTTTCGGAACAAATCAACGGCCAGAACCCTGTTAAGTTATGATACACATTAAAGTTGTTAATTCTGAATCTAAAAGCTTGGATGCATGGATCCCTTGTTATTCCGGCAGTGGAATAAACATTCTGCCGACACTTTTGCCTTATTAATGATGCAAATTAAATTTGTGTTCGTTTATAGTAACAAATCGATCGCTTAATTCGATTTTATTTTTATTTTGGTGATATTCGTTGCAAAGAACCATTAGCAAGGCAACGCTTTTTTTCCTGATAATTGCAAAATGGATGCAAACATCCCAAACGGTACGAACTATCTTTTGTCTCTTTTTCATTACTGCTAGTTTAGTGAAGAATCGCTGTATATTTTCCGGAGTTGCGCTTTATTTTAGCGATCACGCCTGGGCAAAATTAAGAAAATATATGATGAGCCAAACCTTGGATTGTAATATACACGGCCGAACAGTACGACATTTTAACTGGGCTTAATTGGATTAGAGAAAATCATTTCGTTTTCAGTAATCAAGATTTCCAATCAGAGGAAATTCACATGTAATAGATGAGTTTCCACTGAATTTTGAACTCGGAATTATTCACAATGAATATAAAAATACACGAGAACCCCCCTTTGTCAAAAAAGGCGAATTTGCCGCACAACGCTTAAATTGAATGGGACACAGTGGATATAAAAGATAAAGTATGTAATAACATGTTGGAGCGAGTATTGTTTCTTAAATTAACTACGGGATTTTTTTATATATATAGCAAAGGGTCCTCAGTTAAAAAGCATCATGTAAATTATGTTCATGTCTGTCATGTTTTGGTTTGCACGTTCAGGGGAACTGAGACGAGTAACAACTGATTCGTGCCGCTTGAAATAGTGCGCGGCATTTGATCGAGGTGGCTGACAACAGTTTCTAATAATTTCCAGTGCTTACGCTTTGATGGATCAATACAACCAATTTTCGATAATCTAAGGTGGATTTGAAGCCCTTCCTACATTTCTATTTAACTTTGCAAAACGATGTATCTTAACATGCTGATTACAATTCGATAATAAAAAATGGGGTTCGCCGAGCTCGTTTTTTAGTTACAAACACTTAAAGCTCGAATTAAGGGTGTCTTAACAGGTTTTATTGTTTCTATGGTAATTGTTACGTCATGACAATGACCATAACTTGTTTAACAATGACTGGGCATTTGTTTGACACCATTATTGTAGTACAATGACTGGGCATTTGTTTGATACCATTATTGTAGTACAATGACTGGGCATTTGTTTGATACCATTATTGTAGTACAATGACTGGGCATTTGTTTGATGCCATTATTGTAGTACAATGACTGTGCATTTGTTTGATACCATTATTGTAGTACAATGACTGGACATTTGTTTGATGCCATTATTGTAGTACAATGACTGGACATTTGTTTGATACCATTATTGTAGTACAATGACTGGGTATTTGTTTGATACCATTATTGTAGTACAATGACTGGGTATTTGTTTCATACCATTATTGTAGTACAATGACTGGGCATTTGTTTGATATCATTATTGTAGTACAATGACTGGACATTTGTTTGATACCATTATTGTAGTACAATGAATGGACATTTGTTTGATACCATTATTGTAGTACAATGACTGGGTATTTGTTTGATACCATTATTGTAGTACAATGACTGGGCATTTGTTTGATACCATTATTGTAGTACAATGACTGGGCATTTGTTTGAAACCATTATTGTATAGTACAATGATAGGGCATTTGTTTGATACCATTATTGTAGTACAATGACTGGACATTTGTTTGATACCATTATTGTAGTACAATGACTGAGCATTTGTTTGATACCATTATTGTAGTACAATGACTGGCAATTTGTTTGATACCATTATTGTAGTACAATGACTGGGCATTTGTTTGATACCATTATTGTAGTACAATGACTGGACATTTGTTTGATACCATTATTGTAGTACAATGACTGGACATTTGTTTGATGCCATTATTGTAGTACAATGACTGGACATTTGTTTGATACCATTATTGTAGTACAATGACTGGGCATTTGTTTGATACCATTATTGTAGTACAATGACTGGGCATTTGTTTGATGCCATTATTGTAGTACAATGACTGGGCATTTGTTTGATACCATTATTGTAGCATCAACTGATAAACACTGAGTGGTAGTATTGATCCGTTAAAGTGCATGTCACTGGAAATGAAAACAACTACGAAGAAATTTCAATACTCCTGTTTCAAAAAGCAGCTTCCGGCCCCAGTCAGGTTTCTGACATGGTGTCTAAAGTTATGATGTGCTGGCCTTGTTTTTATGTTTGCTGAACACTAATCCGACCCAATCAAAGCAAAGCAACTCAAAGCAAACATTCGGTTTTTCGACCAATCAGCGACAAAATCAATCGTGACTCTGCTTACGCGCGTTTTTTCCCGCGCTTGGCACCGGTTGCCTGCTTTTGCTTCGAGTTCTGATTGGTTCTTGCATTTTTATCATTTCGTGATACATGATTTGTGACCTTCTATCCTCTGATATACACAGGTTTGCATAATTCTTTTCACAGTCCCTCTTTTGTCCCAAAAAATGCCATTCGCGGGACTTATAGATCACAAGCTAAAGTTACGAGAAACGAATAAAGAACATTGATACATTTAGATAAAGAGACCGCGCATAGCCTTATTTTGTTAACAGTCATAAGGTATATAACTTCGATTTGTCGACACTTTTGTAACCACAGGACGCCCAGCTCATACAGAAGAGCAGCTTCGACGCCGCACAAGCAGCGGTTCATACCCTGCCGGTAAGTAATCAATCTGCAATCCAGGACGCAGTTGTTTGTTTGTAAGCCGCTAACCGGGAAATTAATAGCGGTAATTAAAATAGTTATTACGTACTCATTAATTAACACTACAATTTTCTCATTTATTACTGTATTCCATTTGCATCACGACTGCTTCGTCGCCTCCATGCTAGGATCTGCAAATCGACGTCCGTCCGCTGGCACCCGAGCCAGTCACGAAGATCAGCGACGTCCATCGGAAGGCGCACGAGGTCAACATAGGCGTACGGGCAATTTTTTGCCAGGGGGGCGGTGAACCATTTGCCCAAAAAATTCTTGCAAGTTGCCCAAATTTTTACGAAACAGTCGAATAGAAACGAGGGTCATACGATGCACTAACATAGGCCTACATATGAAGTGAAAATATTCTTATATATGAATCTATCACGTTAAAAGAAATAGCTGTCCGTCTCTGCCATTTCGACGGCCGAAGATATCAATGATGCGATCCATGTCATTGTTGACTACAGAGTTGGCATATGCCCTTTCAATGTTAATTGGTGCGATGTTACTGACACGTTGCCCCATGGTGCTGCGGAGGTAGGTTTTCAAACTGCGCAACGCACTGAATGATCGTTCTGCAGAACACGATGTAGCAGGTATTACTGCAAAGATAGTACCATATTAGAAAACTCTAGAAACATATCAAATAGATCATTCTCGTGTATTGTCTCCAGCCGATTTCTGAAATAGTCATGTAGCCTAATCAGCGCACACGTCGAAAACTCGCGTACATTTTCTTATCGGCTTCCAGAATCTTGCAGTCGATTTTGTAAAATTTAGCAACGCGGGAGAAGCTTTCTTTATCAGGTGTTTCACTGTGACAGATATTTCTCAAAGCACAGAGTATTTCCGGGTCATTTCCGCTAAACCTGAGCTCAAGCTCGGAAGTACCTTGTTGATGGACGCATAGTAAGTGTTAATACGGTGGTGCGATTCCGGTGTCAGCTGCATTTGTCTTTGCGCGTGTTCACCTACAAGTGCTTGAAGGCGGTGCGATGGCGTTTGTCTGGATGCCCTGGCTTCTCGTAATTCAAACTGAGAATTGGTCAGTCACTACTTCATTTTCAAACCCATTGCTGATGCTATCTGCCATACGCTGGTGAAACTTTCTTTACTCCGACACTGGCGTAGGGTCGGAATGGTCATGTCGGCATTTCTACTAGCGGAGGTGACGTCGACCGTGTTCCCCTGAAGATATCGGCACAGACCAGTGTTGCTCAGGACCACTTTCAGCACAAACAGTCCTAAGATAAACTCCAAGTCACAAATGGCGGTCAATAAGGCTCTGCTCTCAGAGTAGGTTTCCGGATCTTTGTCTGAAGACAGCGTGAGCAGGGCTTTTACAATGCGTTCCATTTGCCCGTATACGGCCTCTACGGCTTCCCACCGGCATGACCATCCGCGTGGCACTCAATGACTTTAGCGTCAGTTTCAGATCCTCACCTTATACTTCTGTGTCACTAAACTGGGCGTGTCGTTTGGGACTCGCTTCTAAGAAGTTGTACAGAGCCTGTATAGTCCCCAGAGCGTTTCGAAATGGTTCAATCTGTGTCATAGTATCCTGAAGGGCGAGGTTTAGCACATGTCCGTAACAGTGGATGTACATACCGAGCGGGGAGCACTCTTCGATTCTTGTTGAGAGTCCCTTGTGTACACCGTTCATATTAGCCGCCCATCGAATGCTTTACCAACAATGTTCTTGAGGTCAAGATTGAGTTCAGTGATAGCAGATTTCACCTGTTCACACAGTACTTCGCCTTCGGTTGATTTCGTGTAGTAGAAATCAATGAACGCTCAGGTATGTTAAGGCATGGTTTTAAGCCTAATTTGCATAAAATCTGAAAACTATCATAACTTTGCGGAAATTTGCCGTAACACGCTCAAACTTAGCAACCGTATAAAACTTGATGACCTTAATTCGTTCTTAGCTTAAAGTGTCGAATATTTGGGTCACGTGACCTGTAAATGATAATTAACGACCAAAATATTCAGAGTAAAATGGGGAACACAAAACGAAATATAATTAAGTCTTTTTAGGTCTTATACTTTTAAATCCTAAAACCTCATAATGAATTAGCCTTGTATGGTTGTATCTGTTATTTTTATTAGAAGTTATTAAGCTATTTATTTAGTCACGTGACCTATTTCCGTTAATTGCAGCGTTCCTATTTAACATGGATATGATTAAAAGGCTAATTCATGGAAAGCCTTTTAGATGTAAAAGATCGATGCCCAATAACCTTTACTTATCTTTCATTTTGTGTTCCCCATTTTACTCCGAATATTATTTCCCATTAATTATTATTTACAGGTCACGTGACTCAAAAGTTCGACACTTTGAGGAAAAAGCGAGTTTAAGTCATTACGTTTTATACTCTTGCCAAGTTTGAGATTGTTAAGGCAAATTGTCGTAAAGTTAGGATTTTTTTCAGATTTTATGCAAATTAGGCTTCAAACCATGCCTTAACATGCCTGAGCGTTTCTTTCTCCGTTCCATTCAGCGCGAAACTAAGGCAAAGTGAAACTTGTTCTGTTCTACTTTGCCCAAATTTCTCTTGCTGCCCAAAAAATCTGAGTTGCCCAAAATTTGGGGGGGCTGCAGCCCCCCCAGCCCCCCCGGCCCGTACGCCTATGGAGGTCAAGACGACCAACGACGCTCTTCTTTAGCAAATCGAACAAACGAAGAGCCGCGGCGTCCATCAGCAGGCAGCCGAATCAGCTACGAGGAACAACCCGTAAGGCGAAGATCTGAAGGTATGTGATATGCGCATCATTCTCGACCCCCAAAGCTCATGCGCAAAAGAGAAGAGGCTGAGTCGAGAGCCCGGACCTACCACAATTTTGTCAAAAACATTTTGCTTTGAAGCCATTAGAATTTAAAATGGTTAACAGCCTTTTTATCTTGATGAAAGCGTGGAACAGAAAAAGTGTTTTTTTTTCTTCCAGCAATTGAATTGAACAGGCAATTAAGTCGATTAACACAATGGTGTTTTTGAATTCCCCGATACTTGATTCCTTTTTCGCTTCCTTCTCCAGCAATAAGAATTTCCTACAGCTTTGAGACACAAATAAATTTAGGCGTCACAAAAACGCAAAAAAGAAGAGAATCCGAGAGTTCTTTTTCCGAACTGAAATCGTTCCTCTTTTTTCCAGACCAAGATGATATTACCTAGACTTTGTAATTTTGTTTACATATGGTTTTCTCAGACAAAAACAAACACTATAGGTGAACCTGTCCGCGCTCGCTGATGAAAACAAATTTTTTTGTTTCAATCCGACTAAATGATAGCTTTGCAATTCAACAACAAACAACGGAATTAAGCTAGAAATCGTCGATCTCTTATTGGCTTTTCACTAAAACAGTTCCAAACAAACACTCTAGACGGACAAATAAAATAAAATGACACGAAAACAAATTGATATCTCCGGCGCCTTGCTCAGCACTAGTAGATAACACAAGACGTTTGATTAAATTAAAATGACTTCCTTGAATCACAAATGTCAAACTCGTGTCGACTTGTGGCACTGGAATATGTAAAGAAGGGCTCGAGAACTCGCATATTTAATATTTATGCAAAGATGCAAAGGATAACGCGTCTCTATTAGTAAATGTCTCGTTATGTCGGCGAAACCTCCAAAAAATGGTCAAAAACCAAAACATGCTCGGCCACTGCCCGATAAAAGTCGCGATGAAACTAACCTGGGAAGGTCTAAAAGGAGAGATATGACGGAAAAACAATCTAGAAATGGACGTGAGTATGAAATAACAATTTCATGAATTAAATGGTCTTTCATGCTGAAATCGTTTGATGCAATAAGGCATTCGTTTTCAAAAGGCTTATTGTCATGCCATAGGCGAAGGAAGCTATATATTGTTATTTAAACCTAAAAATTAGAATAACACTTCAAGGAAACCAATTTGAGAAAAAAAAAACGTATGTATTATACGGATAATTCTAATATCTACCTCAAAACTCTGTTATTCACTCGATAAAGATTTATCCACTATTTTAACAACCGAGTTTGGTTTATCAAATTAGTATTATTTTGTTACTAGAATATTGTACGATTTCTTCTTTCATGCGTGTATATATATGTAAAAGAAAGAAAATATACTGCGGTGAAAATTAAACGACTGAAAGATATTCAAATATGATATCTCTCATCTCAAATTCATGTTATTTTTAAAACAAACTTTTTGGGAATTTCACACAGGCTCGCACCTGTCTTTACTGATTGGTTTTTCATTGTATGTGCATGTTTTATTCCCCAACCGGTGAAAACTATATCGCTCACTATTTTGCTTTTTGATAGCTTCCATGGAAATCGAATTATCTGTATTAAACATGCATTTTAATAAAAAGAGCGATGAGTTGAACTAGGTGAATAACGCATTTTAAATTAATTGATAGTAAATTAAGAGCTTACTCTTTAAAAACTAGTTCAGTAATAAGAGCTGTTTAAAACTATCGTTCACTATTTTGTCACAGCTTCATGACAATCAAAGAATTGAATTTCTTGATATAGTCTTTCAAAGCTAGCGGTCATCATCAAGTCCTGTGGATAACGCATTAATTTTTAAAATAGAAAGTAGGACAATTTGTAACAAAATTTGCATATTAATTTTTGAATTCAACAAATGGGTTCTCAAAACGTTAATATAGTAAAATAGTATTGACTGTCTTTGTATTACGATTGATTATTCAGTCAGGCATCGCTTGGAAATAAAAACACAGTTTTGTGCGAGAACAACGACGGCTGTTAATTTTGATAAAGGGACACTCGCGGATTCGCATGCGCGTACCAGGTTCACTTTCGATTTCAACCACTCTTTCTTCTTTTCTTTATGGCGTACCAAATATCCTTTTCCGTCCTGAGTTTGTTCGTTTTCCACCCTATTAAACCGCCGACGCTTGTTGACGCCATTTTGAAATTGACCCTTCAACTTGAAAAATTCAGGCTGAGCTTTTCAAGTTTCGATTCAAGAAACCGGCGCATGCGCCCTCTAGACAGTGTTCATTTAATGCAGCGAAATCGCCGCTAAATAAACATATTTCAATCAGCGGTAGAATATGTTAACACGTGCGCGCGTTGTCACACATTACTAGAAACCCGTCCCCAGAGCTCAGCGTTTTTATATTTTGTCACACGTTTCTCTTGACCCTTCTGATCTCCAATGTTGTCTGTTTCAAGCTTTTTTGAACTGGACGCAGAATAACCCCAGCAACTGCGCATGCCCCTGTGCTTCAGTGGCTCGTCTCCGCAGGTTTTTCTCGGGGGGGGGGGGAGGGGGGAGGAGTGGGGAGTTGGGGTGGGTACTCCCTTATCTTGACTTAAAGGTGACGTGCGGCCCTATAAGGTATGGTTTTCACATTCATTTACTGTATAGAAACCTCACCACAAATCGATCGAGTTTTTCAATGAGAAGGTGTCCAGTACTTGATGCATGGTTGAATTTCCTGGACAGGATGTCAAACATCGGAATTCTCTGTCTTAAACAGGGTAGGAAAATCAGTCAGAGAGTGTTGTGGTCTTAAGGGTATGAGCGGCCCAGCCGCACCTCCCTAGTTGAGTGTCTGTGGAGTACTCCCATCCATCATGTGGTACGTGGTTGGCACGGGGACCCTTTTTCTGCATCCCGTCAGGCCGGTTTCAACGGAGTGCATGTTGTTTGACGATGTTGAAAAACTATAAACAGCTATACCATCCTCGGGTATTCATGACCCCAGAGCCTAATTCAACGCGCCGCTTTTTGGGCTCTGGGTTCAAGAATACATCCCTGGGTATCCTCTAGGCTATACCCTGGTTATAAAAATAAAGGTTATGCCGCCAGTACCTCAGGCATGCGCACAGCCATATTAGTCATATTACCCGTGGATATGTTTCGTCCTCGTTCGGACTCATCAGGATATTCCAACATTTTTGTCGGTTTCCTGTTGCTTTTCGTTTTCTCATTCCTTATAAGACTTCTTATAAAATCGCTAAATCAACTTGTTCCATATATACCAAAATACGAAAATTCTAAATTCTAAATCGCGAAATACGATTATTCAATAACTGCAAAAAGTCTAAATCGCTAAATTCGTGCATCGTTTAAAAATAGTAGCCTGTCTGCTTTGTGCTGACTTTGTGACTCCTATAGGTGGTTTTCATGTTACGTCACGGCGGCCATGTTGGTGCACACTTACAAAAGAATATTAATGAACTTCTTTTGTTATGTGCACCAACATGGCCGTCATGGCCTTGTCATTTGAGTCCCACAGGACTGAAGGTCACGTGAATGAAAACCATCTATTACTTTAAGAGAGCTTACTTAATTTTTAATGTCAATATTTTGTAGAAAATAATTCACTGCTATTTACACCGGTATCCACTTTATATCTTGTTAATGTATGTAAATTTTGAAAACCTCGACTTTATGACTCCACGAATTTTTTTCTCGCAAAAATAAGAACTGTTTTGCAACTATTCAATATATTTATCTATTCGGTGCAAATCTTCTCACCTCAATTTTTAAGTTAAGTTTACACGTCAAATGTCGTTCCCGAGACAAAGTAGTCTCGCAAAGCTTTAATGTTCTTCTGATTGCTCAGCAAACAAAAAGATTGACTTTGAAGATCAAAGAACAAAACCAATTAATTTACAAAAAAGTCATGTATTTTTTAGCGACAAACAAACAATTTTAAGAACCGCTTGATTCAGTAACAGATGTTCGCTCGAGTGTACAGTATTTTTAATGACACTGGCGAGTTTAGATCACTGTGGAAATTTACGATTAGACGTTGAGAGTAAATATATATATATATATATATATATAGTTATTTAGTGTCTTTCAATCGATAGAAAGCGATGGAAATGTCTAAGGGAACACCCACTCAAGGTAGGTCTGCAAGCAATTTTTGATGACTGATATTTTTTTGAGCCAAATTTCTCCGAGAAGCAGCTGAATTTAATTTTCAGTTTATTTTATACTTTACTTCGTGATGTTTACAAAAACCCCGATATGAATTTTACAGAGGACTCGTCTTCTAAGTAGAAGCCGGTACCAATAAAGCAGTCGAATATTATTAGCAAGTTACTTACGTCTAGAGAAGAAAGATATGGCGTAAAAAGTAATCGACAAAACTACGAATTCTCTCCGACTCTCTGGTTATACTGTCGTCCTTAATCACTTCATACAGGTTTATTTTCAAATGCATGAAAACTCGAAATAAGTTATTTTGATTTCTTCTGTGTTTTAGTCAGGTGAAAGTCGAGAAAGGTGCATCAGCCGAAGTTGAAGGCTGATCCGGTTGATAACTCAGTGAACAAGACCTTGGTTGTATTGTTGACATCAAAAATCCTTAATCGTTTAACTGTTGTATTGTTTACACTGATTAAAAGAGCTTCTTCTTCAGCTTTTGCTGGCCTCGGCATAAAACTATTTTTAACTTTTGCGAAGTCTCTGTCTTGCCTGCTAACTCAAACTTGTCTTCTTAAATAAACTGTGCTTTACGATAGGCCTGGCTTCACAGCCATGACCGTGTGAGAAGCGATGAGAGGCGGCTGTATTCGCAAGCTAGCATATTCCATATAGCATAGCGCTGATTGTCAGTATTAACAATAGGCTCTTAGCCAATGAGAAAAGCCGAGATAGTGAATCTCATGAATAAAAACAGAAATAACTTTCTTCTCCGAAATAAATTAACCTAGCGCTGTGAGCCGGTGTTGTTGCTGGGCAACAAGAGGTGACAACAAACAAGAGGAAAATAAGAATTTAAAATACTATATTCTTTGAGTTCTTCTATTAAAGTATGTCCAAAAATTGCAGCATCTTTCTTGATTATAGCCGGAGTAAACAAACGGATATACTTTAATTAGTTCAGTTAAACCTACGTAGCAGTTGCAAGAGTAATGGGGGATTCCAGGCTGTCGAAATTTTTACAGTTTCGTTCAATGATATAAGGCTATGCAAGATAGGACTTGTAACGATCCACAAACATAGGTATCGCTAATTTTTAACTAATCTTTTCAGCAAAGTTAGATGATGCTTTTAACTATTCAAACCGAAAGTTAAAATTTACACAAAAGCTTCAAGGTGGTCTTTGGACCAAAGTTAAACTAATTTATGTGATTTACCTTTTAAGCCAGTAGGCATTGTTTGATTGTTAAAAATTTTTTATGCTTTCCATGCGTGTGATCGAAGTAGGGGACCGATTACTCATCTACAATTTAAAACTTTAATTCAACTTTTCTCTGTATGCAGCAACGGTTTACTATTCAAACATTTATATTCAAAATTGCGATATCATACGCAACTTTGTAAACAACTACAATATTAATATACAGTATAGTATAGTTAATATTTTTGTTAGCAAAGCAACGTAAGTTGAAGCGAAAGTCATGCCACGAAGCCGAGCAGCTCTTCTAAACTCTGCATCGGGAAAACCCACGGACCATGCGTGTTACAAGAAAAAAGGTGTCTTATGTAAATATCGATTTTTACCTATTTAAAACAATTCTGTCAAATTTATACGTATGCTTTTCATAAAACCTCTTATTCAGAAAACAAGAATTCGCCAAAAAGGTTCGGCTGTATTGACTAAACTACTATGAAAGTTACCGCAATTTTTTTGTTTTTTCCAAAAAACATTTATTTCAGAGCGTGTAAATTCATAACCAACCTGAATAATTAACCAGTAAAATGCCTGACGCTGAAGTTAAACAGGTTGACCAAGTAAAACATTTTGTTTTTCCACGTGAACCTTAACAGTGATTGTTAACGTCTCATTTTCAAGGACATTTCTCTTGTTTAGTTACTATACAGGTGTTTCTGTTAAATTATCACAAAAGTTACTGATTTTTTAACAAATTTTATTGAGGCTGAAGTTGCATATTACATACATGTCATACATTACGCTAAAACTGACTAAAATTACGCTTGCATTACATTCAACTTTGATAACAATATTCACTACTAACATAAGTTACGCTTATAATAAATTACACTAAAGCAAAAGTTACTTTTGGTTTCTTTAACTTGCCGAGTTTTACGAGAATTTTGATGTCGAAACAGAATCTATTCGTTAAGACCTTGACAGATTGCTATGAAACCTGACAAGAAAAACTGTTTACCGACCTCTTTACCCATGCAGTCGACATAATTAAGAAGGCCTAAAATAATGAAGTGCGCCAAATAGAAGAACTACGAACAAAAACAAGGTAAAAAAATTGTTTTACTGATAATTTTAATTCAGTTTGCAAGAAGTCGGTTTCTTTACTGTTGGAAACATCGACTGAAATTAACGATGTTTTTTCGAACATGACATTTTTTCCTTGCTTGATAACTTTATCACTAAATTAATTCACTAAAAATGCTTATTTTCGTTATAAAATACTTATTACCTGTTTTAGATTCAATTTGATCAATTTAAGATGAGTTAGCAAAAAACTGAGAACTTCTGTTCTTTTCGTCAGCTCACCCTTGCTCACAACCAGCCAGCCATCCGGAAACTAATCGAGCCAGCTGTCCTCCTTGGTCAATGATTCCAAGTTAGCTAGAATTCCGTTTTATTGATCTTACCAAAAAATCTCGCTTTTAGAATTTCTCCCATCCAGGTGAAATAACTGAACTGCCCGAGTTTGTCCAAGAGGCGGGTTAAAATATTATTGTCATTATTTCTCTCAGCCAGGCGGGTTGACAAAAACGTTTTCACCCAGCCAGTTGAGATGTGCATGGAGAACACCTTTTCTGTAGAACTCGAGTGGAACAGTTTCGTTTCGTTCTCTTGTGTTTGTATGAGAATCAGAACGATGTAAAATATCTGAAATATCCATTATCTACAACTCTTCAATCGACGTCAAGCTTAAGACATCCTGCGAAAGTTTTTATGATGGTTAAATTTGGCGTTGATTACTGTCGAAGCGTGACTTTGCTTTTGAGTTTTTCATACTTTTTATCTGTAAGACCCTGAAGAAGAAGAAAGGCTGTGCCTTTCGAAATATTGGATTTTTTACAAATATAGTCGTTTCCGAACCGTTTATCAGCCTTGCTTTAGTTTATCAAATCGTTTTATTATTTTATAGCTGAATAGATCCTTTACTACAGGATCCGGTGCTTCTATCTTGTTACGGTGGTCTTTGCATATACAGTTATTTTTTTTTTCTGTAAACTTTTCTAGCGAAATTTCGAAAGTTTTACAGAAAATGTATAAAAAACTGACATCGCCTTTATATGCTTCTCATCTACACGTCTCAAGTTTGACGAATATAATCTTTATCCAGTTTTCTGAATTTACTCTATGTTTGTCCTGCTATCAAAAGCATGGTGGCCACGACCGTCAGGTGTCTGCCAGGCGTTCCATTAGACTCACCCCAATCTCCTCTCAATTTCTTTTCCAGATCGAAGAGGAAGGAAAGAGACCGTGTACCTCGGTATGTTCAAGGCTAAAATTCTTGTTTTGGGGCCTTGTGAGGTAAATTTCGTCCTTAAGAAAATAAATATATGTGTGTTATATCATAAATGACGATGCTAGAATTACTTTATGGCTGTGAATCGAGAGAAAATGAGGTTATAATAACCTTATGTTTGTCGGTCGTTCATGCACCGTGTGTTTTTTTCACAGAGCGGTAAAACCGTAATTTCAAATTTCCTTTCTGATGCTACTGAAACTTCAGGAGGAGAGTATCATCCTACACAAGGTGTCAGGTAAATTGTAGAGATATTTGAACTGTAGAAATGCAAATTATGATGCAAAAACTACAATATGGCAAGCAGCAGCTGGTTTGAGTTTAAATGTTTATTGTGCAACTTGGTAACCAATTATTTTGCATTTTGCATATATTTATTACTCCTTCTTTGAAAGAGGATTTAACTTGTTAATGTATTTTAGCAAGCTAAACAAAATGGTTATTTAAAGCTTTTAAATTGCTTATAAAATTTATAACCTTCAGATAATTTATTTAAACTTAAAATTATGGTAACTACATGTAAGATAAAATAACTTACAATAATTTATCAATAGTTAAACCCTCTATCTGGCATTAATATAAGTCTTACTAAAAATATTGAAAATAAGCAAAATTTATTTACAACCAACCTTATTCCCAGGGTCTCTCATCATCCCGCCTCCTGGAGCGAGAGAAGAAAGACCCTGGTCTTGTCTGGTCATGTGCGTTCCAAAATCTGGGATGTAACATATAAACGATTCAAGGGAGGGGCAGCAAAGTATAGAATTTGTCCACTCTAGGTGAGCATTGCGAATCTAAGCAAATCCAAAGTTATCCAGAGGCTTGCGACAAATGTGAAGCAGCATTCATCTGCAGACTTTGAAAACATATCCACATTGACTGGTTTTGAGAGAGCAATTAGTCGCTTCAGGGTCTGTAAATTAACAGTTGGGGAATTGCCACGGAGCTTGAAGATTATGTTTATTTTCAACTTCTACAGAATTTATTCATTCAAGAGGCACATAAAGTCGCCGTCTGTTCTTGGACGATAGCAAAGCAAGAAAGAAACAGCGGCCACAGATGAAATTTTTTACATTTGCACATGTACAGATCAACTGTACAATTTTATAACAGGAAATAAGCTGGAGAAGATAATCATAATTATTAGCTTTTTCTTCGTGGGTTAGGCATGTTTTGTTCAATATTCACCAGTTCCAGTCATTTGAATGTCTACTCTGAATCGTTTGTAATCGTACGTCTGTGTAGTTTGTGTAGTATCATATTATAATGCAGTGATGTAAATAATGTATTGTTTCAAATAAAGTTGTTCATTATTTTAAAAAAAAATGTCTACTCATGATAGTGAATATATCAGGTATATTATGAACTCACAATTGACCATCTATCCATGTGGCTTGATTCAAGCCTTAACTTTTTTTATGTTGCTTTTTCAACTGCTTAAGTTGAGAGCATACTGCGGGGATCACAAATTTCACTCATGTTTATCTGCTGTTCAAATATATGATTTTCATATATTCACATCCATGTGACATTTTTAGTAGAATAAAGTTTGCATAGATTTTTTTAAAATCTCAAATTATGTTATCATTCAATTTAGGGATAATCATGCTTGTGATTTCAAATCATCCCCTTGGCCAATTTAAAATTAGGGCCAGTGTTTGCCTTGGGGAGTCGCAGGGCCCCCTCTGCTGAAAAATAGGGGCCCTGTAAGAATAATCATTAGAAGGACAAAGTCACTCCAAAAGGTCTGTTACATGAAGTACCTACCTGATCCAACATGGCGGACAAGATGTTTACGATTTGATAGCGATGCTTACGCAAACCTTCACCACGTACGTGTGACCAACGAGGGTAAAGGCAATAAAACTAAAGGCTTTAAATTTTTTGATAATGTTTTTATTCATTTGAACAAGCAAAATGCTGGGGTGTTCGATTGACCATTAAACTACTCATAAACATTCAAAAGTCTGTTTGACTCGAAGCTTGCAGGGCGCATCTTCTTGGCTTTTGGTGCACCATCTCAATTTTTTTTGCAGGAATCCCGCAAGGCTGCGGCCTGGTGAGAACACTGTAGGGCCGTCCTGAAAACCACATTAGTGACAGACGCACCCTGTTAAAAGATTATTATTATTATTATTATTATTAGTTAATTTGCCCAATATATTACTCCCTGATTGTGCCGCATTAAGTTTAATTATGATATTAAAACTTTTTTATTATGTGCCAAAATAAAGAATTTTAAAGGACAATGTCACAGGGATTTTGTTTTGTTTTCATCACAACTGCACTAAATATTAGGTAACTACCATTACTTTATATACATAAAAGTGATCTGATAACATGAAAACGAAAATAGTGAGTCATTACTTGAAGGAAGTAAAAACCACAATCAACTTGCAATCCATTTCCATCCTGGTCATCCGCATTCTGTGCACTCCTTGAATAATTGTTAACAACTATTATTCTATTATATTTTAAGGTTTCTAGCAATACAAAAGTGAAACTTAAAATAGTTGACATTGCCCCCTTAAGTACTGGTACTATAAAATTATGGATTCAATAAGTTGTTATTAATTTTAATACTTTTATGATTAAATATAATAATTAATTATCAATATAAAAAACAATTGTGGATAACAATAGAATGATATTATCATGTATTAAATTTGCAGATAATAATTTATTAGTAATTTGGCATGGATAACAGATCAGCCTTTTTAAACTGTTTTCTATTGTTGTTTTTCCTAACAGAATACTAGAGTTTGAATGTAATGGGGGATAGAAATTTCACCTGGTAAAACAGCCAATTGTGAGGTAGAGTTATGGGATTGCAGCGGAAACCACAAGTAAGTGTCAACAGCTTTATACCTTTTATAAAAATTAATGTCAAATTCTTTAGTTATGCATCATATAGTCAGCCTGCACAGTATAATTCTCACCTTCATGGCCGTGATTTGGTGTTTGTTTAATACAGAGAGTCTGTGCCAATGTTGTTTTCAGTAAATTTTATTTGCTCAGCTGGGATGCCAACTTGTAAAAACAGGGTGTAAATGTCTCAAGGTGCATGTAGGGAGTGACTGTTTTCTTTATCATTTAATTATTAATAATAATAATAATTCCTTGTATGAAAAACACAAATCAACCATACAATGTAGCACAAGCTAAAAACACAAAATAACTCTTCCAAACACACTAACCACTATAACTACCACTATTGGATGTGTTGTGGTTCAATTTTTCTTTGGTTTTAAATTTCAAACCAGTTCAATTTTTTTCAAACCAGTTTAATTTTTGTTTTCCTTTCTCTTAGGTATGGCAGTGCAACAAAGGAAAAATGGTTTCAAACTTTTAATCCAAAAACAAAATTTAAACCACAACAGATGTACATATACAAACTAAAATGATTCTGAACACCCTTTATGTTTTATTTTTTTAATAGATTTTCTACCTGTTGGCCAGCTTTCCAAAAGGACACAAATGGAGTATTAATTGTGTACAATGCAGATCAAGCAAACCATGACAAGGAACTGGAAACATGGTATGAAAAGATAATTCTTTAGTTTTCTTTTCAGCAATATAAGTGATTGAGTGTCAGTTGGAAGTTACTGTACTTATTTGTGGGCTAACCTTGAGGGTGCGTGCTTATTCAAGATGGGCACTTATTCAAGGGTGGGCGCTTATTAGCTTGCGAGCAAGCTTTTGGGCTCGGGTTTGGGGGTTTGGGGGAGCGGAGGGCGAGAGCTTGCAACGATGTCTCGGGAATTTGAATGCCGCCCCCAATACATCCTGTGGCTACGCGCTGTCCGAGCTGTCAGAATTTGGCCAATCAGCGCAAACCAGAAATGAGCGTTAATGTCAACAAACATGTAACAGTCCAAGTGAAAAATAACTTTTCACGGGAACTTGCCTGCTCGCGCTAGCTAGCAGCAAGTAAGATCTTTGTAGGGAGAAAACTGAAAGCAGAAGATCCAAACGTTGTAAAGCTTCGTTAAAACGTCGCTACGGGGATTCTTAAGGTGTTTCTCTTTTGAATGCGTGTTTATAATTCTGTGAATCGCGAGATGTTTATATTGAAAAGGTTTCAAATTACTTTCGAACATATGCAAATTGCGTGGTGAGCAAAAATAAATAAACTAAATAGTCACTGGCCAAAACACTAGAGCTCTTTCGATAGCTGTTCAAATGGCTGGAAATCTTTCATCTAAACGGATACTAACATTCGCCGTTTAAACGGATGAACATTTTTTTTAAAACGGCTAACAGCAGCCATTCGATAATTTTGCTGATCTTAATTTTTCATTACGTGTACTGAGACACATCGGCAACAGAAGCCATAGACATTCCAACACTTCTGGCTTCTGCTACCTGGTTGTCGATGATGCTTTGTAACGGACAGACAACTAACAGTGTTTGATGCTGCCTCCTTTCAATTTGCAGCCGCGGCAGCAAACAGTTGAAATATGAAGCTTTTGCCATAGCCTGTCGGCAAAACAGCGAGGACATCGCTGCCTTTAAGTAGTGCTTCAACTGCTTGACGTTGCCCGCGTTTCAATTCCAAAGTAAACTTCACATATTTAGAAAAATTCTCGCACACTTTATGAATACAATCTCCTCCACTCTCCGTCATTTTGTTTTGTCTTGATCATGACGCACAAAGAATGATGACATCATTTTCCGCAGAGTTTTTCAGCGGAGACATTCAAACTTCTGAGACATGGTTGCAAGCTCTCGCTCCTTTCTCTCGCTGTCTTCCAAATACATGATCTTATTGCTGTCTTTCGAGAGTTTTGTTTTGCAATACTAGGCATAATATACACATACATGTAGCTTAAGCTTTCTCCCTTACTGAGAAATCTAATTTGGCAGTCTTGTCTTGTTACCATGTCAACCACTGATTGAGTTGTTGAGCTTTTTTTTTCAAGGCTAGCAAACCTCTCAAAGGCTTTTCTCAGTTTTTACATGGTAAATGTTCACAATTTTTGGTGAAAGTCTCATCTGACAAAGCCATACAAAAATTGGTACATAATTTTTGGCAATTTACTCCGATCCCTTTTTGTTTTTTACATTTATTGGGTTTGTGCATGTACAAAAATTGCTATCTTTTTTTGTGATCATGAACCCAAAAAACTACTAATTTGCCACTTTTTATAAAAATTTACTGTGTGGAACGAGCAAAATAAACATTTTAGTTGCTGTAAAAACCTCCATACTTTAATGTATGGAGCCACCATAAATGACTTGTACTAAACACTATTAATAGCATTATTACACGTGACTAAAAAGGCTAACTAAAAACATTCCAAATTCTAACAAGATTAATGAAAATATTTACATTGATAATATAATTATACTCACTGTTAGTATCAGTTGTGTTTAATAAATGATTGAAATTGTTTTGTTTTTAAGGTACACTCAGTTTGTACAAGGACAGAACCTCAAGGATTCTCAGTGTATAGTGTTTGCTCATCATCGGCCTTCAGCTGCTGATTTGACGAGAACGCAGCTTCGTAAGTTTGCTTTTGTACTATGAATCTCCATAATTTATCTTGAACTCTGGTTCAATAAATAAAATGTAATCTTCATTACCGTTATTTGATCTGAAGACATTCTTTTCACCTGCAGCACTTGAAACTCCAGCTCATTGAAATAACCAACATTCCTATGCTTTCCCAGGCCTGAGGCACTATATATATGCACAGTTTATCATAGGGGCATTGATCAATGTCCTTTATCCATGGCAAGCACCATTCCAGAGCACCAAGTCTAAATAGGACCTAATAAAATAGCTGAATACACCAAGTCTAAATATGACCTGCAGCACTTGAAACTCTAGCTCATTGTAAGAACCAACATTCCTGTGCTATCCCAGGCCTGAGGCACTATAGTAATATATATGCACAGCTTATCATAGGGGCATTGATCAAGCGTTCTTTACCAAGCACTGTTCCAGAACACCAGGTCTAAATAGGACCTAATAAAATAGCTGAGTAATATAACTTGCTTGGCAAATTCTTTCGAAATGGCCATGGTAAGAAAGCAGCTAGCAGTATGTCTGTATCAGAATACAAAGCATAGCTTTGACTTCAGTGCAGCCATGCATCTACTTTTGGTGTGACCATCAGAGCAAATTTACGAAATGCTTTACAAACCACTTATTTTTATAAAAAAAGATGATTTTATATAGCACACTTTCTCTGTGAAAGACACGCAAATGCGCTTTATAACACGTTTTGGAGGACTTGGCCAGACTGCTTGCAGTTTACAAGTAATGTCAAAGTGTCAGCATTTCCTTTAACAGTTGTATAAATGGGAGACAACTTCAGGTTGTATGACGTTGTATTCTGAAACAGTTCATAACCAGATCCACCACCTCACTCTATGTCATCTCAGGGAGTCTGTATACAGAGTTCATACAATAAAGTCATACGAAGTGAGGTTTATTCTTTTTTAAGCATTAAGTAATTTCAAGTTATTAATTTAAATTCAAATTTAAAGTTGATAAAATTTGTTAATTATATTTTCCTAACAGCTTCATCACTTTCAAGAGTGACCTGTGTTCAGACAAACCTTGATGAAGAACCAGAAGCCGTCAGGGATGAATTCCACAACTTTCTGGCTAAAGTCATTAGTAACTGGACTGACAAACGAGACCAGGAAGAACTGAGTATTATGAACACATAATATTAACATCACTGATACAGATTACAGTTTGTGGAATCGATAGAACTGAGAGTATTTTATGGGAAGTGTGGATGTGTTTTTTATTTATTTATGTGATGAGTAGTATCAGAAAACAAACAACTAAGCTTACTGATATTCTAGAGGACTTCATGTAAAGGTTGTACAAAGTACTTTTCATGTCATGACCTTTTTTATATGTTATGTACAGTGTGACTTGTTGAGGTTTTTCATGAAAATGCTATGGAATAAAACTCATGTTTTTAGACAGTCGGTCAAGTGGAAAGTGAATGAGAAAGCTTCCATTCGCTACTTTAGAAACGAGAAGGAAACTGGGCTGAGTGAACTTTCGCAACGACTTCTGGGACTGTTACTGGGGACAGAGACAAAAGAAGCGTCCCCTGTAACGATCCCAGAAGTCGTTGCGAAAATTCACTCGGCCCAGTTTCCTCCTCGTTTTTAAAGTGGCAAATTGGCAACAGATATATCTGAATTTTCAATGGAAGTGAATTAAGATTTCTACAATATTATTTTTGTTCAATATAATTTCCATGCGTTAATCTCGGTTCCTGTATCCATTGTAGATAACAAAAGAAGGGTACTTTGTGCCCTCCCCCCCCCCCCTCAGGCCAAATAGGGTTAATCTCAGTTCCTGTATCCATTGCAGTCTGATAACAAATGTCTAATGCTGCGATTTTGATGTTGGGCAAAAATGTCTGCGAGCAAATTGGTTTTACTGCATATAAAATATAATTTTCAGCGCACCTTCCTGGGAACTTTCTGTATAATTCTGAAATGGGAGCTTCTCCTCTCCTCTCCACCCCAACTCTCCCCTCCTCACCCTTGGTAAAATAAAATCTTTTTTACAAGTACTGATCTAAAATCAATGTAGTGAATAGTGACTTTACCTTGTAAACTAACGGTTTATTTACCCCTTTACTCTTTGTGTTCGCATTTTCTTCTTTTTGTGTTCATTCAGCTACAATTTCGTATTTATTGGCCTTAAAAAGATTCTCAGGGTATATGTACACAGTACTTGCATAGCCTTACGGTGCGAAATTTCAGGCTACCTTCAGAGTCAGTAAAGGTTTTTCAATCAAATGCATTCTCTTTATTGTACAAACTCCAATAACCGAAGTTGGGATGATTAAAGCGCATGTCTTCATGCCCCCTCTTGGAGAGGAGGGGGGACAAACCCCTGTCACCTGTCAGAATTTTGTTGTAATTTGTAGGTGTGGCTCAAAGTTATTATCCCTGTCAAAAGTACCAATGCTCTGTGGAAACCCGAAAGTATTTCCTTTTCTTATTTTTTTTGACCTAATTATGTTAAGGTAATAGGATATCTTCAACTGTGACCATTTTAGGTGTCATCCCCTTCCACTCCTCCTCCCCCTCCTGATGTCATTCAATTAGAGTCAGGTTGCACTAAAGCACTTAGCTCCTATCCTGTATAGGTGGTTTTCACGTTACGTCACGGCGGCCATGTTGGTACACATCTACAAAAGAATTTTAATGAACTTCTTTCGTTGTGTGCACTAACATGGCCGCTAAGGCCTTTGTCATTTGAGTCCCAAAGGACTGAAGGTCACGTGAGTGAAAACCATCTATAGGTATAAAGTACCTGGTGCGTTTGATCGCACTGATACCAGCAGTGATTTTGTGAGAAATCATATTAATTAATATGAGTTTCCCAATTCAGTGACCCAGTGGCGGATGTAGGAGTGATAGAGGTGTGTTACTAAACAGAGTAACCGAAGTAATGACAAAACGGGTATTTATAAACAGCAATTTTACAACGCATCGGAAAAGGGTTGAAGGAGGCACAAATGTCAGGTGATCAAAACAGGTAATGCGCATGCATGGCTTTCCTCAGCGTGGTTTGTCTGGGAAATGTACATGAAATATTTCCTCTCGTTTTTTGTTTGTTTCAAATATATTTACTCGTTGTATCAGCTTTGCAGTAGTCCTTGGACTTCTCGTTTATATTTTTTTGCACAGTGTTTTCCCCATTTTTTCTTAGTACACGTCTTCTGCACCCCCCCCCCCCCCCCCCACCCCTGCTTTTTTGCAAAGAAATTTTTCAGTTCGATTCTGAGCCATTTTCCTTTTCACTCTTAATGGTCCTTCATGATCATGTGGCGTTGACTTGTAAAATTAACAGGACTTTTGTCAATGATAAAGAATTTTTGCAACTTCTGTGGCATTATATAGATGTGATCGCCAATTAGTAGGAATTCGGTTTCCATCCGGTCTTGGAAGACCTTTCACCCATGGATTAATATAAAATACCGCGTGCTTCATTAAATTTCTCGGAAACATTGATTTCTACAACAAATGGACAGTACACCCCTGCGCCCCAACTAAAATTTTGAAAATTCCCCCCTCCGCCCTCTACTGAACTAGCCTTTGTGCAATTTGGTTATAAAGCGTAAAACACTCCAATGTCACAACTTTCCCAAGAACTCTGAGTCTGATTTGAAAAGTTCTCGACAACGTCTCTTTCTTCTTCCAAAGGTCATGCTTTCCTGAACTAATAAACAATTCCTAGAAATCCAGGATATTTTTTTGAGAAGTTAGAAATGTCAAAACATGTCAAAAAACGCTTTGTGATTGGTTTATAATATTATCAGGTGACTAAGATTAGAAGTAAAGTCTGGTCACAAGACACTAAATTGTTCGCTCGCAGGCAAGTTTGTTTTCAGCTTAAAACCTTCGTCGTTTACCGTCGTATTTCATCATGGATATAAAGACCTTGTTAGATAATCTTCATGACGAAGTATCCTGTTCTGTGTGCATGTGCACGTTCACTGATCCAAAGCAGTTGCCATGCTTGCACAGTTTCTGCCTACACTGCTTGAACGGGATTCAACGAACGAGCGGCATCCATGGCAAAATTACATGCCCCGAGTGCAGGAGAGAGTTCAAAATCTCTGGAAGTGGAAATCCTAGCGAATTTCCCACCAACTTTCGCATTAACAGTTTGCTGGATGTACTGGCAATTAAGCAGTGCAAAACGCTCGGAGTAAAATGTGGAAACTGTGATGAAAATAAGGAACGCAGCTTTTATTGCTTCCACTGTTGTTCTTTTTGGTGTGACATATGCATCAGTTTGCATAACCGGATCAAAGCCAACAAAGAACACAGGGCGCTGGCGCTGAAAGACTTTCAAGATCAAGACTTTGAGAACATTCTAAAGCGACCAGCGTTTTGCCAGAAGAAAGATCACGAAAAAGAAGAGTTAAAGTTCTTTTGCAAGGTGTGTAAAGTCGCCATTTGCAACGCTTGTGCTTTAACAGACCACGAAGGACACGCTAAGATGATTCTAAAAACAGCGGCGAGTGAGAAGAAAGTACAACTGCAGTCTGGGATAAAATCGCTAAAGCAGAAAGCGGAAGACAAGAGAAATGAACTCGACAAAATCGACCAAAACAGCATTGAAGTTCAAGTGCAAGTAGCTGAGGTAAAAAGCCAAGTGCAGACGAGTGTCGACAAAATGATCGCGATCATCGAAGCGAAAAAACAAGATATTTTTCACGCAGTCGATAATCAAGCGAAAGAATCACTCGAGTGCCTGGAGTTGAAAAAACGTGAAGTTGAATATCAAGTGAAAACAATTGAATCAGCAATCAAACAAACTGAAACTCTGTTGAAACAAAGCTCCAGCGCTGAAATCCTAGGACTCAGTGAAACAGTTGATACATTCCTTCAGGAACATGACACTCAAACTAACTTTGACACTGAACGCATCCCTCGTTTTACCTTTACTGTAAGTGTAAAAATTCTTAACATGTTAAACACTGAGGGAATAGGCAACGTAAAAACTGTTTTTAGCGAAACTAAAGCGCAACAATCCAGGGCTGAAGGTAAAGAAAGTAGTAAAACATTTGCTGGGGTTAAAGCAAAAAATGTTCGTGGCAGTCCTTTTGATGTTCAGGTTCAAACCAGGCTGTTCAGACCTGTGCTATCTTTTGGACAACGCGGTCAGTCTGTTGGAATGCTTGACGGTCCCTGGGGGGTGGCAGTAAATGACCATGATGAGACTGCAGTGACTGAGTTTGGTAACCACAGCGTGTCAGTATTTAGTAGTGACGGTACTCACTTAAGATCGCTTGGTAGGAAGGGTGGTAATAATGGCGAATTTAACCGCCCTACAGGGATCGCTTTTGATAGAAATGGTAACCTTATAGTGGTGGACAAAAATAATCATAGAGTGCAATTGTTAAGTGGGAATGGTAATTTTCTTAGCAAGTTTGGTGAACAAGGTAGTCTTGATCACCAGCTTAAGAATCCTGAAGGTTTATCAATAACCGACAACGGTGATATTATTGTTACTGATAAAGGTAACAATTTAATCAAGATATTCTCTCCCAGTGGGGAGTGTTTACGTAAATTTGGCGGAGCAGGTTCTTTGGTCACTCCCCGTCACTGTATCCAACATGGGCAATATCTTATAGTCTCAGACTGTGGTGATCATTCCATTAAAATGTTTGATCCTGAGGGAAAGTTTATTTTTAAATTTGGAAAGAAGGGGGATAAGGATGGAGAGTTCAAGTATCCTCGTTACTTGTCGGTTAACAAAGAAGGATTTCTAATGGTCTGTGATGCATTCAATCACAGAGTTCAGGTGTTTGAACTGAGCGGAAAGTTTGTTACAAAGTTTGGAAGGCATGGTAGTGAGACAGGCAAGTTTAAGTTTCCATCCTCTACAGCAAATCTTAGTGATGGAAGAATAGTTGTGTGTGACACTGACAACCACCGAATCCAGATATTTGATCAGATATGATATGTTCTCACCTGTGTTGTAATTAAGATGAAATATCCTATTATTGATTCAGAAATTCTATATTTTGAAAGGAAATTATGTGGGTTTTTTGTATCATGCTTGTTCTCATTATACTAGAGGACAATAAGTTGCTTCGCTGATAATTTTTATTAATTTAGGTTCTCTCTGTTTTCACATGTAAGAGAGATTTTCTACTTATATACAGTGTGTTTCAAGGTTTATAAAACATAGATAGTTGTTAGGTTTATTTTTGAATTCTTTTCATTATAATGTTAGGATCGCAGATTGATTATTTTTCAAATTAGTAAAAATTATTTGGGTAATAATAAGTAAGAATTGGACAATGAAAGCTCAAGTGATTGTAAATATTATTTTCTTGATAGTCTCTAGTACAATTTTTTTTATTATAATTGCTGATGAAATAATATTTTGTTAAGGTGGTAAAGTCTGAATAAATGGTAGACTTTTTGTCTGAAACTTTGCTTGATCTTTGAACTTTTTCTCAATCCTGGCAAAAACTGCCTAAATAAACGGAGCGAAGAAAAACATTGCTACAATCTTGGTCAGAAGTGTTGGGAAACTGGTTTTTTCCCCACAAATTGTCTTTGTCATCACCTCCCCCTCCCCACCACCAATACGGGCATGGGGAAGGAAATAGAGGGTAGATTTAGCTTAAGAAGTCAAAGAATCCTTATTTTACAGTGAATGATGGTTCGATGCAAGCGCAAAGACATGATCAACTTACTTTCGTCTTCGGGGTTCGCACAGTGAAAACTTCGTCAATGCGATAAACTTCCTGACCGTTCACGGCTAGCTTGTTTGAACGATTCGATTCCTGATCGGCCGTATTCTTCGCTGAGTATTTTAACTGTGTTTAACACATTGGACAGTTTAGACAGTACAAATGCTTGAAAATCCGGCGTTTGTCAGGGTGGCCCCCAATAGGAGAAAGAACGAAAACGATTTATTTCTTGAACATAATCCTGGATGGCCCAAAACAGCATTTAATGTATAATCACGCACGTCTGAGAATTTACACCTGATATTTTTGTTTCCTCTTTCGCCTGCTAACAGGCCACTCTACACTGGCGCTAAGTGCTCTTAGAGAGTTTTCGTACAACTTATGTTTTCGACTGTCGCATGCCTTCCCGCAGCGTTATTGTAAAATAATACTCAACTCAACTCGTAGCTGCGATGTGTCGTAGGGTTATTAACGTACGTGTTTTGAAATCCAAGTGCGACATTTTTCTTGTCAAATCGCAAGGAGGTTTGATTTACACTAGCGATTTTTGTTTTAGGTCTGTCGCAAGCTTGTCACGTGCGATATTGTTGTACTTTCTATAAATCGTGGGCGGCCTGAACACAGCGTTGAAGCATTATTTTGTCGGTTAATAATCGCCACCGAAAATTCAGTTTTTGACATTTGGAGTTTGATTCAAATATAATTAGCAGTCGTCTCCTAATCTTTTGCTATTTCCTTTTCCGAGCGAAGCAAAGGAAAAGGAGAAGTCTGCCCGCAGATTTCGTTTCGTACTCTCTCGCGCGTGTTCTCGAAATCACGCCCTATCCACTGATTTGGTATAATTTATACTGCCAATACGGTTACCGCATATCCCGAAGGACACCAGTGTCGGTGAAGAGTCGTGGATATTTACCTCGCCTCTCCGCAAATATCCACCACTGTAATAGTAGATAGATATTATATCCGGGATCCCACAGAACACATGCATGCACTCGTTAATCGTTGCAAATGTGTATCAACAAAACGCGCGCAGTTTTAAAAGAGTGGTTTCTTTCTTTCTTTTATACGAGAACCAATAACTAAAGGAAAGGTCAGTTCTTATTAGAAGGATTTCTTAATGAAAAGTTTGGGTAAATTGTGTGCATTCAAATGAAAGTTAACCCAGCAGTACTTTCCTCTGATGCTGTATATTATGATGCACAACTGGCAGCGGTTACCTTTGTTGTCTGTACAAGATAGAAATCGAACCTCTCCGCGCAAACAAATGCAAATACACTCTGGACTTTTGTACAAAATATATTTATTGAATCTCACAATTTTTCAATGTTCAAACGTTTAATGACCTTAATACAACTAAATGATGCCTTTCTTGTGCAATTTTGCAGGGGCTAGTAGTAAGTTCTCCGCGAAAACAATTATTAGTAATGTGGTAACCCCCTTACAAGCAATTGCAGCTAAACTTAGGCTCGATTTCCGCCGCTATCTCGCGTCCGGTCTCTGAGCCTCCCCGGGGGAGGAGCGCGGGCTCGTTTCCCGAACAGCGGCTGGTAGTCGAGCCTAAGCTAAACTTTAAATCGCGAAAATTGCTGATTCAGATACCAAACCTTTACCCCACTCCGTTTTAACGACCACCTTGCTAATACGATCAAATTTTTGTGGCCCGTCATTTGTCTTTATAGCGGGGTTCAATTGTAATAAAATCTGACAAAAAGGTAGACTAACTTACCAACAACATTTTCTTCCCAGTGAAACCCAAACCACAGACTTATCTGCCTCCCCCCCCGGGGGGGGGGGGGGTAGGGGTTACTCCCATATAAAAGTGACGGGGGTGATCGTCATATCCTTAAAGGGGTTAAAATGCGTTGTTTGGTACTGCACAGACTTATCTCATCCCCCTGGGGGTACCCCCATATAAAAGTGACGGGGGTGATCGTCATATCCTTAAAGGGGTTAAAATGCGTTGTTTGGTACTGTACAGACTTATCTCACCCCCCTGGGGGTACTCCCTTATAAAAGTGACGGGGATGATCGTCATATCCTTAAAGGGGTTAAAATGCGTTGTTTGGTACTGCACAGACTTATCTCACCCCCCTGGGGGTACTCCCATATAAAAGTGACGGGGGTGATCGTCATATCCTTAAAGGGGTTAAAATGCGTTGTTTGGTACTGTACAGACTTATCTCACCCCCCTGGGGGTACTCCCTTATAAAAGTGACGGGGATGATCGTCATATCCTTAAAGGGGTTAAAATGCGTTGTTTGGTACTGTACAGACTTATCTCACCCCCCTGGGGGTACTCCCATATAAAAGTGACGGGGATGATCGTCATATCCTTAAAGGGGTTAAAATGCGTTGTTTGGTGCTGCACAGACTTATCTCACCCCCCTGGGGGTACTCTCATATAAAAGTGACGGGGATGATCGTCATATCCTTACCGGGGTTAAAATGCGTTGTTTTGTACTGCACAGACTTATCTCACCCCCCTGGGGGTACTCCCATATAAAAGTGACGGGGGTGATCGTCATACCCTTAAAGGGGTTAAAATGCGTTGTTTTGTACTGTACAGACTTATCTCACCCCCCTGGGGGTACTCTCATATAAAAGTGACGGGGATGATCGTCATATCCTTAAAGGGGTTAAAATGCGTTGTTTTGTACTGCACAGACTTATCTCACCCCCCTGGGGGTACTGCCATATAAAAGTGAAGGGGATGATCGTCATATCCTTAAAGGGGTTAAAATGCGTTGTTTGGTACTGCACAGACTTATCTCACCCCCCTGGGGGTACTCCCTTATAAAAGTGACGGGGATGATCGTCATATCCTTAAAGGGGTTAAAATGCGTTGTTTGGTACTGTACAGACTTATCTCACCCCCCTGGGGGTACTCCCATATAAAAGTGACGGGGATGATCGTCATATCCTTAAAGGGGTTAAAATGCGTTGTTTGGTGCCACAGACTTATCTCACCCCCCTGGGGGTACTCCCATATAAAAGTGACGGGGATGATCGTCATATCCTTAAAGGGGTTAAAATGCGTTGTTTGGTACTGTACAGACTTATCTCACCCCCCTGGGGGTACTCCCATATAAAAGTGACGGGGATGATCGTCATATCCTTAAAGGGGATAAAATGCGTTGTTTGGTACTGTACAGACTTATCTCACCCCCCTGGGGGTACTCCCATATAAAAGTGACGGGGATGATCGTCATATCCTTAAAGGGGTTAAAATGCGTTGTTTGGTACTGCACAGACTTATCTCAGTCCCCTGTGGGTACTCCCATATAAAAGTGACGGGGATGATCGTCATATCCTTAAAGGGGTTAAAATGCGTTGTTTGGTGCTGCACAGACTTATCTCACCCCCCTGGGGGTACTCCCATATAAAAGTGACGGGGATGATCGTCATATCCTTAAAGGGGTTAAAATGCGTTGTTTGGTACTGCACAGACTTATCTCAGTCCCCTGTGGGTACTCCCATATAAAAGTGACGGGGATGATCGTCATATCCTTAAAGGGGTTAAAATGCGTTGTTTGGTGCTGTACAGACTTATCTCACCTCCCTGGGGGTACTCCCTTATAAAAGTGACGGGGATGATCGTCATATCCTTAAAGGGGTTAAAATGCGTTGTTTGGTACTGCACAGACTTATCTCACCCCCCTGGGGTACTCCCATATAAAAGTGACGGGGATGATCGTCATATCCTTAAAGGGGATAAAATGCGTTGTTTGGTACTGCACAGACTTATCTCACCCCCCTGGGGGTACTCCCATATAAAAGTGACGGGGATGATCGTCATATCCTTACCGGGGTTAAAATGCGTTGTTTGGTACTGCACAGACTTATCTCACCCCCCTGGGGGTACTCCCATATAAAAGTGACGGGGGTGATTGTCATATCATTACAGGGGTTAAAATGCGTTGTTTGGTACTGCACAGACTTATCTCACCCCCCTGGGGGTACTCCCTTATAAAAGTGACGGGGATGATCGTCATATCCTTAAAGGGGTTAAAATGCGTTGTTTGGTACTGCACAGACTTATCTCACCCCCCTGGGGGTACTCCCTTATAAAAGGGACGGGGATGATCGTCATATCCTTAAAGGGGTTAAAATGCGTTGTTTGGTACTATACAGACTTATCTCACCCCCTGGGGGTACTCCAGGGGTTAAAATGCGTTGTTTGGTACTGCACAGACTTATCTCACCCCCCTGGGGGTACTCCCATATAAAAGTGACGGGGATGATCGTCATATCCTTAAAGGGGTTAAAATGCGTTGTTTGGTACTGCACAGACTTATCTCACCCCCCTGGGGGTACTCCCATATAAAAGTGACGGGGGTGATCGTCATATCCTTAAAGGGGTTAAAATGCGTTGTTTGGTACTGTACAGACTTATCTCACCCCCCTGGGGGTACTCCCAAATAAAAGTGACGGGGATGATTGTCATATCCTTAAAGGGGTTAAAATGCGTTGTTTGGTACTGTACAGACTTATCTCACCCCCCTGGGGGTACTCCCATATAAAAGTGACGGGGATGATCGTCATATCCTTAAAGGGGTTAAAATGCGTTGTTTGGTACTGCACAGACTTATCTCACCCCCCTGGGGGTACTCCCATATAAAAGTGACGGGGATGATCGTCATATCCTTAAAGGGGTTAAAATGCGTTGTTTGGTACTGTACAGACTTATCTCACCCCCCTGGGGGTACTCCCATATAAAAGTGACGGGGGTGATCGTCATATCCTTAAAGGGGTTAAAATGTGTTGTTTGGTACTGCACAGACTTATCTCACCCCCCTGGGGGTACTCCCATATAAAAGTGACGGGGGTGATCGTCATATCCTTAAAGGGGTTAAAATGCGTTGTTTGGTACTGCACAGACTTATCTCACCCCCCTGGGGGTACTCCCATATAAAAGTGACGGGGGTGATCGTCATATCCTTAAAGGGGTTAAAATGCGTTGTTTGGTACTGTACAGACTTATCTCACCCCCCTGGGGGTACTCCCATATAAAAGTGACGGGGATGATCGTCATATCCTTAAAGAGGTTAAAATGCGTTGTTTGGTACTGCACAGACTTATCTCGCCCCCCTGGGGGTACTCCAGGTGTTAAAATGCGTTGTTTGGTACTGTACAGACTTATCTCAGTCCCCCTGGGGGTACTCCAGGGGTTAAAATGCGTTGTTTGGTACCACTCTCAAGCATATTAAGGCATGACCCAAATCCTTATCCTGGACCCCCAGCATCGAATCTTGCGGGTTGACCCGTTGTTGGACTCCCGCAACGGGATCTTGTGAGCAAAACAAACATGGCGGACATGTGGACGTTCTGTTGTGCTCGATTAGTGTACATTGTTTCGTTTTAAAGTGACTTCTGTTTTCTATCGAAAATATTATTTAAAAGAAAAGAAATTTTTGTACCTAAAATGTTTCTATGGGACTTCGAAAGCCATGAAAAACTCGGATTTTTATTTCTTTCTATCGGCTGCCGCTGCCGGGAAGCTGATGTCGACGGAGCGCAAATTCTGATGAATCTTAATCATGGACCCGTCTGAAGACGTAAGGGATGCATTAACAAAAGAAAACTACTGTTGTTTTGAAGGTAAGTAAACGAAGTTTATTTTTGTTATTAAAATCCAAGCAAAAAAGCTCATTGATCTTTAAGTTTACAAACTCGCGAAATTTGTAAGTTTAAGTTAGTGTAAACGGCTTCCCTAGTCTAAATACGAAAGCAAGTCGGTTTCAGCTGCAGGTCTTATCTTGTTTAAGCTTCTGAATTTATCCTCTTTTCACTTTACCACATAATTGTGGATCGCGAATCACTTTTCTCTGACAAAAAGGTATAACGACCAGTTTTTAATAAGGCAATTCGTTTTCTGATTAACATGTAAATTCTCTTTGCAATGTTTTAAGTATTTTGAGAGAATCAAGAAGAGAATACACTAGTCAATCATCGATTGCAATTGTGAAGAATCACGATATGTTTTTCCATAATTTACTGTATGAATTTTCTCATTTTTAATGTGGACATGTTAAATCTAAAAGCATCCTCAAATTAGCTTTAACACAGATGAAGTTTTGTGCTAGAGATTGCTACTACAGTTTGTAAAATTTAATGTAAGATTGATCTGTGCTTATTTTGAAAGTGGGAAAACAAACAAAAAAACTCCACATTACATTGCTCTAAGTGTAAACCTGTTAGCTTTAAAAGTTTTGTTTTAAAAACTCAAATTGAAAAGTGTTAGGCCATCACTTCAATCCTTAAAACTGTAGTAGACTAAAAACTATTTTATTAAATTTAGTGTAGTAGTTGTCTTAGGGATGCACCATTAGAAATGTGAAGGGGGGTAGGACTTTCTGGAAAGGCATGTTATTTTTTTCACAACCAGCAGGAGTGCAAGATTTTTGTTTCAACCTTCAAACCCTTGCACGATTTTTGTTTTCCAAACTGACTATGCCCTCTTTTGGTCTTGTTCTACTAGGACCATTTAAACGGCGCAAATGTTTTCTTGTTGTAGTGTCCCAACAGAACACGTTTGTATTAACTATATTTATTTCATAATTGAGATTTTCTATTGAAATTTGGCGTATGAAAACCCTGTTCAGGGTTCGCAGCCAATCAAAAATAGCGTTTCGTCCAGTCACAAATGTTACATAATGTAATAGGACACCTAACACGTGCAGTGTTAGACATGTATGTCTATCTCGCTTGCTGGATCTCGCTCGCAAAGCCTCACTCGTTCGATTTCTGTTACGAACCAACTTGTGCGTAAATACTGTACGCCCGCACTGCCCATGAAATAATCTATATGTTTAAACGCCCCAACCGAGATCAATGGCAGTTGAAATAGCTATCAAGCTAAACAATTATCACCACAGTCTCTTAATTTAATTCTATGGCAGCTATAGAGATGAAGGGCATCAGAGTTGGTTCAAATTGAAATATTCATTCAGCCAGTAGAAATTGTTTTTTTATAAAATGCGATGCCTAAAATGCAGTTTGCAGACTGTCTAACCTTTTAGGCTTAAAAAATAGGTATAAATTAGAATTGAGATTGATTGGCCGAGCGCCAAAGGCGCGAGCCGCTGGGGGGGGGGGGGGGGTCTGGGGGCATGCTCTCCCAGAAAATTTTGAAATCTTGATGCTCTGAAACTCCATTTCTAGTGTTCTGAGACGACAATTTCTGTCAAAAATAATATATTTTCACAGTCACATTGGTTATCCATGCAGGATATTTTTTCTGGTTTCATTGCAATGCAGGATTTTTTTTTCTTAAATTTTTGTTTTGCAGGATTTTTTTTTGGTTTTGGACAACCCCCCCGCCCCCCCTTCACATTTCTAATGGTGCATCCCTTATTAATCTAACAAGTCCTTTGGAACTGATTGTCATGTTTTATACCAGAATGGTTTGACTACTATCTACAATGTCTGTACAGTTATTTACACAATAATAACACAGGGAAATATAAAGTATAATATCTTAGAAAACATGTACGGTGATGTTCCATGACTCAAGTAGCTTCAGTGCTATTTTCTTTTTTTTGTTTAATGCATTGAAGTCATCATCACTTGTATAATCAGTGTTATTGGGAAGTCTACCGTGCATTGTCAGAAAAGCTTCATCCCATTTTTTTAGCTCCTCACTGACATTTCGTAGTTCTCTTAAAACTGCTGTTTGCACTTTGCTTAGGACTGTGTCATACTTCTTTCGATAGAAGTGTGCTTTTGGGTTTTTCAAAACTGTTTGTTTTAATCGGTCTATCTCAGAAACCTCTGGTATTTTGCCTAACACTAGCTCTAGGGCCTTTGCTGTCTTTGACTGAGTTTCCTTTCCTTTGTCCTGCAGTTTTCTTTTTTTGTTAGTTGGCTTGACGGGGCATTCATTTCCACAAGCTGTAGCAATACTTTCTTGCATACACAAGTTACTTCCGCAAATGTCATGGGGTGTTTCATTGTTTTGTAATTCCTTTGGCTCTGATTCATCCTCATCACTTGTGGTGTTCTCAGCTATTTCCAAATCTTCTTGTTGATCTTCAAGAATTACTTCAAGTGTAGTGTCCCTTTGATCTTCATAGGTTTCTGGATTACTATCTGCTTCAACTTCAGAAATCATGTCGTCATCACAATCTGTGCAGGATGTCATCTGTGCAGTATTAAGGCATGGCTCATTCTCTGGTTCAAGTGTCTGTTGCAGTTCACCTGTATTTTCCCTCTGGTAAGTGAGTTTTCCATCTTTATCTCTCATTTTGTAAAGTGGAAGATTATCTGGCTGGGAGGCACATTCCTTCCATGTCTCTTCCAGATACTTGTGGATTTTACTGATGTTGTTGGATCTGAAGTGGTGAAGATGAGGTCCTTCTTCTTTGTTGTTTGGCTGGCCTGGTGCATCCAAAAATTCGACAGAACCATCTTCCTTCCATTTCCACCACACTTCAGGTCCAGGTTTAAGAAAATCAGAGATCTTGGAGAGATGTGCCTGCCATAAGCTAGACTTCTTTGTCATGAAGTCTTTAGTTATAACTGTGTTGGATGGCTGGGGCAGACCTTTTGCCAGGTGGGAGATCTCTTTCTCTTGATTAGAAAGGGCTGTTAGGCTGTCTGTTTCTGCTGCCATTGCATCTTCAGCTTGAATGTGCAGGTAGGCATTTGGCACAAGATCTTCTACTTGCTTGTTCCAGGTTTTCCTGGTGATGTCTTCTATTCTGTCAAAATACCTTTCAAAGAGCTCAGCACAAATGGAGCGGAGACAGACTAGCCTGTACAGCAGTGGAGCATGATCTACAGCACCATGGTAGTAAATGCCACACAACTTTCGTTGGGTTAGCTGCTTTGGTGGGATCAGTTGCCTTTGGATGGCTTGCCCATGTCTGAATGAGATGTTGTACAGCCGCAGCACTGATCTTGGACTTCTCTTGTCATCATTTTCATAGTACATACTCATCATCTCACAAAAAAGGAGAAGGATTTCTTTTTCATTGTTGCTTAAGAGATTTTCATTTGCCATTGCAATTGTTACTTTCAGTAGGCCTCTGCGGTAATCTGTTGCTCGAAGTTTGTCCTTGTTTAATGCTAAGGTGGTAATTTCCTTGAATAGTAGCAGTGCATCGACATTAGTCATGTGTAGAGGCATTTCTGTGAGGATGTTTGCAATGTGATTAAGGCAAGTGTGGAGAGGTTCAAAAAAAAGTACTTCATAATCTTGAAGGTTAAGTTCCTTAAGTGTATGTTTCTGTGATCCAAACAACAGGGCAGGTACTCGGCTTGCACCTCTCAGCAAATCTGTTAATCTTTCTTGAAGATCTTTTTTGTTTCCACTGGTGTCAACTCCCCTTGATGTTAATTCTTCTCTGAGCTGACCAACTTTAAGGGATTTAAAGGGGCATGCAGCATTTGATTTTCCAAACTTTCCTTCCAGTACCAAGGTTTGTTTTTCCTCTAGGTTATGGTACTGTTGGTAAGCCATGTACTGATAATCCGCTGCACGTCTCATGTCACCGTTACAACCTGAGCAGCCAAAGTGTCCACCTTTTTGTGTGCCATCTTCAAACTCAACAGCTGGGTTGTCCCCATTCATGAATCTCATTTTTTCTTCAGTACCTGTGCCATGAACTTCTGTTAAGGATACATGCAGCTGTTTTAAGCACTCTCTACGTGTTGGCACAAATGCTAGCTGATCAGCATCTTTCGCTCCTGAGGCACCCAGCATGTAAAGATGTGGAGCTTCTATAGTAGACTGAACATCTATGGCTTTTCCATTACTCTTTTGCATGTACTCCTGGCTAGTAAGATGTACAGCAGGATCATAGATTTCTCTAAGCAGGAACAACATAAATCCTGCTCCTGCTATGCTAGAATGGTCATGCCATATTAGCCAGTGTCGGGTTCTTTCACTCTTTTTTAGCTGCTTGCAGAGTTCATCGTGTGTCATAGCAGTGGTTTGTTCATGAAGAGACTTGAGTCTTGCCTTAAGCTGCTGGGTGGTCATGTTGGCATACTCTTCATTGCTTCTCAATCTCAGGAGATCTCTATGTCTTTTTGCACTTTCTTCACAGACTTGACTGAGAGGGTACTTTCTTGCTGAGATTTTGCATAGTTTCTTTTCAATTTTACCTTCTGAAGTGAGAACAACTTTTGTATATTCAGTGTCTAGAACAGGAGTTCCGAGATTGAACTTCCCTGAAGCTATTCCTTCTTTAATATCCACCCTAAGTTTCTGGTTATTTCTTGGGACAGGCACTGACACTCTTCCACCAACTTGTTTTTTCAGGGCTCTTCTTACTCTACTTTTTCCTAAAAGTTAAAAGAGGCTCTTAAGTAAAGTGCATGGTGATGACAATCTGGATGGACAACAATCTGGATAGATCATTCTCTTGATAGATTTAAAATATATTTTCTTTTGTACTACAATGGGAACAAATCAGGAGACTTTAAGTTATGTTTACATTTAAAAGTATGATATTCAGTTTTGTAAGAAAAGAAAGAGTGAGCACCTTAAATGTTTATCCTGTTTCACCATATCAGTTTCCATCATGGCAACTACTTTTAACTACTTTGAAACACTATAGACATTTTTACCCCCTCTTTTTGGAGGAAAAGTGTACAAGTTTTCTGTTCTTTGACTTTGGTTGTTTTTACATGTATATACTGTAATTTTATGTGATTTTAATCAACATTTTTTATACCATTGTAGGCATCTATTAACTAGAAGACCTCAAAAGAGTTAATCAACTTTAGTCAATGCTAGTTTACCTTCAGTAGGCTTCTCAAAGGGGGTTGTATTCACTCCTTGTGATTTCAGAAATTTCTTTAGTATTTGGCCTCCGTTAGGTGGTGTTGTTTCACTCGATTTTCCTCTAATATTGTATGCTTTTGCTTTTTCAGACCAGCTTACTGGTTTGTGAGGCCACTCTGTCACATCATCCAGCAACTGTTCTAAATTTCCAGTGACATCTTTGGGGATATGAGAGCGATCTTTCATTCCAGGTGGGGTTTTTTCAAGCCTTGATTTTGCTTCGTTTAATGTTTCAAATGACTGATAGGTTCGTTGCTTTGCTCTTGCGGCCAAGGATGTTCTTTGAGCAAGATGAGCATCCACATCAGTTTGATTCCAAATTGCCTCGACAGTAGCTTTAAATTCGCGCTGGTTTTCAAGCTTCTGTTTCTTCTTTTCATAAGCACTTTGCTTTACCTGGAGGTTTAATTGCGGTACAGCAAGAAGCACTTCACTGAAAGGCTTGCCTAGGTTTTCTTGGCAAGTGTTGTTATAGGTGGTAAATATCATTTCTCCCACAGCTTTAAGTTCTCCTTTAGACGGTTGAGCCTTTTTGGGGATGTGGTTTGTAGATTTGTTTTTTATGTCGCTGAAAGGACCTCTATATTTATGGCAGTTTTTCTTGCTTTCAGGAAATGTTTCACTAACAGATGCATGGAAGCTCTTACAGCATTTGCACTTTTGAAGGCTGTGTAGATTTCTTCGAAGCTCCGTTGTCTTTGCCCATTTCGTAGTGGAGAATTGTGCAAGATATGCTTGCTTTTCGGATGGTTTCCTCCAGTGCGATATTTTGTCATCAATGATTTTGTAGCTTTTCAAGAAGGCAGCTGTTGATGTGATTGAAGTTTTTTTTTTTTCAGTATAATAAATTACATTCTGCTAGCTGTTATTATATGGGAAATAAATTCGATCTTTTCGCTATATAAACTAAAGTGGTACTTCTATTTACCTTTGTCCATTAAGAGTGGTTTATAGTCTTGGAACTGTTCGATGTAGAGCCTAAACCTCTCTTCAAGTAAACGTTTCTTAAAGTGAGACTGTGTCTCATCAGAATCGCGAGTGATATTTTTTAAAGCTGTTGCTTTGGTCTCCCAAAGGAAGACTCTTACAAACCCACAGCAAACTCTATCCGTCATTTTGAAACTACCGCCAAAATACACGGAATCTCGTTTGCGTATAGTATCAGGTTTCATCTGGAGCCCGCGCAAATTATTTGAAATGTATTTAGGAACTCTAATTTGCGCCAAGTGCACTTTAACAAATAAAGAGTGACTCACAAACGATCGTTCCGCAGCACTCGACTCTATTATGAAAACTTGCTTATTATTCAACATCATCCGAGTACAACATTTTGAAACCAATGCTAGTGGCTTAATTTAGTATCTCTGTAAGATATTAAATGTTTTCTCCCTGGTGAACGTGTCTTAAATTGACAACAACTGTAAATTGTCTGTGTGCCTTTTGATCACTTTCTGTCCGCCATCTTTGTTTTGCCTTCAAATCTGGCGTTCTCATTGGCTTACGACCTAACATAGGAGTCCTCTGTTCATCCCGATAGCGGTTTTCACCCATTTGCTTAGTTGCCAGACTTCTTCAAAGAATCAAGACCACGGCCGTTTGCAACAAAATGGCGCCCATTTTGATTACTGTGCAGTACGATATTTTGAATGCGAACGGGCCGCCGAATTCATCAAGTCCTAGAAAAATAATGACAATTTTAAAGGGTCATAAGGTTCTTCTATTCATTTCTGTCCTGAATGGACAAATATAGCTTAAAACGACAGAACAACATTCGATAGATGACTAATACTGGTCGTAATTAGTGGGTGTGTCTAAAACGAAGACCCAAAAACGAAGACCGAAGACCGAAGACCCCCTGGTCTAAAACGAAGACCCCCTGGTCTAAAACGAAGACCCCCTGGTCTAAAACGAAGACCCCCTGGTCTAAAACGAAGACCCCCTGGTCTAAAACGAAGACCCCCTGGTCTAAAACGAAGACCCCCTGGTCTAAAACGAAGACCCCTTGGTCTAAAACGAAGACCCCTTGGTCTAAAATTATTAACGTAGTCATATTGTAAGATCACCTTGTCGCTAGTGGCCTAGTCTACGCGTTGCGTGACACCCCAAAAATCGCTGCATTTTAAGTGTTGTTTGTGTGAAAGCTCTTATATAATTATTTAAAAGGGAAATCCAAGGAGAAATGATAGAAAAATTCAAGAAATTGAAGCAGGGATGATTAGGCATGATGCATGGATCGATGATTGTTGATTGATTGGAGTCCAATTCGTCGAGACAAAAGCCGTCAAATTTCGTCAAATTAGGTTTCAGAAAAACCCAAAATAACCAGATGTCCCGCGCATTTCGACCTAAGACCTCTGAAAATGTAAGACCTCTGAAATAATTAACGTAGTCATATTGTTAAGATCACCTTGACAAGCAACTGCATTAATAGTCTCGGCTAGTCTACGCGTTGCGTGACATCCCAAAAATCGGCTGCGTAGGCTACAGCATTTTAAGTGTTGTTTGACCTGTGACCTGAGCGGAAGTCATTTCAAATGCAAATCCCTTGTGGTCTAACAGTTATCGATGTCTTAAAGGAAGTGTGTACGACGCCAGTATGTTAGCGCGAATTTGCAATTTTTTTTGTTTTCTCTTTGGCTCAATGGAGTCAATAAATGCAAGTCGTCGAGACAAAAGACAGGCGTCCAGTTAGATACACCCGGCCTGTATCCAGCTTATACAGCGATTATGCACTTGAAATGTCCTTAAACGCTCCCCCCCCCCCCCATCCCCTCCCTTCGTTTCCAATTTCCCCGGAAATTTTGCAACCATCCAAGGCCAACTGCTAGCACCATCGAAGTAACCCTGCTGATTTCAACGAACATATCACGTTCTTATTAGAAAACAAAAATGTCATCCTAGTTTTGACAAAAATGAAGTTACAACTCACATTACAAATAGAAACAGACGCTTTAATATAAGGTAAGAAAGGTTGTTAATCACTCTGTCCCATGTAATGTATATCTGTAAAACGATTGTAACAAAAACTAACGAAATGCTAACGAAACTAAGTTCATGTTGCAAGAATTTTTCACTTCATTTAAAATACTCATGTGCAGGTGATTTTTATATGGGACGCTTTCTATCTGGCCAAATTTTCAATTTTCCTGAGATTTTCTTTTCCAAATGGAAATAAACTCCAATTTACACGAAAATACGTACATTAAAAAAAACCCTCGCGCGGTGTCAAAATAAATCACTCACGTTTTTTTACGCACATTGACTTCCGTTCAGTTCTAATCATTTGGAACATCCGAAAAGTAAAACTTGAGTACCAACGATCCATGCAATCATCGATCCATGCATCATGCCTAATCATCCCTGCTTCAATTTCTTGAATTTTTCTATCATTTCTCCTTGGATTTCCCTTTTAAATAATTATATAAGAGCTTTCACACAAACAACACTTAAAATGCAGCGATTTTTGGGGTGTCACGCAACGCGTAGACTAGGCCACTAGCGACAAGGTGATCTTACAATATGACTACGTTAATAATTTTAGACCAAGGGGTCTTCGTTTTAGACCAAGGGGTCTTCGTTTTAGACCAGGGGGTCTTCGTTTTAGACCAGGGGGTCTTCGTTTTAGACCAGGGGGTCTTCGTTTTAGACCAGGGGGTCTTCGTTTTAGACCAGGGGGTCTTCGTTTTAGACCAGGGGGTCTTCGGTCTTCGGTCTTCGTTTTTGGGTCTTCGTTTTAGACACACCCCGTAATTAGTGATGTTTTCTAAAATATCACTCTCGCTGGTCTATGTAATCGCCCATTCAGGACAGATTCCCGTGGAGGACATTCGGTTGCCCGTAAAAAAGCTTTTCTTTGTATAGGTTGTGGGTCATCTCGTCGGCCCATTTTCAATTTACTACAGAAAAATTGAGAGTGACCTTACAGGTCACGTGACAACAATACTTCCGGTCTGACATGCAAATTCTGTTAAGGACAATAAGTTTTAACTTCCTGCCAAGTTTGGCGGTTATCCGTTTTTTATTCGTGCTACAATAATTTTTTCCTTTATTTTTCCGATTTTACCGTCTGGGTCATGCCTTAACATGCTTGAGCTGATGGTGTTTTAATCGAAAACGACCACTGTCAGTGTTATTTTGATACCTTTTAGGGTATTAAGCTAGAAATATATGCTGACTGGAACAACGTTTAATAAAGAATTGGTACCTCCTAGGGGTTAAGAATTGGTACCTCCTAGGGGTAAAGAATTGGTACCTCCAAGGGATAAAGAATTGGTACCTCCTAGGGGTAAAAATAATTGTGAATCACACCAACAAAAGAGGTTGTTTCCAAAATTTCTAACAAATTCTCACCTCCTTTAATTTTATATTGGAGAAACTCCCTTGGATCTCGACTAGCTTTTATTCTTTGATCACCTAAAATTCTTACACGCCTTAGAGGGAACCTGTTTAGGAAGTTCACATGTACTGTGTTTTTAAAAATGTACATTGGTAAATTTGAATATTGTAATGTTGTGTGAACCAAAAATAAATTTTAAAAGTATGCCACAAATGACAAATATTCATGTAAAAATGACTACCAAGTGAAACAGTTTATAACTCAATATACCTAAACATGATCAGTAATTTCAATTTATTATCAAAGGAAACTCCCTTTACCACCTTAAATAACTTAACTGCTAATACTCAAGAACAGCTTGAAAAATATATATATTCTAAACTATCTACTAGCTTAGAATTCACTCAAAACAGCTATCACTCAATAACTAACCTGCGAGCAAGCACTCGGGCTCAGTAATTAGGGTAGGGGGAAGGACTGCTCCTTTCCATCCAACACCCCCACCCCCAAGCCCCGAACTTGCGCCTCGCAGGCTACTCAATAACCATTATATCCAAACATGATTGAATGATGGTTTTATCAAGAAATAATTTTGAGAACTTCATTGCAAAATAGGCTCATTCTCCATTCATGGGTGTGTCAAAGCACCCATGATTGGTGCAGTGAATCACAGGTGTATCGAGACACTCATGGCCGGTTTCTAACCCTTATTACATATTAACCCTTTCACTCCCAAAGTCAAACTTGAGCCATTTCGTTAAAGTCTGTGGATGAAATCATATTGCGTGACCATTCAAATGATAGCTCTTCAGCAGTAATTTCTTATGCTGCTGCTTATTTTTCCTTCTCTTACAAAATGAAATTTAAAATTTTTCTTGAATTTCGATTCTGGCCACCTGACTGACAGTGTAAGGGTTAAATGTAGTATGTCTATTCTTATTATTTAAATTCCTAATTATATCAACAAAATTCTTGATTGTGATTTGTCATGGGCAAGCCTATTTCTTATGTAGTGGGAGCGCATTGGCTGTAATTAAAAACACACGCTCCATGTATATCAATCAGGTGCACTGGTTTTAACTGATAGAAAAATAATTATTATCCCAGACGTTTTGAGCAGAAAAAATTCCACATAGACGTTTTAATCTCAAATTTTGTTATTGCATCTTTAATTAGTTAATGATAAATACCAAAGTCAAATTGTTGGACTTTCAAGTTGTATAATCCAGGGGTTAATTGTGCCCAGCTGATTAGAAATTACTTGCCCACTACTCCCTGAATTGTACTCCAATCAGTACAAATACTATTACTTATAGTGACTGTCTAGTTGGTATATCACTTTGTGAAACCAAAAGACATATTTAAACCAAATGGTTGGAAACCTGAACATGCTGAAAATATTCATCTCTGGTATGAATGGCCTGAAAGGAAACAGACTGACAGCGGGTCAGCTTTAAAGACTTTAAAGGGAAAGTTTACGACGGTTTTGGTACCGTGATTTTGTGGTAATTTATCACACCACAGAACTATTATTATTATACATTGGTGTCACTAGCTCGATTTTGATTGGCTATAAGCACGCAGCTAATTATTGCTTGCTGTTTCTGTTACGTCATATCTACAGACAATAGTTTTATGCATGCAGAAGTGACGTCATACCTACAGACAATAGTTTTATGCATGCAGAAGTGACGTAAGTTGTTTACTTACAAGTTGACTGCTGTGCATTGATCACGTTTTTGTGCGCGCTCTTGTCTTTACAAGTGCAGCTCAGGAATATGCATAATAAAACAATTATTGGATTCGGTTTTCGCATGATAGCGATAATTATCAAGGCCTCAGTTTGTGTTATCCGCCTCAGCCTTCGGCTTCGGCAGATAACACAAACTTTGGCCTTGATAATTATCGCTATCATGCTCAACCTCATCCAATAATTGTTAATTAACAGCACCTGTCAAATTTCCCCCTCTTTGGCTGTCAAATTTTTCTGTTTCTAAAGAAAATCTAAACTAAGTCCTAGCCGTACCAAATTAAGTCGCTCGCTGTTCACTAGCCAGCTGGCTTGAGGCTTACTTTGCAAATTTTAAATGTATATGAACGTGGATAGAAGCACTAAAGAGAAGTCAAAACGTTTTTCGACATCACTAAGTCTTAGTCAGATATGGGAAGGCAAGTGGATTGAACCTTGGCGAGTTGAGGTAAATTTTAACTATGTTGTTACGTCAATTCATGTCTTCTCTGCGTTGTTAAAAGCCACCGAGTATCCTTTTATAAAAGCCAACACGTATGCAACAATTTGCTGACCTTTGCTGATAGTCCGTCTCTCAGAGGAGTAAAACGGGAGACAGGTTTACATCAGCGAAATAAAGCACTGTGAAAGCTGCAACGGACACCAGCAGGGAAGTGATGGTACTTATTTGAAGGATTTCTTAACCAGAAGTTTGGGTAAGGTAATAAATTATGGGTATCATCAAATGAAAGTTAATCTAGCAGTACTTTCCTCTGATGCTGTTTATTATATATGATGTACATGGTGGCTGTTACCTTTGGTCTCTGTAGAACCGGGAAATCGGACCTCTGTGCGCAAACAGATGGAAATACACTCTGGACTTTCGTACAAAATGTATTGAAACTCACAATTTTTCATTGCTACACAATGTTCAAACATACAATGACGAGGGGTATCATAACGTAATGAGACGATGTTCTCAATTTTGCAGTGACGTGGCCTATACTTATTGTCAGTCACATCCAATCTCTTTATTATACAAACTCCAATAAACTAACTTGGGATGATTGTATAGCGCATGTTTGTAACATCCTCCTTTGGTGGCTCGTGTGGTCATTGGAAAATTTGAAAAGAACCCGCCCTAAATGCTATCTGAATTTCGTTGTAATTTGAAAGTTGCGGCTCAAACTTATTTAATCCCCTAAGAAGTACCGATGCTCTCTGACAAGTAGTTTCCTTTTTGTATTTTTCCGCCTGCATGATTACCACAATGTATAAGGTTATCTTCAATGCTGTAGAAGTCACCCCCTTCCCCATACTGATGTCATTCAGTCAGGGTGAGGTTGTACAAAAGCATTAAATAAAGTACCTATGCGTTTGATCGCACTGATATCAGCAGTGATTTTGTGAGAAATCATTTGAATATTACTTTCCCAATTCAGGTTTTGATCCAATGGCGGATGTACGTGTGATGGGGGTGTGTTACTGAACAGAGCAACGAGCAACTCAAGTACACTGTAACGACGAAACGAGTAGCGGGAAAACAAAATAGCATCAGATCTAAAGTTTATTTTATGCATTATAACCGGTAATTTCACGATAGTGCGAGCCACGCGAGAGGGAGAGGAAAATAGATACGCTCCGGAAAAGAACCGACGGAAGTTTCGCCCCAGAAATATCACGTGATAAAAATAGGTAATTTATTTACACAGCATGGCTGGTCGCCTGGACCGAAAATGTTTTTTATCAGTGAGCCAAGTTCACTCCCATCCGCCCGTCTCTCTCCCCCTAGTCTTTGAAAAGATACTAAGGGTCGATGATGGGTTTTTTTATTCGGCTGCGCTGTTTCACCGGACCATCCCCACCTTCTTCACTCCCTCCCGCTTACCCTTAATGGTTCTTCATGAGCATGTTGAAAGAAATCTGAGAAATCTGCTTAACAGGAGCTGCTTAGAAATTCTATGGCATTACCTTATTATAGGAAATTAACAATGCACTTTATTAACGCGATTTTACAAAATTCGCGTTAATTTAATGTATCTTAATTAATGTCGATGTAAATTTAATGCACGCTATTTTACAACATTGTTATTTTAAAGCACATTTATTTCATTACAAAACCTTATTAGTTCATGACTCCTCTATTGGCTCTTCAGAGTTATATTTCACGTAGGCTTTGAAAGATCTTTTGAATTGATAAGGTCTAGTTAGGTTTCAAAACCAAATTTTCGGCTTTAAAAAAAAATTAGAAACATCCGTGCACTTGTCTTGGAAGGTTTTATTGACGGAAGCCAAAACGCAGTTTGGCGTTCAGAAATGTAAAGTGCGAGTTTGCAGAATTATAAAAGTCGCAGTAACTAAAGTAAGATGCTTATCGAAAAACCTAACTTTTGAAAAATTCGCGTTAATTTAGTGTAACGTAAATTTTCTTCGCGTTGTCAACGTGCATTGTTAATTTCCTATTCAGTTATCCTGTTTAATTGTCACTGCCTTGAGTTAAAAGCTGAAAGAGCAAAGCTAGAGCCAGACGAAAATTCTTACCGAGGCAATATCAGAGAAAACAAAGGCACTTCTTTTATTACTCATGTGCATAGCGGCATGAGTCAAGGTTTCGGTAAGGTTTCTTTTCGTCCCGCTATTGCTTTATTTTTTTTAAAAGTTTCCCGTATCCCGCGGGACGACTTTCACTGGTCTGATTGGTTGACACGCGACCTCCCCGTAATCACTTGAATTTGGACTTCCCGGAAAAGAAATTACATTTTTCGATGAGAATTTATGTTGATATCAATTTGTGATTGAATTTTCGGTTGTGTTGTCGCTAGTTTTGAAGAAATGCTTATAAAACGTGTTTAAATTCAGTTGTAAATTCAGTCGTAATAAATGATATCTGATATCATGTAAACAAAACAAGACATACATGTCACGCAAAATTCGTTGAGAGGGAAGGGGTGCGTGACCCAGTTAAAATAAACTGGGTCGAGTGATGGCCGCGTGAGGACGACTCTGTTTGCCGTCCGCCTTTTACCTCTATTTTTACAAATAACACGTGGCTGAAATTGTTACTAACTACATACGAAAACGAAGAAATAGATCTTCCGCTAGTTCGGACGAGAAAACTACGACATCTCCTGAGGCAAAAAAATTGAAAGACGCGATAACCCATGACAACACCGACAACGAAGATTCGCACGACGAACTGATGGAGACGCTAGACACGATTGCTTCGATCTCGGAACAACTGAAGTCGATATTAGACAGACTTAAGAAACTCGACGTAATTGAAGATTCAGTGAAAAACATTGAAGCTAATCTTGCAAACCTCAAGGCCCGAACCGCAAAACTTGAGCAGTTCGAAATGACCGCTGCGAAAGACATAGAAGATTTAAAAGAGTCAACTACCTTCAACGGGAACACATGCAAGGAACTACAAGATCGTGTCGATGATCATTCCTCAAAAATCAACTCTACGATGGCTAGCGAAAGAATGCTACGGGACCAAATGAATGAAGGTATCTCCAAAAACCTTTATCTAGAAGCATACTCAAGACGCGAGAATATTAAATTCTTTTCCATTTCCGAAGAAGAAGAGGAGGATACCGAGGAAGTACTAAGAAATTTTATGGAAAATGAACTGGGATATCGAAACGCTCGTACAGCTGAAATACAACGTGTCCATCGAATTGCTGGGAGACGGGGTGACTCTGGCCCTCGCCCGATAATCGCTAGGTTCCTTCGCTACAAGGACTAAAGATGATCGATTTAAGTTCTTTCAATAAATCTCTTAAGACTATCTGGATACGTAAATACCTTGATACGTCAAACCACGGGAAGTGGAAAGAATTTATCGAGCTCGATCTGGGAAAATATGGTGGAAACCTTATCTTTAGGGGCAATCTTAACAAGTCTGACTCTCTCAAGATAATATCAGTTAAAAGCATCTTTACAAGAGAGCTACTACAAATATGGTCTGAAGTCAATTTTGAAGAGTTTGTTAAAACCAAGGAACATTTTCTTGAGCAACCCATATGGCATAATTCGCTAATTAGGATCGAAAACAAGCCCGTCTTCGATAAAAACCTCTTTTCTCTAGGAATTTCAAAGGTAAAGGATTTTGTGAAAGAACAATACAACTTCCTTTCCTACACAGATTTTATTGAAAAATATAATTGTCATTTCCAACCTTTAAAATATTTTGGACTCATATCTGCCCTTAAACAAGTCATAAATAATAGCATCACTCAAAATCCTACTCTTTCAATCCCAGAAGATTCACTTCTTACCTTATTTCTTAAGAACGCAAAAGGAACTAAGGTTGTCTACAAAAAACTTGTCTGTAAAAAAACGTCCACCCCGGTGAGAAGTCAGGCGAAATGGAACAGTACGGTCTCCCAGGAGGGATGTGTTGCTGATTGGAATGCAGCATACACCTTGGCTTTCAAGTGTACTAAAAGCACGACACTTATTAATTTTCAATATCGATTTTTGCATAGAATACTTCCCACAAACTCGTTTCTGACAAAGATTGGTATCACGCATGACCCAAACTGCTCCTTTTGCCGTACTACTGAGGAAAATCTCGCTCATCTTTTTTGGCACTGTCCGAACGTTCAAAATTTTTGGGGAACCTTGACTGAAAAGCTTGCTGATTTCGACCTTATACCTAGAGACTACTCGATGGATATCGCAGTTTTTTTAGGCCTAAAGACGGATACCTCTAAATTTTCTCTTCAGATAAACTTCTGCTTTCTTCTAGCCAGATATTACATCTGGGGTTGCAGACTCTGCAACAGGACCCCTAAGCTAAAAATGTTTTTGAAGACCCTTCAGTCCCAATATAAAATTGAATTGTACAAACGAGTACCTACAAACAATCCTACAAACAAGAAATGGGACCCTTTGGTCCCACTTTTCAATGGTATTTGTTAGTTTTAAACTGGCAAATGTATATATGTTCCCAAATTACCAGCTCTAGAGACGGCTTTCTTGTAATTGTGTGCTGCTCCAATCAAACTAATGGTTTTTGTGACCAATTAACAGTTATGATCTTTGAGAATATTATATGTTACGTAAATTAAGAATATTATAATTTACTTTACGTTTATTTTAGCTTATGTTTTTAGTTATTCTCTTTTTCTACATTTACTTGGTAACGTAACTAGTGTAATAAGTGTAATTGTAACTAGTGTCTACTACTTTTGTTAATTGGTTTTTGTATTGTATTGTTGCATTAAGAAAAGTATCGTATTGTAAGTAGCGTAAGTATCGTATTGTAAGTAGCGTAAGTATCGTATTGTAAGTAGTGTAAGTATCGTATTGTAAGTAGTGTAAGTATCGTATTGTAAGTAGCGTAAGTATCGTATTGTAAGTAGCGTAAGTATCGTAAATTTAAAATAAAAAAAAAATAAATAAAATAAAATAAAATAAACCATAAAACGTTATTATGCAAGCGCATGAGTACAGGCTACCAGCTAGCCTCTTGCTCTTGTTCTGTTATGAATAGCCTTGTGCAAGAGAGATCCAATGCTTGTACTACTATTCAAAATTTTATTTTTAGCGAGACAAGTGCGTCAGTTCGCCTCATGCTAGCTACGATCCTGAAGCCCTTCGATTGTTGTTAAAATTTCATAATATTCAAAGTGCCTAAGGTAAAATAATTAAAAGACATATCTGGAATGTTTTTTTAAAAAAAACTAATTGTCACTTCACCTTTCACCCGCGGATTGTATTTAACTAAATACCTCATGCTTTAGTGAATTTCTCAGCCGAAAACATCGATTTCAACATTGACTTTATACAGAAATTTGAAGTAATTTCGTAGCTTGTCTTTGTACTCTTGATCAGCACCTATACGCACATTTTGAACCAAGTTTTATAATAGTTACATCTTTTACAAATTAAGCTATGAACGATAAAAAGTCAGTTTTTTACAAACACCATCAGACCTCAAGTGTAATTAGGTCAGGCAGTCACTGAGTCAGTCAGGCAAATCACATTTTCAACCAGGGGTGGGTGGGGGGTACTCTCCTACATACGATATGTGTTTGTGCCACTTTAGACTGAAGTTGCAAAAAGATTTTACCGTGATTTTGGTTTGAAAAAGTTGAAAATACGAAGGGTTACGTCTGTACGAAAAGTTTGCAATTTTTGTTCCAAGAACGGGAATGGGCATAAAAAAACAAAACAAAAAAAAAAACCTACGTACACCCCAGCGACCCAACTACCCTCCCCACTCCGCTCCCTACTTCAATCTTCAATCATGTATTTATTATGTAAAAAATAAACAAAAGGAAACGTCAGAGGTTATCCCTATCCAGGACTTTCCCTACTTAAAATATCAAATAAATTACTAAACAAATTACAAATACGTACTAGACTTTGTGCAATTTAGGTCTAAAAAGATGACTCCACACTATTTTAAAAGCCTTCCCGATGTCAAAGACGCACAAAAAATAAACTCACGCAAATACTTTCCAAGAGCTCTGATTTGAAAAATTCTCGAAAGCTGCTTTTCCAAAGGTCATGCTTTTCTGAACAGATAAAAGGAAATAAAAGGAAAAGCCTTCCCGATGTCAAAGACGCACAAAAAATAAACTCACGCAAATACTTTCCCAAGAACTCTGATTTGAAAAATTCTCGAAAGCTGCTTTTCCAAAGGTCATGCTTTCCTGAACAGATAAACAATTCCTACAATTCCTAGAAATCCAGGATATTTTTGGCATGTCAAAACACGTCAAAGAACGCTTTGTGATTGGTTGATAATATTATCAGGCGACTAAGTAAGCATGATCACGAGACAAAACTCAATCGTTCACTTGCACAGCCAAGCTTGTTTTCAGCTTGGAAACCTTCGATCGTCGTTTACCGTCCCTTTTCATCATGGATATAAAGACCTTGTTAGATAATCTCCATGACGAAGTATCCTGTTCTGTGTGCATGTGTACGTTCACTGATCCAAAGCAGTTGCCATGCTTGCACAGTTTCTGCCTACACTGCCTGAACGGGATTCAACGAACGAGCGACATCAATGGCAAAATTACATGCCCCGAGTGCAGGAGAGAGTTCAGAATCTCTGGAAGTGGAAATCCTAGCGAATTTCCCACCAACTTTCGCATTAACAGTTTGCTGGATGTACTGGCAATTAAGCAGTGCAAAACACTCGGAGTGAAATGTGGAAACTGCGATGAAAATAAGGAACGCAGCTTTTACTGCTTCCAATGCTGTCTTTTTTGGTGCGACGTATGCATCAGTTTGCATAACCGGATCAAAGCCAACAAAGAACACAGGGCGCTGGCGCTGACGGACTTTCAAAATCAAGACTTTGAGAACCTAATAAAGCGACCAGCGTTTTGCCAGAAGAAAAACCACGAAAAGAAAGAGTTGGAGTTCTTTTGCAAGGTGTGTAAAGTCGCCATTTGCAACGCTTGTGCTTTAACAGACCACGAAGGACACGCTAAGGTGATTCTAGAAACGGCGGCGAGTGAAAAGAAAGTACAACTGGAGTCTGGGATAAAATCGCTAAAGCAGAAAGCACAAGAAAAAAGAAACGAAGTCGACAAAATCGACCAAAGCAGCATTAAAGTTCAAGTGCAAGTAGCTGACGTAAAAAGCCAAGTGCAGACCAGTGTTGACAAAATAATCGCGATCATCGAAGCGAAAAAACAAGATATTTTTCATGCAGTTGATAATCAAGCAAAAGAATCACTCGAGTGCCTGGAATTGAAAAAACGTGAAGTTGAACATCAAGTGAAAACAATTGAATCAGCAATTAAACAAACTGAAACTCTATTGAAACAAAGCTCCAGCGCCGAAATCGTAGGACTCAGTGAAACAGTTGATTCAATCCTTCAGGAACATGACACTCAAACTAACTTTGACACTGAACGCATCCCTCGTTTTACCTTTACTGTAAGTGTAAAAATTCTTAACATGTTAAACACTGAGGGAATAGGCAACGTAAAAACTGTTTTTAGCGAAACTAAAGCGCAACAATTAAGGGCTGAAGGTAAAGAAAGTAGTAAAACATTTGCTGGGGTTAAAGCAGAAAATGTTCGTGGCAGTCCTTTTGATGTTCAGGTTCAAACCAGACGGTTCAGACCTGTGCTATCTTTTGGACAAGAAGGTCAGTCTGTTGGAATGCTTTACTATCCCTGGGGGGTGGCAGTAAATGATCGTGATGATATTGCAGTGACTGAGTTTTGGAACCATAGGGTATCAGTGTTTAGTAGTGACGGTACCCACTTAAGATCGTTTGGTAGAAAGGGTGGTAATAATGGTGAATTTAACCACCCTACAGGGATCGCTTTTGATAGAAATGGTAACATTATAGTGGCGGACCGTGATAATCATAGAGTGCAATTGTTCAGTGGGAATGGTAAGTTTCTTAGAAAGTTTGGTGAACAAGGAAGTCTTGATCACCAGCTTAATAATCCTCATGGTTTATCAATAACCGACAACGGTGATATTATTGTTGCTGATACAGGTAACAAATTAATCAAGATATTCTCTCCCAGTGGGGAGTGTTTACGTAAATTTGGCGGAGCAGGTTCTTTGGCTGCTCCCTTGCACTGTATCCAACAAGGGCAATATCTTATAGTCTCAGACTTTTATGATCATTCCATTAAAATGTTTGATCTTGAGGGAAAGTTTATTTTTAAATTTGGAAAGTTTGGGAAGAAGGATGGAGAGTTCAATTATCCTCGTTACTTGTCGGTTAACAAAGAAGGATTTCTAATGGTCTGTGATAAATACAATCACAGAGTTCAGGTGTTTGAACTGAGCGGAAAGTTTGTTACAAAGTTTGGAATTAAGGGTAGTGAGATAGGAGAGTTTGAGTATCCAGTCTCTACAGCAAATCTTAGTGATGGAAGGATAGTTGTGTGTGACGAGTATAACCACCGAATCCAGGTATTTGACCAGATATGATATGTTCTCACCTGTGTTCCAATTAAGATAAAATATCCTATTATTGATTCAGAAATTCTATATTTTGAAAGTAAATGATGTGGGGTTTTTTGTATCATGCTTGTTCTCATTATACTAGAGGACAATAAGTTGCTTCGCTGATAATTTTTATTAATTTAGGTTCTCTCAGTTTTCACATGTAAGAGAGATTTTTTACTTATATACAGTGTGTTTCAAGGTTTGTAAAACATAGATAGTTGTTAGATTTATTTTTGAATTCTTTTCATTATAATGTTAGGATCGCAGATTGATTATTTTTCAAATTAGTAAAAATTATTTGGGTAATAATTAGTAAGAATTAGACAATGAAGGCTCAAGTGATTGTAAATATTATTTTCTTGATAGTCTCTAGTACAATTTTTTTTATTATAATCGCCAATGAAATAATATTTTGTTAAGGTGGTAAAGTCTGAATAAATGGTAGATTTTTTGTCTGAAACTTTGCTTGATCTTTGAACTTTTTTCTCAATCCTGGCAAAAACTGCCTAAATAAACGGAGCGTAGAAAAACATTGCTACAATCTTGGTCAGAAGTGTTGGGAAACTTCCGTTTTTCCCCACAAACTGTCTTTGTCATCACGTCCCCCTCTCCACCACCAATACGGCCATGGGGAAGGAAATAGAGGGTAGATTTAGCTTCAGTCAAAGAATCCTTATTTTACAGTGAATGATGGTTCGATGCAAGCGCAAAGACATGATCAACTTACTTTCGTCTTCGGGGTTCGCACAGTGAAAACTTCGTCAATGCGATAAACTTCCTGACCGTTCACGGCTAGCTTGTTTGAACGAATCGATTTCTGATCGGCCGTATTCTTCGCTGAGTATTTTAACCGTGTTTAACACATTGGACAGTTCAGACAATACAAATGCTTGAAAATCCGGCGTTTGTCAGGGTGGCCCCCAATAGGAGAAAGAACGAAAACGATTTATTTCTTGAACATAATCCTGGATGGCCCAAAACAGCATTTAATGTATAATGCACGTCTGAGAATTTACACCTATTTTTCTTTTTTTTTTTTATAACAATGGCGAGGAGGCCTGATATTTTTGTTTCCTCTTTCGCCTGCTAACAGGCCACTCTACTCTGTCGCTAAGTGCTCTTAGAGAGTTTTCGTACAACTTATGTTTTCGACTGTCGCATGCCTTCCCTCAGCGTCACAGTAAAATCGTACTCAACTCAACTCAACTCGTAGCTGCGATGTGTCGTAGGGTTATTAACGTACGTGTTTTGAAATCCAAGTGCGACATTTTTCTTGTCATACGCGACAATCGCAAGGAGGTTTGATTTACACTTAGCGATTGTTGTTTTAGGTCTGTCGCAAGCTTGTCACGTGCTATATTGTTGTACCTTCTATAAATCGTGGGCGGCCTGAACACAGCGTAGAAGCATTATTTTGTCGGTTAATCGTCACCGAAAATTCAGTTTTTGACATTTGGAGTTTGGTTCAAATAAAATTAGCAGGCGTCTCCTAATCTTTTGCTATTTCATTTTCCGAGCGAAGCAAAGGAAAAGGACAAGTCTGCGCGCAGACTTCGTTTCGTGCCCCTCTCGCGCGTGTTCTCGAAATCACGCCCTATCCACCGATTTGGTATAATTTATACTGTCAATACGGTTACCGCATATCCCGAAGGACACCAGTGTCGGTGAAGAGTCGTGGATATTTACCTTGCCTCTCCGCAAATATCCACCACTGTAATAGTAGATAGACATTATATCCGGGATCCCACAGAACTCTTGCATGCAGGCGTTAATCGTTGCAAATGTGTATCAACAAAAGCGCGCAGTTTTAATAGAGTGGGTTCTTTCTTTCTTTTATACGAGAGCCAATAACTAAAGGAATGGTCAGTTATTATTAGAAGGATTTCTTAACGAGAAGTTTGGGTAAATTGTGTGTATTCAAATGAAAGTTAACCCAGCAGTACTTTCATCTGAGCGGTTATCTTTGTTGTCTGTACAAGATAGAAATCGAACCTCTCCGCGCAAACAAATGCAAATACACTCTGGACTTTTGTACAAAATATATTTATTGAATCTCACAATTTTTCATTGCTATACAATGTTCAAAAATTAATACAACTAAATGATGCCTTTCTTGTGCAATTTTGCAGGGGCCAGTAGTAAGTTCTCCGCGAAAAATTAAAAATTATTAGTAATGTGGTACCCCTTTACAGCAATTGCAGCTAAACTTTAAATCGCAAAAATTGCTGATTCAAATACCAATGCTAATACGATCAAATTTTTGTGGCCCGTCATTTGTCTTTTTAGCGGGGTTCAATTGTAATTAAATTTGACAAAAAGGTAGACTAACTTACCGACAACATTTTCTTCTCATTTTCTTCCCCCCCCCCCCCCCCCCCCTTGGGGGTACTCCCATATAAAAGTGACGGGGATGATCGTCATATCCTTAAAGGGGTTAAAATGCGTTGTTTGGTACTGCACAGACTTATCTCACCCCCCTGGGGGTACTCCCATATAAAAGTGACGGGGATGATCGTCATATCCTTAAAGGGGTTAAAATGCGTTGTTTGGTACTGCACAGACTTATCTCACCCCCCTGGGGTACTCCTATATAAAAGTGACGGGGATGATCGTCATATCCTTAAAGGGGTTAAAATGCGTTGTTTGGTACTGCACAGACTTATCTCACCCCCCTGGGGGTACTCCCATATAAAAGTGACGGGGCTGATCGTCATATCCTTAAAGGGGTTTAAAAGCGTTGTTTGGTACTGCACAGACTTATCTCACCCCCCTGGGGGTACTCCCATATAAAAGTGACAGGGGTGATCGTCATATCCTTAAAGGGGTTAAAATGCGTTGTTTGGTGCTGTACAGACTTATCTCACCCCCCTGGGGGTACTCCCATATAAAAGTGACGGGGATGATCGTCATATCCTTAAAGGGGTTAAAATGCGTTGTTTGGTACTGCACAGACTTATCTCACCCCCCTGGGGGTACTCCTATATAAAAGTGACGGGGGTGATCGTCATATCCTTAAAGGGGTTAAAATGCGTTGTTTGGTACTGTTCAGACTTATCTCCCCCCCCCCCGGGGGTACTCCTATATAAAAGTGACGGGGATGATCGTCATATCCTTAAAGGGGTTAAAATGCGTTGTTTGGTGCTGTACAGACTTATCTCACCCCCCTGGGGGTACTCCCATATAAAAGTGACGGGGATGATCGTCATATCCTTAAAGGGGTTAAAATGCGTTGTTTGGTACTGCACAGACTTATCTCACCCCCCTGGGGGTACTCCTATATAAAAGTGACGGGGGTGATCGTCATATCCTTAAAGGGGTTAAAATGCGTTGTTTGGTACTGCACAGACTTATCTCGCCCCCCCCCTGGGGGTACTCCAGGGGTTAAAATGCGTTGTTTGGTACTGTACAGACTTATCTCACCCCCCTGGGGGTACTCCAGGGGTTAAAATGCGTTGTTTGGTACTACAGAGACTTATCTCACCCCCCTGGGGGTTCTCCAGGGGTTAAAATACGTTGTTTGGTACTGTACAGACTTATCTCATCCCCCTGGGGGTACTCCCATATAAAAGTAACGGGGGTGATCGTCATATCCTTAAAGGGGTTAAAATGCGTTGTTTGGTACTGCACAGACTTATCTCGCCGGGGTACTCCAGGGGTTAAAATGCGTTGTTTGGTACTGTACAGACTTATCTCACCCCCTGGGGGTACTCCAGGGGTTAAAATGCGTTGTTTGGTACTGCACAGACTTATCTCACCCCCCTGGGGGTACTCCCATATAAAAGTAACGGGGGTGATCGTCATATCCTTAAAGGGGTTAAAATGCGTTGTTTGGTACTGCACAGACTTATCTCACCCCCCTGGGGGTACTCCAGGAGTTAAAATGCGTTGTTTGGTACTGTACAGACCTATCTCACCCCCCCTGGGGGTACTCCAGGGGTTAAAATGCGTTGTTTGGTACTACACAGACTTATCTCACCCCCCTGCGGGTACTCCCATATAAAAGTGACGGGGGTGATCGTCATATCATTACCGGGGTTAAAATGCGTTGTTTGGTACTGCACAAACTTATCTCACCCCCCTGGGGGTACTCCCATATAAAAGTGACGGGGCTGATCGTCATATCCTTAAAGGGGTTAAAATGCGTTGTTTGGTACTGCACAGACTTATCTCACCCCCCTGGGGGTACTCCCATACAAAAGTGACGGGGGTGATCGTCATATCATTACCGGGATTAAAATGCGTTGTTTGGTACTGCACAGACTTATCTCACCCCCCCTGGGGGTACTCCCATATAAAAGTGACGGGGATGATCGTCATATCCTTAAAGGGGTTAAAATGCGTTGTTTGGTACTACACAGACTTATCTCACCCCCCTGGGGGTACTCCCATATAAAAGTGACGGGGATGATCGTCATATCATTACCGGAGTTAAAATGCGTTGTTTGGTACTGCACAGACTTATCTCACCCCCCTGGGGGTACTCCCTTATAAAAGTGACGGGGGTGATCGTCATATCCTTAAAGGGGTTAAAATGCGTTGTTTGGTACTGCTCAGACTTATCTCACCCCCCTGGGGTACTCCTATATAAAAGTGACGGGGATGATCGTCATATCCTTAAAGGGGTTAAAATGCGTTGTTTGGTACTGCACAGACTTATCTCACCCCCCTGGGGGTACTCCCATATAAAAGTGACGGGGATGATCGTCATATCCTTAAAGGGGTTAAAATGCGTTGTTTGGTACTGCACAGACTTATCTCACCCCCCTGGGGGTACTCCCATATAAAAGTGACGGGGCTGATCGTCATATCCTTAAAGGGGTTTAAAAGCGTTGTTTGGTACTGCACAGACTTATCTCACCCCCCTGGGGGTACTCCCATATAAAAGTGACAGGGGTGATCGTCATATCCTTAAAGGGGTTAAAATGCGTTGTTTGGTGCTGTACAGACTTATCTCACCCCCCTGGGGGTACTCCCATATAAAAGTGACGGGGATGATCGTCATATCCTTAAAGGGGTTAAAATGCGTTGTTTGGTACTGCACAGACTTATCTCACCCCCCTGGGGGTACTCCTATATAAAAGTGACGGGGGTGATCGTCATATCCTTAAAGGGGTTAAAATGCGTTGTTTGGTACTGTTCAGACTTATCTCCCCCCCCCCGGGGGTACTCCTATATAAAAGTGACGGGGATGATCGTCATATTCTTAAAGGGGTTAAAATGCGTTGTTTGGTACTGCACAGACTTATCTCACCCCTCTGGGGGTACTCCTATATAAAAGTGACGGGGATGATCGTCATATCCTTAAAGGGGTTAAAATGCGTTGTTTGGTACTGCACAGACTTATCTCACCCCCCTGGGGGTACTCCCATATAAAAGTGACGGGGGTGATCGTCATATCCTTAAAGGGGTTAAAATACGTTGTTTGGTGCTGCACAGACTTATATCACCCCCCTGGGGGTACTCCCATATAAAAGTGACGGGGATGATCGTCATATCCTTAAAGGGGTTAAAATGCGTTGTTTGGTACTGCACAGACTTATCTCGCCCCCCCCCCCCCCCCTGGGGGTACTCCAGGGGTTAAAATGCGTTGTTTGGTACTGTACAGACTTATCTCACCCCCCTGGGGGTACTCCAGGGGTTAAAATGCGTTGTTTGGTACTACAGAGACTTATCTCACCCCCCTGGGGGTTCTCCAGGGGTTAAAATACGTTGTTTGGTACTGTACAGACTTATCTCATCCCCCTGGGGGTACTCCCATATAAAAGTAACGGGGGTGATCGTCATATCCTTAAAGGGGTTAAAATGCGTTGTTTGGTACTGCACAGACTTATCTCGCCGGGGTACTCCAGGGGTTAAAATGCGTTGTTTGGTACTGTACAGACTTATCTCACCCCCTGGGGGTACTCCAGGGGTTAAAATGCGTTGTTTGGTACTGCACAGACTTATCTCACCCCCCTGGGGGTACTCCCATATAAAAGTAACGGGGGTGATCGTCATATCCTTAAAGGGGTTAAAATGCGTTGTTTGGTACTGCACAGACTTATCTCACCCCCCTGGGGGTACTCCAGGGGTTAAAATGCGTTGTTTGGTACTGTACAGACCTATCTCACCCCCCCTGGGGGTACTCCAGGGGTTAAAATGCGTTGTTTGGTACTACACAGACTTATCTCGCCCCCCTGCGGGTACTCCCATATAAAAGTGACGGGGGTGATCGTCATATCATTACCGGGGTTAAAATGCGTTGTTTGGTACTGCACAAACTTATCTCACCCCCCTGGGGGTACTCCCATATAAAAGTGACGGGGCTGATCGTCATATCCTTAAAGGGGTTAAAATGCGTTGTTTGGTACTGCACAGACTTATCTCACCCCCCTGGGGGTACTCCCATACAAAAGTGACGGGGGTGATCGTCATATCATTACCGGAATTAAAATGCGTTGTTTGGTACTGCACAGACTTATCTCACCCCCCCTGGGGGTACTCCCATATAAAAGTGACGGGGATGATCGTCATATCCTTAAAGGGGTTAAAATGCGTTGTTTGGTACTACACAGACTTATCTCACCCCCCTGGGGGTACTCCCATATAAAAGTGACGGGGATGATCGTCATATCATTACCGGAGTTAAAATGCGTTGTTTGGTACTGCACAGACTTATCTCACCCCCCTGGGGGTACTCCCTTATAAAAGTGACGGGGGTGATCGTCATATCCTTAAAGGGGTTAAAATGCGTTGTTTGGTACTGCTCAGACTTATCTCACCCCCCTGGGGTACTCCTATATAAAAGTGACGGGGATGATCGTCATATCCTTAAAGGGGTTAAAATGCGTTGTTTGGTACTGCACAGACTTATCTCACCCCCCTGGGGGTACTCCCATATAAAAGTGACGGGGGTGATCGTCATATCCTTAAAGGGGTTAAAATGCGTTGTTTGGTACTGCACAGACTTATCTCACCCCCCTGGGGGTACTCCCATTAAAAAGTGACGGGGATGATCGTCATATCCTTACCGGGGTTAAAATGCGTTGTTTGGTACTGCACAGACTTATCTCAGCCCCCTGGGGGTACTCCAGGTGTTAAAATGCGTTGTTTGGTACTGCACAGACTTATCTCACCCCCCTTGGGGTACTCCCATATAAAAGTGACGGGGATGATCGTCATATCCTTACCGGGGTTAAAATGCGTTGTTTGGTACTGTACAGACTTATCTCTCCTCCTGGGGGTACTGCAGGGGTTAAAATGCGTTGTTTGGTACCACTGATGATGTTTGAATCGAAAACGACCACTGTCGATGTTATTTTGATACCTTTTAGGGTATTAAGCTAGAAAATATGCAGAACCTCCTAGGGGTAAAGAATTGGTACCTCTTAGGGGTAAAGAATTGGTACCTCCTATGGGTAAGGAATTGGTACCTCCTAGGGGTAAAGAATTGGTACCTCTTAGGGGTAAAGAATTGGTACCTCCTAGGGGTAAAGAATTGGTACCTCTTAGGGGTAAAGAATTGGTACCTCCTAGGGGTAAAGAATTGGTACCTCCTAGGGGTAAAGAATTGGTACCTCCTATGGGTAAGGAATTTGGTACCTCCTTGGGGTAAAGAATTAGTACCTCCTAGGGGTAAAGAATTAGTACCTCTTAGGGGTAAAGAATTGGTACCTCCTAGGGGTAAAGAATTGGTACCTCTTAGGGGTAAAGAATTAGTACCTCCTAGGGGTAAACAATTGGTACCTCCTAGGGGTAAACAATTGGTACCTCCTAGGGGTACACAATTGGTACCTCCTAGGGGTAAAGAATTAATGTAAGCCACACCCACAAAACAGGTGTCTGGTATCTTTTATGAGAGGTTGCTTCGAAAATTTCTGACAATCACCTCCTTTAATTTTATATGGGAGAAACTCCCTTGGATCTCGACTAGATTTTAAAAATGTACATTGCTAACTTTGAATATTGTAAATGTTGTATAAACCAAAAAAAAAAATTTTAAAAGTATGCCACAAATGACAAATATTCATGTAAAAATTGACTACCAAGTGAAACAGTTTTTCACTCAATATACCTGAACATGATCAGTAATTTGAAGTAATATATTATCAAAGGTAACTCCCTTTACCACCTAAAATAACTTAACTGCAAATACTCAAGCACAGCTTAAAAATATATATATATTCGAAACTATCTAGTAGCTTAGAATTCACTCAAAACTGCTACCACTCAATAACCATTACATCCAAAAATGATTGGACGATGGTTTTATCAAGAAAAAACTTTGAGAATCTCATTGCAAAATAGGCTCATTCTCCAGCCGTGGGCGTGTCAAGGCGCGCATGATTGGAGTGGAGAATCACAGGTGCACTGAGACACTCATGGCTGGATTCTAACCCTAATTACATATTAATCCTTTTCACTCACAAAGTCAAACTGGAGCCATTTTATTTAAGTCTGTGGATGAAATCATATGGTGTGATGATTCAAATGATAGCTCTTCAGCTAGTACTATCTTATGCTACTGTTTATTTTTCCTTCTCTTACAAAATAGTCTTTGCTCGTGGACCAAAATTTTGTTTGCAGCATTCGGCCCCACACTGTCTCCCACCAACTTTCACTCCCCCCCCCCCCCCCCCCCCCCTAAATAATGGCTCTTTATGAGCATGTTGACAACAAGTGATTGTCCTAAAAGGAACTGCTTGGAACTTCTGTGAGATTTGATAATTTTTGTTGTAAGCCAAGTAGTAGCAATTGCGTTTTCATCCTGTTCAAATCGTAATGGTCACTGCCTTGAGTAAAGAGCTGAAAGAGCTTCGATTGTAGATTGAAATTACAAAACATTCAAACATGCCTATAAAGGTAAAATAATCAAAAGAATTATGTGGACGTTTAAATAATTGATTAAGAGTCAAGTTGTAAGAGATTGAAGTTCGCATATTTTGGTTTTAAAACAGGAAGGGGTTCAAGAAACAGTTCGTACATCTCGGCACCCCATGCTCTAAAATTTTGAAAAGTTCCCCTTGCTCCCTTCTTAAAAACCTCACCTTTTTGTGACATTTGATAATTTTTGTTGTGAGCCAAAAAGTAGCAATTGCGTTTTCATCCTGTTCAAATCGTAATTGTCACTGCTTTGAGTAAAGAGCTGAAAGAGCTTCGATTGTAGATTGAAATTACAAAACATTCAAACATGCCTAAGGTAAAATAATCAAAAGAATTAAGTGGAAGTTTTAATAATTGATTAAGAGTCAACTTGTAAGAGATTGAAGTTCGCATATTTGGGTCTAAAAACAGGAAGGGGTTCAAGAAACAGTTTGTACATCCCGGCACCCCACGCGCTAAAAAATTAAAAAGTACCCCTCCCTTCCTTCAGCCTTTGTGCACTTTAGTTATAAAAAAGGTAGAACTCTTCATTACTGAAGTCGCCCCATTTTCACAGACACAGAAAAAATAATCTCACGCAAATACTTTAATTCCTACGAACCCTGATTTGAAAAGTTCTCGACAGCTGCTTTTGTTAATTTCCATCGGTCATTCAGAGGCTTTCCTAAGAATATAAACAATTCCTAGAAATATAAAATTAGAATTTGGAAATGTCAAAACATGTAAAAGAACTTAGTGAGAACTGTTTGTGATTGGTTAAATCAGGCGGGATAAAAAAAAAAAAGGATCACAAGATAATTGTTCGCTCGTAGCCAAAAAACGGCTTATTTTCAGCTTCAAACACTTCAAACCTTTGATTGTCGTTTACCGTTGCTTTTCTTCATGGATATAAAGACCTTGTTAGATAATCTTCATGACGAAGTATCCTGTTCTGTGTGCATGTGTACGTTCACTGATCCAAAGCAGTTGCCATGCTTGCACAGTTTCTGCCTACACTGCCTGGACGAGATTCAACGAACGAGCGGCATCCATGGAAAAATTACATGCCCCGAGTGCAGGAGAGAGTTCAAAATCTCTGGAAGTGGAAATCCTAGCGAATTTCCCACCAACTTTCGCATTAACAGTTTGCTGGATGTACTGGCAATTAAACAGTGCAAAACACTCGGAGTAAAATGTGGAAACTGCGATGAAAATAAGGAACGCAGCTTTTACTGCTTCCAATGTTGTTGTTTTTGGTGTGATTTATGCATCAGTTCGCATAATCGCATCAAAGCCAACAAAGAACACAAAGCGCTGGCGCTGAACGACTTTCAAGATAAAGACTTTGAGAACATTTTAGAGCGACCAGCGTTTTGCCAGAAGAAACATCACGAAAAAGAAGAGTTAAAGTTCTTTTGCAAGGTGTGTAAAGTCGCCATTTGCAATGCATGTGCTTTAACAGACCACGAAGGACACGCTAAGATGATTCTAGAAACGGCGGCGAGTGAGAAGAAAGTACAACTGGAGTCTGGGATAAAATCGCTAAAGCAGAAAGCACAAGAAAAGAGAAACGAACTCGACAAAATCGACCAAAACAGCATTGAAGTTCAAGTGCAAGTAGCTGACGTAAAAAGCCAAGTGCAGACGAGTGTCGACAAAATGATCGCGATCATCGAAGCGAAAAAACAAGATATTTTTCACGCAGTTGATAATCAAGCGAAAAAATCACTCGAGTGCCTGGCATTGCAAAAAGATGAAATTGAACATCAATTGAAAACAATTGAATCAGCAATCAAACAAACTGAAACTCTGTCGAAACAAAGCTCCTGCGCTGGAATGCTAGTATTCAGTGAAACAGTTGATACAATCCTTCAGGAGCATGACACTCAAGCTAACTTTGACACTGAACGCATCCCTCGTTTTACCTTTACTGTAAGTGTAAAAATTCTTAACATGGTAAAAACTGAGGGAATAGGCAATGTAAAAACAGTTTTTAGCGAAACTAAAACGCAACAGTCAAGGGCTGAAGGTAAAACATTTGCTGGAGTTAAAGCAAAAAATGTTCGTGGCAGTCCTTTTGATGTTCAGGTTCAAACCAGGCGGTTCAGACCTGTGCTATCTTTTGGACAAAAAGGTCAGTCTGTTGGAATGCTTAACTTTCCCTGGGGGGTGGCAGTGAATAATAATGATGAGATTGCAGTAACTGAGCTTGATAATCACAGGGTGTCAGTATTCAGTAGTGATGGCACCTACTTAAGATCGTTTGGTAGACATGGTGGTAATAATGGTGAATTTAACCACCCTACAGGAATCGCTTTTGATAGAAATGGTAACATTATAGTGGCGGACCGTGATAATCATAGAGTGCAATTGTTCAATGGCAATGGTACGTTTCTTAGTAAGTTTGGTAAACAAAGAAGTCCTGATCACCAGCTTAAGAATCCTGAAGGTTTATCAATAACCGACAACGGTGATATTATTGTTGCTGATACAGGTAACAAATTAATCAAGATATTCTCTCCTAGTGGGAAGTGTTTACGTAAATTTGGCAGAGCAGGTTCTTTGATCACTCCCTTGCACTGTATCCAACATGGGCGGCAATATCTTATAGTCTCAGACTGGAGTGATAATTCCATTCAAATGTTTGATCTTGAGGGAAAGTTTATTTTTAAATTTGGAAATAATGGGAGAAAGGACGGAGAGTTCAATAAACCTTGTTACTTGTCTGTTAACAAAGAAGGATTTCTAATGGTCTGTGATGCAGGCAATGACAGAGTTCAGGTGTTTGAACTGAACGGAAAGTTTGTTACAAAGTTTGGAACTAAGGGTGGTGAGATAGGGGAGTTTAAGTATCCAACCTCTACAGCAAATCTTAGTGATGGAAGAATAGTTGTGGGTGACTTCGTTAACCACCGAATCCAGATATTTGACCAAATATGATAGTGTTCTCAGCTGTGTTGTAATTAAGATAAAATATGCTATTCAGTTATTGATTCAGAAATCCTATATTTTGAAAGGAAATGATGTGATTTTTTATTATGATTTTTCTTATTTTACAAGAGGACAATAAGTTGCTCCGCTGATAATTCTTATTACTTACTGGCTCTCTCTGTTTTCACTAAAAGAGAGATGTTTTACTTATATACAGTGTGTTTCAAGGTTTGTGAAACATAGATAGTTGTTAGATTTAACTTTTTTTATTCTTTTCATTATTTCACTTTTCATTATGTTTGGGTAAAAATAACCAGGGCACCCAACGACGGTTTTTCCCCAAATTCCTAAAAACACCGTTTTAGGCTGTCTAAAACGGTATATAACTGAATTATATAACTGAATTATAAGCTACCCTAGAAAATTTTTATCTGTTCGGTCCTTTTAGGGGAACTTTGGTCTTTTACCCATTTTCCGAAAACCTCTGGTCGTTTTTGGAGATTCTCAAAAAGGTTAGGACTCACCCAATGATGCCTTTTGATAGCCGAAAATTTTAGGGAACCTTTTTATAGGATGATAGATGTGAGAAGGTTATTCGAAAACCCTAGGGATTTTAAATGTGATATCGAATCTTCTAGGGCGACAGAAAACTCTCGCAAAAATTCCAGGTGTGACATAACCTCCTGAAAAATATACACTGCAGTATACCCCGGCATTTTGCGCAGAAACGGGTGGTTATATTATATGTTTGAAGATAAGCACTGAAGGAATGCCGGCGGCGTTGATCGCGCCCTGACGCTCTCTCCTCCACAGAGGCCTCCCAGTCACGCTCCACACTTGGCAAAAAAAACGCGCGGAGGCTGGGTAGAGGAAAAAAGTAAAGCGCGCGGGGAACGCGCTCCCATTTTATATTTTACTGTTCTTTACTGATAGGAGCCTCTGCGGAGGAGAGAGGCCCTGGCGTGTTTCGGTACCGGTTCCTCTCCTTGCTATAAATCCAAAGTCTGTACAGAAAATCTTAAGAGCTTGAAATTTTTAAGAAAATTCTAGGAAACATTGAAGGTAATGCGCGATTTTAGAAAAACGTACGAGAAGCCATTAAGAAAATCCGAAAATCTCAGATTAAAACGGTCGTTGGGTGCCCCTGAAACACTGAAGTGACTGTAAATATTATTTTCTTGATAGTCTCTAGTACAATGTTCTTTATTATAATTACCGATGAAATAATATTTTGTTGAGGCTGTACATTAAGGTGGTAAAGTGTGAATAAATGGTAGATTTTTGTCTGAAACTTTGCTTGATCTTCGATTTTTTTCTCAGTCCTGGCAAAAACTGCCTAAATAAACGGAGCGTAGAAAAACATTGCTACAATATAATCTTGGTGAGAAGTGTTGGAACACTTAATCTTTTCCCCCACAAATTGTCTTTGTCATCACCTCCCCCTTCTTACCCCCAATACGAGGGAGGGAAGGGGAGGAAATGGAACGATAGTTTATTTTTTCGAAAGACTTTGTCATTCCGAAGAGATGGCGGCGAAAGTGTATTTAATGTATAGGGCGCGTCTGAGAAATTGCGTCTGATATTTTTAACTCGTGAAAACGCGCATGCATAACGAACGGGTTATCGGTAAAGGAGACAGATATGCAAATGAGTCACTCGCTCACTCTTCCATCAGCTGTAAACTTAGTGACGTAATGCTTTGTTACGAATGCGTTTTGTAACAAGAATAACGTGAATCCAGCGATAACAATAACTAAATTGTTGTAAACGAATATAATTAACAGCAATAAGCTTAAAGATGTTTTGCATTTGGAGTCTTTAAATTGATCTTAAAGGATTTTTCAACCGAGACACGCGTTTTGATGCGTATCTTCCTTGAAGTAATTAAATTTATCCTGTTCTAAGTCAGTGATCACGGTGGCCGAATGGTGTAGAGCGCGGAATGACAGCCAAAAGCCCGCAATTTCAAGTTTCGCTCGTGCCGTCCTTTTTTTCTTTCTTTCAATTTTTTTTTCTCCTTCCGACTGAACATTTGAACCGTGTCAGTGTGAAAACACAAGCTTACCGCAATATAGCATTTCTTATTCACGGGTTGCCTGTCAGGAGCCTTTGATTGTTTCCTCTTTCGCCTGCTAACAGGCCACTCAACACTGGCTCTTAGTGCTCTTAGAGAGTTTTCGTACAACTTATGTTTTCGACTGTCGCATGCCTTCCCTCAGCATCATTGTAAAATCGTACTCAACTCAACTCAACTCGTAGCTGCGATGTGTCGTAGGGTTATTAACGTACGTGTTTTGAAATCCAAGTGCGACATTTTCCTTGTCGTACGCGACAATCGAAAGGAGGTTTGATTTGATTTGGTTTGATTTATGCGATTCTTGTTTTAGCAAGGTCTGTCGCAAGCTTGTCATATGGACATTGTTGTACCTTCTATAAATCGTGGGCGTCCTGAACACAGCGTTGAAGCATTATTTTGTTAGTTGATCGCCACCGAAAATTTGTTTTTTTACATTCGGAGTTTGCTTTAAATAAAATTAGCAGGCGTCGGGTTTATATCAAGCCTATTTCTTCCTATTTCTTTCGCTAATTCCTTTTCCGCGTGAAGCAAAGGTAATAGAAGTCTGCGCGCAGGCTAGTTTATATCTGGGGCGCAATTTCGAAGACGCGCGCGAGAGGGGCACGCCTCGCTCCTCGCGCGCGTGTTCTCGAAATCACACCCTATCCACTGATTTGGTATATACGGCCAATACGGTTACTGTACATCCCAAAGGACACCAGTGTCGGTGAAGAGTGGTGGATAATTACCTCGCCGCTCCGCAAATATCCACCACTGTAATAGTAGATAGATATTATATCCGGGATCCCACAGAACTCTTGCATGCACTGTTTTATCCTTGCAAATATGTATCGATAAAAAGCGTGCAGCTTTAAAGAAAAAAATGCTTCTTTGTTTTATACGAGAGCCAATAAGAAAACAGATTATTTCCACGCCCCGACACTGCGGCGTGCGGAAAAAAAAATCGTAGGATTTTATTAAAGCTCAAGTGTTTGGGAACACTCGTTCGTCAGCAACAATTTACTTTTAGTATATACTGAAACAGTGGATAGCATTGTTGGCGCGCTCTGATTGGCTACTGAAACTCGGAATAGCAAGTGCTATTCACTTCCCAGCAATTTGCGTGCGAAAATTGTAATCGTTGACAGGAATAAATGAGTTAAAAAGCATCATTTTCTTTATATTATCTCACTGTTTCAGTATATACTAAAACAACTATTCACCTCAGTGTAGGTGGGTAGTGGTGGATATTTATTTCCACCACTACCCACCTCCACTTCGATGAATAGTTGTTAAATAGTCCGGTTATAGTGGAGTAAAAAGAAGACATGCTTGCATACGAATAGTGAAAGAAAGCCAAAACGAACACCTCCAGGTAAGAGAAGGTATTTATTGCAAGGATTTCTTAATCAAAAGTTTGGGTGTATTAATAAATTGTGCATGGACATATTCAAATAAACTTTAATGTAGCATTTCTCTCCTCTGGTGCTGTATATCACTGATGATGTACACTGTGGTGGCTGTGCTGTGCTGCGACCAACTGTGCAAAATGTGATACACAGTTCTGGATTGCCTATTGATAACACCACTGAAGGTAACATAAGTCTTTCTTGAGTTGTGATGTTTAATACAGTTGAAGCGCTTCTTGCAATCATTCTCGTAAGAGACTAACTCCCCTTAAAATAGCACCCTCATGAAATCCTGTTGAATATGAAATTCTCATTAAAACTTTTTAACTAAAAGCTCTCATATAAGCGACCAACTCTAGTTGCAACCGCCTTTTCTATGATTTTCCAAATCCCCAAAGTTGTCGCTTACTGTAAATCGTTTATTAACTGGCCCTGCTGCCAAAACGATAGCTTATACTTTTATTTTTATTCTGTGTGCTATGTATGTTTAGAAACTATGGGTTTGTCTTTTGTGAAACTTGTTCTGAAAATATACCGCCGCCTGAGGAACAGTTTTATTACCCGGTCAGGGTCAGGTTCAGGAACGGGAAAATGAGAGAGCAGAGAATGAGGGCACATTAAAGTAGCAGGCTTGTGATAGCTTCGTGGTCACTCTTTGTGACTAATCATGCCTTCTTTCATGGTTCACCTTTGATCATATGAATTGCTAGGAATGAATGTTTAATAGTTAACAATATTAATATTTTTCACTGTAGTTGAAAGCTGAAAGTAATAGCGCAAAAAGTCTAGCTTCTAACCTTTTTTCACATAGTTTAACTGTGGGTGACATTTGGCAACAAATTGTTGACAGCTTTTATAATGATGGCTCCAGAGGCTCCAGATTACAAGAATGCCGATCGCCGGACATAACCTTCAACATAGGTCACGTGGGTGACGTTTCAAAATGCTCCACTGGTTTTGAAGGATTCTTGTCCAGGTCCTTTTTTACGCGCAGCCAGTTTGAATTCGGAGAAGGCCCTGGAGAAGAATTTAGAGACTTTTAACACCTTATAAGGGCTGGTTCCCACTAACGACGGAAGCGGAATCGGAATCGTAGTAAAGTTACGATCTAGTGGAACTCAATAGGACGTAAGCGGATAGTAAGCGACGGAAGCGGAATCGGAAGAAAAAGGAAACCTTCTGATCCTTCCGATTCCGATTCCGATTCCGATTCCGATTCCGATTCCGATTCCGATTCCGATTCCGATTCCGATTCCGTCGAGCTTCCGATTCCGATTGAAATGGAACGTAAGGCTCCGCTTCCCGACTCCAACTCCGCTTCGGATTACGTAACTAGTGGGAACAAGCCCTTAAAGGCATACAGGTGGTATAGAGGTTTTGCACGGCAGCCATGTTGCATGGCAGGAACAATGAAAATGTTTTGCATTAGAAAGAACACTCTTTCCCCTGGGAAAAAGAATCTATTGTTCCTGCCATGCAACATGGCTGCCGTGCAAAACCTCTATATGAGAACCAAGGTTAAACTAGACTGAAGTAAATTATGTTCCTTTACTGGCCGCGCAATCCCGGTAAAGAGTTCCATTTGCATCTGTGTTACTTGCACCTGTCGCTGAGAGAACCTGATTAATTGCACTGAAAGAAAAAAATCAATCTTTTTAATTTTGAGTATGTTAGCTTTTCACTGAAATGAACTGTAACAAGCCGCCGCTATTGACGATGACGATGCCACTCCTTGATGGAACTAAAATTAATATAGCTCACTCTTACGTTAATATTTAAGGTTACAGTGTACCTTCGGGGGTGTCTCCAGTATATCAGCTCTAGCGTCTTAAAATTACACTTAATATACCTAAACCCAGATATCAAATTAAAGCTTATAGAGCTGACTATCTAAATATGGAAACCATCTGGTAATAAAATGAATTGTCGAATTTTTTACGACGTCTAAATTCGAACGTCGGAATCAGCTTTAAAACGCTATAACTCAAAGCGATTATTGTATTTTGCTAATTTGATTTGTTCTCGAGCGCTAAAAAAACGTGTCGGCGATTTCCCATATTCAATTGCAGTGAAAAGTTACAGAATATTTTCAAAAAAGGGAGAAAAAAATTCGAATGATCGCACGGAAATGGCTCTTGACGAAAAAGTTTTCGAAATTAAGAAATTCGCCGAAACGCTTTTGTTGATTATATGTTAGCCTAGCTTCTGTCCAAATTTGAGGAAAATCGAACAAATTCCCTTTGAGTTGTAGCTCTTTAAAGTGTCCCCAACAAGCGAAAAATTAACTTTGAGAAAACAGCGCTTAAAAAAACATATCGCTTAATAAACAAACTCTGCCCACAAAAGTTATACCGTCATTTCTCCGTCAATTTTCACTATTTTTCGATAATTTTTGTTTTGGATGAAAGTTCATTCTGTAAACTTTATTTTAACGCCAAAAAAAAATTTCAATAAATTTTCGATCTGAAGGTACACTGTAACCTTAATTCCGCAAAACCTCTAGCTCGTATCAAGGAACCGGAACATGAGAATGCCTTTGTCAAAGTCAGTCCGAAATACGCTTCGCATTATTAAATCTAGCAGGTGATGTATGCATATCAAACAGTCAATCCCTAAGTTACTTTAATTAACCGATTTGTGTATCCACAGAGTTTCCGAACAAATCAACGGCCAGAACCCTGTTACGTTATGATACACATTAAAGTTGTTAATTCTGAATCTAAAAACTTGGATGCATGGATCCCTTGTTATTCCGATAGTGGAATAAACATTCTGCCGACACTTTTGCCTTATTAAAGATGCAAATTAAATCTGTGTTCGTTTATAGTAACTAATCGATCCCTTCGATTTTATTTTTATTTTGGTGATATTCGTTGCAAAGAATCATTACCAAGGCAACGCTTTTTTTTCCTGATAATTGCAAAATGGATGCAAACATCCCAAACGGTACGAACTATCTTTTGTCTCTTTTTCATTACTGCTAGTTTAGTGAAGAATCGCTGTATATTTTCCGGAGTTGCGCTTTATTTTAGCGATCACGCCTGGGCAAAATTAAGAAAATATATGATGAGCCAAACCTTGGATTGTAATATACACGGCCGAACAGTACGACATGTTAACTGGGCTTAATTGGATTAGAGAAAATCATTTCGTTTTCAGTAATCAAGATATCCAATCAGAGGAAATTCACATGTAATAGATGAGTTTCCACTGAATTTTGAACTCGGAATTATTCACAATGAATATAAAAATACACGAGAACCCCCCTTTGTCAAAAAAGGCGAATTTGCCGCACAACGCTTAAATTGAATGGGACACAGTGGATATAAAAGGTAAAGTATATAATAACATGTTGGAGCGAGTAATGTTTCTTAAATTAACTACGGGATTTTTTTATATATATAGCAAAGGGCCCTCAGTTAAAAAGCATCATGTAAATTATGTTCATGTCTGTCATGTTTTGGTTTGCACGTTCAGGGGGACTGAGACGAGTAACAAGATTCGTGCCGCTTGAAATAGTGCGCGGCATGGTATGTACTTGGTGTATCCCTTATTATTTTGTATTTAAACACTTAGTTTTTATTTCAGTAGAAAAAGAAGATAAAACCGACCCTAAATTACACTGCAATATATCTAACTACATTACAATAAGGGATACATGAAGTACCATACATTATGATCAGGGATACACCAAGTATCTAGGCGCTGCATTTGATCGAGGTGGCTGACAACAGTTTCTAATAATTTCCAGTGCTTACACTTTGATGGATCAATACAACCAATTTTCCATAATCTAAGGTGGATTTGAAGCCCTTCCTACATTTTTATTTAACTTTGCAAAACGATGTAACATGGTGATTACAATTCGATAATAAAAAAATGGGGTTCGCCGAGCTCGTGTTTTAGTTACAAACACTTAAAGCTCGAATTTAGGGTGTCTTAAACAGGTTTTATTGTTTCTATAGTAATTGTTACGTCATGACAATGACCACTTGTTCAACAATGACTGGGCATCTGTTTGATACCATTATTGTAGCATCAACTGATAAACACTGAGTGGTAGTATTGAGCCGTTAAAGTGCATGTACTGGAAATTAAAACAACTACGAAGAAATTTCAATACTCCTGTTTCAAAAAGCAGCTTCCGGTCCCAGTCAGGTTTCTGACATGGTGTCTAAAGTTATGATGTGCTGGCCTTGTTTTTATGTTTGCTGAACACTAATCCGACCCAAAGCAAAGCAACTCAAAGCGAACATTCGGTTTTCGACCAATCAGCGACAAAATCAATCGCGACTCTGCTTACGCGCGTTTTTTCCCGCGCTTGGCACCAGTTGCCTGCTTTTGCTTCGAGTTCTAATTGGTTTTTGCATTTTTATCATTTCGTGATACATGATTTGTGACCTTCTATCCTCTGATATACACGGGTTTGCAAAATTCTTTTCAGTCCCTCTCAGTTTCTCGTAACTTTAGCTTGTGATTTGCGGGACTTAGAAATCACAAGCTAAAGTTACGAGAAACGGATAAAGAACATTGATACATTTAGATAAAGAGACCGCGCATAGCCTTATTTTGTTAACAGTCATAAGGTATATAACTTCGCTTTGTCGACACTTTTGTAACCACAGGACGCCCAGCTCATACAGAAGAGCAGCTTCGACGCCGCACAAGCAGCGGTTCACACCCTGCCGGTAAGTTGTGTAAACTGTGCAATCCAGGACGCAGTTGTTTGTAAAGCCGCTAACCGGGAAATTAATAGCGGTAATTAAAATAGTTATTACGTACTCATTAATTAACACTACAATTTTCTCATTTATTACTGTATGCCATTTGTATCACGGCTACTTCGTCGCCTCCATGCTAGGATCTGCAAATCGACGTCCGTCCGCTGGCACCCGAGCCAGTCACGAAGATCAGCGACGTCCATCGGAAGGCGCACGAGGTCAAGACGACCAACGACACTCTTCTTTAGCAAATCGAACAAACGAAGAGCTGCAGCGTCCATCAGCAGGCAGCCGAATCAGCTACGAGGAACAACCCGTAAGGCGAAGATCTGAAGGTATGTGATATGCGCATTATTCTCGACCCCCAAAGCTCATACGCAAAAGAGAAGAGGCTGAGTCGAGAATGCCCGGACCTACCACAATTTTGTGAAAAACATTTTGCTTTGAAGCCATTAGAATTTGAAATGGTCAACAGCCTTTTTTAATATCTTGAAGAAAGCGTGGAACAGAAGAAGTGGTTTGTTTTTTTCTTCCTTTAATTGAATCCAACAGGCGGTTAAGTCGATTAACACAATGGTGTTTTTGAATTCCCCGATACTTGATTCCTTTTTCGCTTCCTTCTCCAGCACTGATAAGAATTTCCTACAGCTTTGAGACACAAATAAATTTAGGCGTCACAAAAACGCAAAAAAGAAGAGAATCCGAGAGTTCTTTTTCCGAACTGAAATCGTTCCTCTTTTTTCCAGACCAAGATGATATTACCTAGATCTACCTAGACTTTGTAATTTTGTTTACATATGATTTTCTCAGACAAAAACAAACACTATAGGTGAACCTGTCCGCGCTCGCTGATGAAAACACATTTTTTGTTTCAATCCGACTAAATGATAGCTTTGCAATTCAACAACAAACAGCGGAATTAACCTAGAAATCGTCGAGCTCTTATTGGCTTTTCACTAAAACAGTTTCAAACAAACACTCTAGACGGACAAATAAAATAAAATGACACGAAAACAAATTGATATCTCCGGCGCCTTGCTCAGCACTAGTAGATAACACAAGACGTTTGATTAAATTAAAATGACTTCCTTGGATCACAAATGTCAAACTCGTGTCGACTCGTGGCACTGGAATATGTAAAGAGGGGCTCGAGAACTCGCATATTTAATATTTATATTTTAGGATAACGCGTCCCTATTAGTAAATGTCTCGTTATGTCGGCGAAACCTCCAAAAAATGGTCAAAAACCAAAACATGCTCGGTCACTGCCCGATAAAAGTCGCGATGAAACTAACCTGGAAAGGTCTAAAAGGAGAGATATGACGGAAAAACAATCGAGAAATGGACGTAAGTATGAAATAACAATTTCATGAATTAAATGGTCTTTCATGCTGAATCGATGCTGAAATCGTTTGATGCAAAAAGGCATTCGTTTTCAAAAGGCTTATTATTATGCCATAGGCAAAGGAAGCTATATATTGTTATTTAAACCTAAAAATTAGAATAACACTTGAAGGAAACCAATTTGAGAAAAAAAAACGTATGTATTTTACGGATAATTATAATATCTACCTCAAAACTCTGTTATTCACTCGATAAAGATTTATCCACTATTTTAACAACCGAGTTTAGTTTATCAAATTAGTATTATTTTGTTACTTGAATTGTACGATTTCTTCTTTCATGGAAGGAAATATACTGCGGTGAAAATCAAACGACTGAAAGATATTCAAATATAATATCTCTTATCTCAAATTCATGTTATTTTTAAAACAAACTTTTTGGGAATTTCACACAGGCTCGCACCTGTCTTTACTGATTGGTTTTTCATTGTGTGTGCATGTTTTATTCCGCAACCGATGAAAACTATATCGCTCACTATTTTGCTTTTTGATAGCTTCCATGGAAATCGAATTATCTGTATTAAACATGAATTTTAATAGAAAAAAGAGCGATGAGTTGAACTAGGTGAATAACGCATTTTAAATTTAAACACAGTAATGGCCCGTGATAGTAAATTAAGAGCTTACTCTTTAAAAACTAGTTCAGTACTAGGAGCCGTTTAAAACTATCGTTCACTATTTTGTCACAGCTTCATGAAAATCAAATAATTGAATTTCTTGATCGTCTTTCAAAGCTAGCAGTCATCATCAAATCCTGTGGATAACGCATTAATTTTTAAAATAGAAAGTAGGCCAATTTGTAACAAAATTTGCATATTAATTTTTGAATTCAACAAATGGGTTCTCAAAGCGTTAATATAGTAAATAGTATTGACTGTCTCTGTATTTCGATTGATTATTCAGTCAGGCATCGCTTGGAAAGAAAACAACAGTTTTGTGCGAAAACAACGAAGGCTGTTAATTTTTATAAAGGGACACTCACGGATTCGCATGCGTGTACCAGGTTCACTTCCGATTTGAACCACTTTTTCTTCTTTTCTTTTTGGCGTACCAAATATCCTTTTCCGTCCAGAAAGTGTAAATGGCAAAGCTATGAACCGGAAGAGCACAATTTAAAATATGCGTGCATAAATTTGCATGCAAAATCGTGACACACACAAAAAAAGAAAAATAAGAAGAAAAACCGAGGCCATTTTATAACTCATGCAGCTACGCGCATGAGTAAAAATTCAGGCTGAGCTTTTCAAGTTTCGATTCAAGAAACTGGCGCATGCGCCCTCGTGACAGTGTCATTTAATGCAGCGAAATCGCCGCTAACATGACGAGCTTCAAAGCACTTTGAAATATTATGTAAATTAGCTGAGTGCAGAAACCCGTCCCCAGAGCTCAGCGTTTTTATATTTTGTCACACGTTTCTCTTGACCCTTCTGATCTCCAATGTTGTCTGTTTCAAGCTTTTTTGAACTGGACGCAGAATAACTCCAGCAACTGCGCATGCCCCTGTGCTTCGGTGGCTCGTCTCCGCAGGTTTTTCTTGGGGGGGAGAGGGGAGGAGTTTGGGGTGGGGGGAGTTGGGATGGTTACTCCCTTATCTTGACTTAAAGGTGACGTGCGGCCCGATAAGGTATGGTTTTCACGTTCATTTATGGCAACCTCACCACAAATCGATCAAGTTTTTCAATGAGAAGGTGTCCAGTACTTGATGCATGGTTGAATTTCCTGGACAGGATGTCAAACATCGGAATTCTCTGTTTTAAACAGGGTAGGAAAATCAGAGAGTTGTGGTCTTAAGGGTATGAGCGGCCCAGCCCGGCCGCACCTCCCTAATTGAGTGTTTGTGGAGTACTCCCACCCCGGTCGTCTTCATGTGGTACGTGGTTGGCCCGGGCTCCCTTTTTCTACATCCCTTCAGGCCGGTTTCAACGAAGTGCATGTTGGTTGACGATGCTGAAAAACTATCAACAGATAAACCATCCTCGGGTATTCATGACCCCAGAGCCTAATTCACCGTGCCGCTTTTTAGGCTCTGGATTGAAGAATACCGTCCCTGGGTATCCTCTAGGCTATATACCCTGGTTATAAAAATAAACTAGGTTATGCCGCTAGTACCTCAGGCATGCGCACAGCCATATTAGTCATATTACCCGTGGATATGTTTCGTTCTCGTTCGGACTCATCAGGATATTCCAACATTTTTGTCGGTTTCCTGTTGCTTTTCGTTTTCTCATTCCTTATAAGACTTCTTATAAAATCGCTAAATCAACTTGTTCCACATATACAAAAATACGAAAATTCTAAATTCTAAATCGCGAAATACGATAATTCAATAACTGCAAAAAGTCTAAATCGCTAAATTCGTGCATCGTTTAAAAAAAGTAGCCTGTCTGCTTTGTGCTGACTTTGTGACTCCTATAGGTGGTTTTCACGTTACGTCACAGCGGCCATGTTGGTGCACACTTACAAAAAAATATTAATGAACTTCTTTTGTTATGTGGGCCAACATGGCCGTCATGGCCTTTGTCGACTCTTTGTCATTTGAGTCCTACAGGACTGAAGGTCACGTGAATGAAAACCATCTACGTATTACTTAATTTTTAATGTTAATATTTTGTAGAAAATAATTCACTGCTATTTACACCGGTATTCACTTTATGTATCTTGTTAGTGTATGTTAATTTTGAAAATCTTGACTTTATGATTCCACGACTTTTTTCTCGCAAAAGTGAGAACTCTTTTGCAATTATTGGTAATTTGATATTTATCTATTCGGTGCAAATCTTCTCACCTCAATTTTTAAGTTAAGTTTACACGTCAAATGTCGTTCCCGAGACAAAGTAGTCTCGTAAAGCTTTAATGTTCGTCAGATTGCTCAGCAAACAAAAAGGTTGACTTTGAAGATCAAAGAACAAAACCAATTAATTTACAAAAAAGTCATGTATTTTTTAGTGACAAACAAACAATTTTAAGAACTGCTTGATGAACAGATGTTCGCTCGAGTGCACAGTATTTTTAATGACACTGGCGAGTTTAGATCACTGTTGAAATTTACGATTAGACGTTGAGAGTAAATATATATATATATATATATATATATATATATATATATAGTTATTTAGTGTCTTTCAATCGATAGAAAGCGATGGAAATGTCTAAGGGAACACCCACACAAGGTATGTCTGCGAGCAATTTTTGATGACTGATATTTTTTTGAGCCATATTTTTCCGCGAAGCGGCTGAATTTAATTTTCAGTTTATTTTATACTTTACTTCGTGATCTTTACAAAAAGCCCGATATGAATTTTACAGAGGACTCGTATTCTAAGTAGTAGCCGGTACCAATAAAGCAGTCGAATCAGATTATTAGCAAGTTACTTACGTCTAGAGAAGAAAGATATGGCGTAAAAAGTAATCGACAAAACTACGAATTCATTCCGACTCTCTTGTTATACTGTCACTTTATACAGGTTTATTTTCAAATGCATAAAAACTCGAAATAAGTTATTTGTTTTCTTCTTTTGTAAGGGTTTTGACGGTGCATTTTAGTCAGGTGTCGAGGAAAGTGCATCGTCCGAAGCTAAAGGCTGATATTGATAACTCAGTTTACGAGACCTTGGTTGTATTGTGGACATCATAAAACCCGAATCGTTTAACTGTTGTATTGTTTACACTGATTAAAAGAACTTCTTCTCCAGTTTTTGCTGGCCTCGGCATAAAACTATTTTTAACTACAGTGGAATCCCGATTTTTCGAATACTCGATTTTTCGAAACTCCCGATTATTCGAACCAAAACTCGTTTCCCTTGGATTTGATTTCAGCAAGAGAGAAAAATTGGGATTCCACTGTATTATTACTCCATATAGCATAGCGCTGATTGTCAGTTTTAACAATAGGCTCTTAGCCAATGAGAAAAGCCGAGATAGTGAATATCATGAATAAGAACAGAATAACTTTCTTCTCCGAAATAAATTAACCCAGCGCTGTTACGTTGGCCGGTGTTGTTGCTAGGTAACAAGAGGTGACAACAAACAAGAGGAAAATAAGAATTTAAAAATATATATATTCTTTGAGTTCTTCCGTTAAAGTGTATCCAAAAATTGAAGCATCTTTCCTGATTATAGGCGGAGTAAACAAACGGATATACTATAATTAGTTCAGTTAAACCTACGTAGCAGTTGCAAGAGTAATAGTGGATTTCAGACTGTCGAAATTTTTACAGTTTCGTTCAGTGATATAAGGCTATGCAAGATAGGACTTGTAACGATACACAAACATAGGTTTCATTAATTTTGAACTGATCTTTTCAGCAAAGTTAGTCGATGCTTTTAACTATTCAAGCCGAAAGTTAAAATTTACACAAACGCTTCAAGGTGGTCTTTGGACGAAAGTTAAACTAATTTATGTCATTTACCTTTTAAGCCAAAAGGCACTGTTTGATTGTTAAAAATTTTGGCCCATGCCGTTGCATTTTTATGCTTTCCATGCGTGTGTTCGAAGTCGGGACCGATTACTCATCTATAATTTAAAACTTTAATTAAACTTTTGTCTGTGTGCAGCAAGGGTTTACTATTCAAACATTTATATTCAACATTGCGATATCATACGCAACTTTGTAAACAACTACAATATTAATATACATATAGTATAGTTAATATCTTTGTCAGCGAAGCAAAGTAAGTTTAAGCGAAAGTCATGCCACGAAGAGCAGCTCTTCTAAACTCTGCATCTGGAGAACCCACGGACCACGCGCGTTACAAGAAAAAAGGTATCTTATGTAAATATCGATTTTTACCTATTTGAAACAATTCTGTCAAATTTATACGTATGCTTTTCATAAAACCTCTTATTTAGAAAACAAGAATTCGCCATAAATGTTCGGCTGTATTGACTAAACTACTATGAAAGTTACCGCAATTTTTTGGGGTTTTCAAAAAACATTTATTTCAGCGTATAAATTTATAACCATGCCAACCTGAATAATTAACCAGTAAAATGCCTGACGCTGAAGTTAAACAGGTTGATCGAGTAAAACATTCTGTTTTTCCACGTGAACCTTAACAGTGATTGTTAACGTCTCATTTTCAAGGACATTTCTCTTGTTTAGTTACTATATAGGTGTTTCTGTTATCACAAAAGTTACTGATTTTTTAACAAATTGTATTGAGGCTGAAGTTGCATATTACATACATGTCATACATTATGCTAAAACTGACTAAAATTACGCTTGCATTACATTTAACTTCGATAACAATATTCACTACTGACATAAGTTACGCTTACAATACATTACACTAAACCAAAAGTTACTTTTGTTTTCTTTAACTTGCCGAGCTTTACGAGAATTTTGATGTTGAAACAGAATCTATTCGTTAAGACCTTGACAGATTGCTATGAAACCTGTCAAGAAAAACTGTTTACCGACCTCTTTACCCATGTAGTCGACATAATTAAAAATTAATGAAGTGAGCCAGAAAGAAGAAAATACGAACAAACAAAAACAATGTAAAAAAATTGTTTTACTCACAATTTTAATTCAGTTTGCAAGAAGTCGGTTTCTTTACTGTTACAAACATCGACTGAAATTAACGATGTTTTTTCGAACATGACATTTTTCCTTGCTTGATAACTTTATCACTAAATTAATTCACTAAAAATGCTTATTTTCGTTATAAAATACTTATTACCTGTTTTAGATTCAATTTGGTCAATTTAAGATGAGTTGGCAAAAAACTGAGAACTTCTGTTCTTTTCGTCAGCTCACCCTTGCTCACAACCAGCCAGCCATCCGGAAACTAATCGAGCCAGCTGTCCTCCTTGGTCAATGATTCCAAGTTAGCTAGCATTCCGTTTTATTGATCTTACCACTTTTAGAATTTCTCCCATCCAGGTGAAATAACTGAACTGCCCGAGTTTGTCCAAGACGCGGGTTAAAATATTATTGTCATTATTTCTCTCAGCGGGCGGGTTGACAAAAACGTTTTCACCCAGCTAGCTGAGATGTGCATGGAGAACACCTTTTCTGTGGAACTCGAGTGGAACAGTTTCGTTTCGTCCTCTTGTGTTTGTATGAGAATCAGAACGATGTCAAATATCTGAAATATCTATTATCTACAACTCTTCAATCGACGTCAAGCTTAAGACATCCTGCGAAAGTTTTTATAGACCTTTATAGTGGGTAAATTTGGCGTTGATTACTGTGGACTACTGTCGAAGCGTGACTTTGCTTTTGAGTTTTTCATACTTTTTTTCTGTAAACTTTTCAAGCGAAATTTTGAAATTTTACAGAAAATTTATAAAAAACTGACATCGCCATTCTACACGTCTCAAGTTTGACGAATATAATCTTTATCCAGTTTTCTGAATTTGTACTGTATTTGTTATCTGCCGACTATCTGCCAGGCGTTCCATTAGACTCGCTCCAATCTCCTCTCAATTTCTCTTCCAGATCGAAGAGGAAGGAAAGAGAGCGTGTACCTCGGTATGTTCAAGGCTAAAATTCTTGTTTTGGGGCCTTGTGAGGTAAATTTCGTCCTTAAGAAAATAAATATATGTGTGTTATATCATAAATGACGATGCTAGAATTACTTTGTGGCTATAAATCGAGAGAAAATGAGGTTATAATGACCTTATGTTTGTCGGTCGTTCATGCATCGTGTGTTTTTTTTTACACAGAGCGGTAAAACCGTAATTTCAAATTTCCTTTCTGATGCTACTGAAACTTCAGGAGGAGAGTATCATCCTACACAAGGTGTCAGGTAAATTGTAGAGATATTTGAACTGTAGAAATGCAAATTATGATGCAAAAACTACAATATGGCAAGCAGCAGCTGGTTTGAGTTTAATATGTTTATTGTGCAACTTGGTAACCAATTATTTTGCATTTTGCATATATTTATTACTCCTTCTTTGAAAGAGGATTTAACTGGTTAATGTATTTTAGCAAGCTAAACAAAATGGTTGTTTAAAGCTTTTAAATTGCTTATAAAATTTATAACCTTCAGATAATTTATTTAAAGGTTAAAATTATGGTAACTATGTCTACATGTAAGATAAAATAACTTACAATAATTGTCAATAGTTAAACCCTCTATCTGGCATTAATATAAGTCTTAATAAAAATATTAAAAATAAGCAAAATTTACTTACAACCAACCTTATTCCCAGGGTCTCTCATCTTCCCGCCTCCTGGAGCGAGAGAAGAGAGACCCTCTTGTCTGGTCATGTGCGTCTAAAAATCTGAGATGTAACATATAAACAATTCAAGGGAGGGGCAGCAAACTGTGAAATTTGTCCACTGTAGGTGAACATTGCGAATCTAAGCAAATCCAAAATTATCCAGAGGCTTGCGACAAATGTGAAGCGGCATTCATCCGCAGACTTTGAAAACATACCCACATTGACTGGTTTTGAGAGAGCAATTACCGGTAGTCGCTTCAGGATCTGTAAATTAACTGTTGGGGAATTGCCACGGAGCTTGAAGATTATGCTTATTTTCAACTTCTACAGAATGATTTAAATATGGCATTGTTCCGAACTGGGATGAATTGTCGCCACATACTATTTACAGGCAATCTTAAAGCTTCATAATTTCGAGAGGCACATAAAGTCGCTGTCTGTTCTCGGACATATGTACATGTACAGATCAACTGTATAATTTTATAACAGGAAACGAGGTAGAGAAGATAATCATAATTGTTAGCTTTTTCTTCGTGGGTGACTGAGGCATGTTTTGTTCAATATTCACCGGTTCCAGTCATTTGAATGTCTACTCTGAATCGTTTGAATGTCTACTCTGTAACTTTCTGCTGCGAATCCAAGAAAAAATTGAAATAATTAAAGAAACTGCAATCAAAAAGAAATGCTTGCCTACTTTTCCCCAAAAGTGGATAGTTCTTCTGTAATTGTATGTCTGAGTAGTTCGCGTAGTGTCATATTGTAATGCAGTGATGTAAATAATGTATTGTTTCAAATAAAGTTGTTCATTATTTAAAAAATGTCTACTCATGATACAGGTAGTGAATATATCAGGTATATTACGAACTCACAATTGACCATCTATCCATGTGGCTTGATTCAAGCCTGAATTTTTTTCAGGTTGCTTTTTCAACTGCTTAAGTTGAGAGCACACTGCGGGGATCACAAATTTCACTCATGTTTATCTGCAGTTAAAATATATGATTTTCATATATTCACATTCATGTGACATTTTTAGTAGAATTTAAAGTATGCATAGATTTTTTAAATTTCAAATTATGTTATCATTCAATTTAGGGATAATCATGCTTGTGATTTCAAATCATCCCCTCGGCCGATTTAAAATTAGGGACGTCATGAAAACCACGTGAGTGACGGATGCACTCTGTTAAAAGATTGTTATTATTTTTATTATTAGTTAATTTGCCCAATATGTTACTCCCTGAATTGTGCCGCATTCAGTTTGATTGTTATAACTTTTTTATTATTATGTGCCAAAATAAAGCCTTTTACAGTCAAACCGGATGTTCTTTTGCAGGTAACTTTGCAAACTTCCGCTGCAACATTGGTATTTTGATTGACAGTTTGCTTCAAGCAAGTTGGAAGTTACGCGAGCAAGTTGCAACTTTCGCGAGCAAGTTCCCATTTCAAACTTGTTGTCAGTTGCAAATTGCGAATTTTGTGAAAACACGTCCTTCTTCAATTATGGCTCACGTACATCGCAATAATACCACGAAGGAAGGAACGAATGAACAGTTTATACTCCTGACATTGTAGAGTTTGTGGAATACTGCAAGGTATACAAATCAAGTACTTTCAATTCAGAAATCCGTCAACTGACAGCATGAAGTTTAAAATAGGAACTTGCTTGCGAAAGTTGCAACTTGCTCGCACAACTTCCAACTTGCTCGAAGCAAACTGTCAATCAAAATACCCATTTTGCGGCGGAAGTTTGCAAAGTTGCCCGCAAAAGAACATCCGGTTTGACTGTAAAGGACAGTGTCACAGGGATTTTGTTGTGTTTTCATCACAACTGCACTAAATATTAGCTAACTACCATTGCTTAATATACATAAAAGTGATCTGATAACATGAAGACGAAAATAGTTAGTCATTACTTGAAGGAAGTAAAAACCACAGTCAACTTGCAATCCATTTCCGTCCTGGTCATCTGCATTCTGTGCACTCGTTGAATAATTGTTAACAACTATTATTCTATTCAAAAGTGAAACTTAAAATAGTTGACATTGCCCCCTTAAATACTGGTACTATAAAATGATGGATTCAATAAGTTGTTATTAATTTTAATACTTTTATGATTAAATATAATAATTAATTGTCAGTATAAAAAAATAATAATGGATAATAATACAATCATGTAATTTGCAGATAATAATTTATTAGTAATTTGGAATGTTCAGCAGATCAGCTTTTTTAAACTGTTTTCTGTTGTTGTTTTTCGTAACAGAATACTAGAGTTTGAATGTAATGGGATAGAAATTTCACCTGGTAAAACAGCCAATTGTGAGGTAGAGTTATGGGATTGCAGCGGAAACCACAAGTAAGTGTCAACAGCTTTATATTCTTTATAAAATGTCAAATTCTTTAGTTATGCATCACATACTCAGCCTGCACAGTATAATTCTTACCTTCATGGCCATGATTTGGTGTCTGTATAATACAGAGAGTCTGTTATAGCCAGAGTTGTTGTAAGTAAATTTTATTTGCTCAGCTGGGATGCCAACTTGTTAAAACAGGGTGTAAATGTCTCAAGGTGCATGTAAGAGATGACTGTTTTCTTTATCATTTAATTGTTATTAATAGTAATAATTCCTTGTATGAAAAACACAAATCAACCATGCAATGTAGCACAAGCTAAAAACACAAAATAACTCCTCAAAACCACTATTGGATATGTTGTGGTTCAATTTTTCTTTGGTTTAAAAATTTCAAACCAGTTTAATTTTTGTTTTCCTTTGTATGGCTGCGCAACAAAGGAATTTAAATGGTTTCAAACTTTTAATCCAAAAACAAAATTTAAACCACAACAGATGAAGATATACAAACTAAAATGATTCTGAACACACCCTTTATGTTTAATTTTTTTAATAGATTTTCTACCTGTTGGCCAGCTTTCCAAAAGGACACAAATGGAGTATTAATTGTGTACAATGCAGATCAAGCAAACCATGACAAGGAACTGGAAACATGGTATGAAAAGATAATTCTTTAGTTTTCTTTTCAGCAATATAAGTGATTGAGTGTCAGTTGGAAGTTACTGTACTTATTTGAGGGTGCGTGCTTATTCGAGGTGGGCACTTATTCAAGGGTGGGCTCTTATTAGCCTGCGAGCAAGCTCTCGGGTTCGGGGGTTTGGGGGAGCGGAGGGCGAGAGCTTGCAACGATGTCTCAGAAATTTGATTGCCGCCCACAATACTTCCCGTGGCTGCCCGCTGTCCGAGCTGTCAGAATTTGGCCACTCGGCGCAAACCGGAAACGAGTGTTAATGTCAACAAACATGTAACAGTCCAAGTGAAAAATAACTTTTCACGGGAACTTGCCTGCTCGCGCAAGCTCGCAGCAAGTATGGCAAATATAGATCTGTGTAGGGAGAAAACTGAAAGCAGAAGATCCAACTTTGTAAAGCTTTGTTAAAACTTCGCTACGAGGATTCTTAAGGTGTTTCTCTTTTGAATGCGTGTTTATATTTCTGTGAATTGCGAGATGTTTATATTGAAAAGGTTTCAAATTACTTTCGAACATATGCAAATTGTGTGGTGAGCAAAAATAAATAAATCAAATAGTCACTGGCCAAAACACTAGAGCTCTTTTGATAGCTGTTCAAATGGCTGGAAATCTTTCATCTAAACGGATACTAACATTCGCTGTTCGAATGGATGAAGATTTTTTTAAAACGGCTAACAGCAGCCATTCGATAACTTTCTCGGCTGACCCAAACAAAAGCTGAAATTTTGCCAATCTTAATTCTACATTAGATACATCGGCAACAGATGCCGCAGACATTCCAATACTTCTGGCTTCTGCTACCTGGTTGTCGATGATGCATTGTAACGGACAGACAACCAACACTGTTTGATGCTGCCTCCTTTCAATTTGCAGCCACAGCAGCAAACAGTTGAAATATAAAGCTTTTGCCATAGCCCGTTGGCAAAACAGCGAGGACATCGCTGCCTTTAAGAAGTGCTTCAACTGCTCAACGTTGCCCGCGTTTCAATTCCGAAGGAAACTTCACATATTTAGAAAAATTCTCGCACGCTTTATGAATACAATCTCCTCCGCTCTCCGTCATTTTGTTTTGTTCTGATCACGACGCACGAAGATAATGACGTCATTTTCCGCAGGGTTTTTCAGCGCAGACATTCAAACTTCTGAGACATTGTTGCAAGCTCTCGCTCCTTTCCCTCGCTGTCTTCCTAATACATGATCTTATTGCTGTCTTTCGAGAGTTTTGTTTTGCAATACTAGGCATAATATACACATACATGTAGCTCAAGCTTTCTCCTTTACAGAGAAATCTAATTTGGCAGTCTTGTCTTGTTACCATGGCAACCACTGATTGAGTTGTTGAGCTTTTTTTCAAGGCAAGCAAACCTCTCAAAGGCTTTTCTCAGTTTTTACTTGGTAAATGTTCACGATTGTTCACGAAGTCTCATCTGACAAAGCCATAAAAAAATTGGTACATAATTTTTGGCAATTTACTCCCTTTTTGTTTTTTACATTTTATTGGGTTTGTGCATGTACAAAAATTGCTATCTTTTTTGTGATCATGAACCCAAAAAACTACTAATTTGCCACTTTTTAGAAAAATTTACCATGTGGAACGAGCAAAATAAATGTTTTAGTTGCTGTAAAAACCTCCATACTTTAATGACATCATCAAAATAAACAAATGCGCGCTTGCACCATTTTTGTGCCCATGCCTCGACGCGTGCCAAAAAACTGTATGGAGCCATCACGAATGACTTGTACTAAACACTATTAATAGCATTATTACACGTGACTAAAAAGGCTAACTAAAAACATTCCAAATTCTAAAAAAACTGTATGGAGCCATCACAAATGACTTGTACTAAACACTATTAATAGCATTATTACACGTGACTAAAAAGGCTAACTAAAAACATTCCAAATTCTAACAAGATTAATGAAAATATTTTCATAATATATACTCACTGTCAGAATCAGTTGTTTTTAATAAATGATTGAAATTGTTTTGTTTTTAAGGTACACTCAGTTTGTACAAGGACAGAACCTCAAGGATTCTCAGTGTATAGTGTTTGCTCATCATCGGCCTTCAGCTGCTGATTTGACGAGAACACAGCTTCGTAAGATTGCTTTTGTACTATGAATCTCCATAATTTATCTTGAACTGTGGTTCAATAAATAGAGGATATTACATGGCCGCGCGAAGATACGAAATTTCTCTTCGGGTGTTGAAAACTATTTCACGAGTGAGCACAGCTGTTTATTATATAAACACCAATGAAATCAAACCATTTCACTTTAATATTTTTTTGAAGTCCTAAAGTAGAACAATGTGTCAACGGTGATCTTTTCACTTGTGAAGATAACATGTTATTCTCACGTGTGAAGATATGATGTTTACGCGTGAAAGCTCACCTGGTATTTCATTGGTATTTATATAATAAATAAAATGCAATCTTTATTCCCGTTATATGATCTGAAGACAATTTTACCTGCAGCACTTGAAACTCCAGCTCATTGAAATAACCAACATTCCTATGCTATCCCAGGCCTGAGGCACTATATATATATGCACAGTTTATCATAGGGGCATTGATCAAACGTCCTTTATCCAAGCACCATTCCAGAACACCAAGTCTAAAATTAATAGGACCTAATGAAATAGCTGAGTAACTTGCTTGGCAAATTCTTTCAAAATGGCCATGGTAAGAAAGCAGCTAGCAGTAGGTCTGTATCAGAATACAAAGCATAGCTTTGACTTCAGTGCAGCCATGCATCTACTTTTGGTGTGACCATCATAGCAAATTTGCGAAATGCTTTAGAAACCACTTATTTTTATAAAAAAAAAAAGATGATACATTTATATAGCACACTTTCTATGTGAAAGATACGCAAATGCGCTTTATAACACTGTTTGGAGGACTTGGCCAGACTGCTTGCAGTTTACAAGTAATGTCGAAGTGTCAGCATTTCCTTTACCCTGGGTACCAGAGGTATTCTCGTGGTGAGCTTCGTGACTTGTCGACCGAAGGCCGATCAACTAGTGGCGAAGCCGCAAGAAAACAATAGAGACATAACTGACACCGGAAACCGCGCAAGAAAAACCTCTGGCGCCCAGGGTACATTTCCTTTAACAGTTGTATAAATGGGAGACAACTTCAGGTTGTATGACGTTGTATTCTGAAACAGTTCATAGCCAGATCCACTCCCTCACTCTTGTGCCTCAGGTCCACCACATCACTCTATGTCATCTCAGAGAGTCTGTATACAGAGTTCATACAATAAAGTCATACAAAGTGATCAAGGTTTATTCTTTTTTAGGCATTAAGTAATTTCAAGTTATTAATTTTAAAGTTGATAAAATTTGTTAATTATATTTTCCTAACAGCTTCATCACTTTCAAGAGTGACGTGTGTTCAGACAAACCTGGATGAAGAACCAGAAGCTGTCAGGGATGAATTCCACAACTTTCTGGCTAAAGTCATTAGTAACTGGGCTGACAAACGAGATCAGGAAGAACTGAGTATTATGAACACATAATATTAACATCACTGATACAGATTACAGTTTGTGGAATCGATAGAACTGAGAGTATTTTATGGGAAGTGTGGATGTGTTTTTTATTTATGCGATAAGTAGTATCAGAAAACAAACAACTAAGCTTACTGATATTCTAGAGGACTTCATGTAAAGGTTGTACAAAGTACTTTTCATGTCATGACCTGCTTTATATTTTATGTACAGTGTGACTTGTTGAGGTTTTTTCATGAAAATGTTATGGAATAAAACTCCTGTTTTTAGACAGTCAGTCAAGTGGAAAGTGAATGAGAAAGCTTTCATTGGCAACAGATATATCAATGAATTTTCAATGGCGGTGAATTAAGATTTCTACAATATCATTTTTGTTCAATACAATTTCCATGCGTTAATCTCAGTTCCTGTATCCATTGTAGATAACAAATGTGTAATGCTGCCATTTTGAAGTTGGGCAAAAATGTCTGCGAGCAAATTGGTTTTACTGCATATAAAATATAATTTTCAGCGCACCTTCCAGGGAACTTTCCGTATATTTCTGAAATGGGAGCTTTTCCTCTCCACCCCTACCCCCCCCCCCCGCCCCCCAACCCTCCCCTCCTCACCCTTGGTGAAATAAAATCTTTTTCCCAAGTACTGATCTAAAATCAATGTAGTGACTTTACCTTGTAAACTCAATGTTTATTCACCCCTTTACTCTTTGCGTTTGAATTTTCTTCTTTTTGTGTTCGTTCAGCTACAATTTTGCATTTATTGGTCTTAAAAATATTCTCAGTTTATATGTACACAGTACTTGCATAGCTTGTACAGTGTGAAATTTATTGATTGATGATTTCAGGCTACCTTCAGGGTCAGTAAAGGTTTTTGCCAATCGAACAACAACAACAACTTTATTTCAGTATTCCCATTTCTATACATGGTATTACCGAATCAATTACAATAAGGAAATTAAAATTACTTTAATTACAATAAAGAAATCTAAGTAGAATAAAATGTATATTCATGTATTTTTAAAACAATGACGAGTATTACTGACTATGTTTTGCTCTTGTTTTCATTGCTTGTGTGACAAAGCAGCAGTCAACCTGCTAATATATGGGTCAGTATTGTTGAAAAGAAATAAAACCTTCTCATGATAATTCAATTTTTGAAATAATCTATTTTGTTTAATAATTTTCTCAAAAAGGGTATTTCGTGATTCATCACATAACATACAGTGATATAAAAAGTGCATTTCATCTTTAACTGAATTAAGTGTACAGTGAGTGCAAATTCTAAGGTGTTCAGGAGTTTTAGGGATTGTAAATCGTCCCGGCATTTTCAATTCTTAAGGTGTGATTCCCTATCCTAAATTTAGAAGTAATTTGTCTATGTTCAGGATTTTTGATATGGTTAATAAAATCAGAGTATTTCGTTTCATTTTTAAAGACCGGAATAAAATTTAAGTTTTTTATTTGCTTTAATCTGATTGAGTTGGTGAGTTTTTAGACTCGCAAAAATATTCTTTTTTGCATTTGACAAGAAAAAAGACGGGTTGCTTAAGTTTATTGCAGTCTTGTCAATATTGAAGTTTGTACAGAAAGAATTAATTTTATTAATCAAACCTGTTTTATTTTCTTGAGCCATGTTATTAGAAATGATTAAGCAGAGTTTAGCAATGCTGTCATTTGGTTGATTTTCCAGGTGAATCCAAAATTTAAGAATATTCAGTGAAATTTGCAATTTCAAAGGTAATCTTTCAAGTTCATTTCTAGATGCTACATTTGGTGAACGTTTATTCACACCTAAACACATCTTACAAAAATAAATGTGTGTTTTTTCAATCGTGTCTTTTTCCCAGCTGCTGTTAGCATATTCGTCATAAACACCCCATACTTCTGAACAGTATGTTTAAATCGGGAGGAATAAAGTGTCAAAAAGCTTATTATTAATGTTGATTGGTAATCCTAAGAAATCAAGATAACGTCGTGTCGCGAAAATAGACCTTGTTTTTTCTTTTAATTTTTCTTTATGATTAGTGAAACTTCCATTAGCAGAAAAGTTCACACCAAGATAGGTATAATTGTTAGTAATCTCAATAGTTTCAGTATTAATGTGAAATTTATATTTGTCTTTTGTTGATTTTCTACTTTTCTTTTGAAATATGATCACTTTTGTTTTGATTGGATTAATGTTGAGTAACCAGTCCTGACAATATTTTGACAATCTATTAAGACTGTGTTGTAATCCTTCAGCTGAATTAGATATTAAAAGTAAATCATCAGCATAAAGGAGACAATTAAGGTAAGAGCCATCTGGTAGTGGGATAGGATCTAACGAATTTTTATGAAGAATGTAAGGTAATTCATTTAAATAGAGATTAAAAAGTAGCGGAGAGAGAATACAACCTTGTCTAACACCTTTATCGTAGTTAAAAAATTCAGATCGGTTATATCCGTCTTTCACACAACATTTTGACTGCATATTGATGTTGCACAAGGACCCGAATGACCTTGGGCATTTAGATTTGACAGGTCCTGTCTTGGTAGCATATCACATCACCGATAATTAAAACTTCATGGTTGTCAATTCATAATACTTATAAATTGGCTTCTAATTATGTTAACATAGAAGGATATCTTCAGCTAGCTGTGATCATTTTAGGTGTCATCCCTTTCCACTCCTCCTCCCCCTCCTGATGTCATTCAGTTAGAGTCGACAGGTTGCACTGAAGCATTATCCTAAGTACTTGGTGTATCCCTGATCATAATGTATGGTACTTCATGTATCCCTTATTGTAATGTATTTAGATATATTGCAGTGTAATTTAGGGTCGGATTACAGTATCTTGGGTTGAAGCACTAATTTTAGTATTTAGGGTTAAGCACTGATTCCAGTATTTCCAGTGTATCGAAAGGGTTAGTTCTTATAAATGGTCTGTGCTGGCAGCATATTATCTTATATCCCTTAAAAATTACAATTTCCTTCAGCTAGTCCTCGGTGGTACAGAGGATAGTGTACATGGAGCAGATCATACGGCCCGGGTTCGATTCCCTATTCTGCTGTTTTTATCTTCTTTTTCTACTGAAATAAAAACTAAGTCTTTAAATACAAAATAATAAGGGATACACCAAGTACATACCAGCATTATAGGTCAGGAGCTGTATAAAGTACCTAATGCGTTTGATCGCACTGATACCAGCACTGATTTTGTGAGAAATCATATTAATACAAGTTTCCCAATTCAGTTTTTGACCCAGTTACAGATGTAGGAGTGATAGGAGTGTGTTACTAAACAGAGTTACCAAAGTAATGAGAAAACGAGTATATTATAAACTCTTTTTAATACAGCAGTTTTACAACAGACGCAAATGTCAGGTGACTGAAAACAGGTAATGCGCATGCATGGATTTCCTCAAAATGGTCACGGTCTGGGAAATGTACATGCAAATATTTCCTCTCGTTTTTTGTTTGTTTCAAATATATTTACTCGTTGTATCAGCTTTGTAGTAGTCCTTGGACTTCTCGTTTATATTTTTTGCACAGTTTTTCCCCCATTTTCTAAGTACGCGTCTTTTTCTCCCTTCTCCCCCCCCCCCCCCCCCCCCCACCCCTGCTTTTTTTGCAAAGAAATTTTTCGATTCTTAACCATCTTGTGAAATTAATAGGACTTTTGTCAATGATGAAGAATGTTTGGAACTTCTGTGGCATTAGATGTAATCGCCAATTAGTAGGAATTCAGTTTCCATCCGGTCTTGAAAGACCTTTCACCCGTGGATTAGTATAAAATACTAAAAAAAAAATGGCGGGCCATCGTGGTCAAAAGTAGATATCATGATATCACTGCTTGATATCATGATATCGTAATGATATCAAGATATCAAAAATACTTACCTTTAGAATGGTATGTTTAGAATGATATCGAGATATCAATCTCCCCGGAAGATACGATTAGAATATCCTGTCAACTATTAGAATATCACGTCAATCAGTTTCCAAAGCATTTAGCAAATGTTCAAATGTCTGCAGGCATCTTTTGTTCACGCTATATTGACGTTTTTCTTGTTCTGAATTACTCGAAAGTTAGTTGCCCGATATTTTTACAAGAAGATAATGCTTCGCTGTGAAAGTCTTCTTATGATTTTTGTTACAACTGTACTGTTTAGTACTAACATTTTTGCCGCCCCCCGCCCCGGTCAGTTCCATGGAAGAACACAGCCTGGATAGTCTGGATAGTTTTTTCGAAAGAGCTTTTGGTTTGTTTAACGAAACAGTTTGACTACTACAATCTTGGTCATTAGCCTGTGACAGGGGAGGAGGCGGCTGTCACAGGCTATTGGTCATTTCAAATGAAAAACTAATACACCTCCCCCCTGCCCCTCCCAATTCAGTGATGGGAAAATGGCGCGCTTTGGTTTTCGCGCGAATCCATCACTAAATCTGGGGGAGGGGAGGTGTTATTTTTTTTTATTCCGTCCGAGATTTTTGGTGCGGTAGAAAACCAATTAGATGTTGTGGACTACTGTATCACTCGGCTGGAAAATCTTCTATCAAACTGTGTAAACCTTTGTGGGGTCATTGATGGTGAATTATATAAGACCTCATATAACAATGTCATCGATGCAGCACAAACGTATATTTTATTATTGCGTTCACGTGTAGTAAATCTAGTGGAAGAAAGCCGAGATAGCTCAGCGTATAACGTCCCTGTTTGCTGTCCTACGGTTGGAAGACCACGATAGTATGACCAGCTGTTGTTTCTCGTTGCTGCGAATTTTAATACGCGCAGGATTGCAGATTGCCTTGGCGTGAGTCAATCTACAGTCCGATGTAGGTTGCGTGACAACAAAAAATGGCTTTAGATCAAACTTATTCCGCGATTTCTGATGCGATTTGGATAATCTCATTCAATATATTCGATCGCATTTTCCAAGGATAGGGTGTCGACAAATGCGAGCAATGCTCGAGACCGATCGCGGATTGAGGATACAACGCTTCAGAGTGCGGATGGCTATGAGGAGGGTTGATCCCGCTGGTGCCTATATAATTCACCATCAATGACCCCAAAAAGGTTTACACAGTTTGATAGAAGATTTTCCAGCCGAGTGATACAGTAGTCCACAACATCTAATTGGTTTTCTACCGCATCTACAATCTCGGACGGAATAAAAAGAGAAATAACACCTCCCCTCCGCCTTCCCAGATTCAGTGATGGATTCGCGCGAAAACCAAAGCACGCCATTTTCCCATCACTGAACTTGGGGGGGGGGGGGGGGGGGGGGGGGCGGAATGGTGGATTAATTTTTCATTTGAAATGACCAAAATTGTAGTAGTCGAAATGTTTCGTGAACCAAACCAAGAGCTCTTTTGAAAAACTATCCTCCTTGGCTGTGCTCTTTCATATGGAACTGACCGGGGAGGGGGGCGCAAAAATGTTAGTACTAAACAGTACAGTTGTAACAGAAATCATAAGAAGACTTTCACAGCGAAGCATTATCTTCTTGTAAAACTATCGGCCAACTAACTTTCGAGTAATTCAGAACAAGAAAAACGTCAATATAGCGTGAAGAAAAGATGTCTGCAATTCGACACGGCCAGACATTTGAACATTTGCTAAATGCTTTGGAAACTGATTGACGTGGTATTCTAATAGTTGACAGGATATTCTAATCGTATCTCCGGGAGAGATCGATATCTCAATATCATTCTAAACGTACCATTCTAAAGGTTAGTATTTTTGATATCTTGATATCATTACGATATCATGATATCAAGCAGTGATATCATGATATCTACTTCTGACCGCGATGGCCCGCCATAGTGCTTCATTAAATTTCTCGAAAACATTGATTTCAATAACGAGTAGGAACACTTGTGTTGATGCACGTGATCAGTACGTTTACGTGCAATTTGAAAAAAGTTAGTTATAGTATTGCGAGCATCCACCGCCTCCTCAGTGAATTAAGTTTTCACAATGCTCACAGTAGTTAAAAGTCCTTTTAATCAGAATTTTTTCATTCTCACAACGTTCTCTCTTGGTTCCCCGGGGGGGGGGGGGGGGGGTACTCCCCAAAAATTTGGGTGGGGTGTGCGGCACGCTTCTTAAATTCCTTAAACTATTTCAGACCAAAATATGCGATTTTCCCCTACCCTACTTCCGACCTGACTCAAAATCAGACCATACCCTTATATCGATACCCCATTTCAGATGTTAATCAAACCGCATTTCTCAAGGGATGAAAAAACTGATAGCGTCTTCTAAAAGCCATACCCAATTCCAAACCAGAGTGCGCAAATCATACCCTATTTCAGACCAAAACGGCTTGTAAACCGTACCCTTTAGACATACCTTATATAAGGGAGTACCCCCGCCCTTCACAATCAGTTTTCTTACCGGCATTTGAATTCCATGTTTATCTTAGCAATATCCTGTTTGCTTTTGAAATCAAAGTACTTATCACTCATCATTTACTCTCACAACACTCGCACTGACGTAACACTCACATTTCTCGGATTCTTTGAATACAGTTGGTCAAAGACCGTGAAGGGGCTTTAACAAATGGACAGTACACCCCTGCGCCCCAACTAAAATTTAAAAACTCCCCCCTCCGCCCCCTAGTTAACTTGCCTTTGTGCACATTTGGTTATAAAAGCGTAAAACACCCCAATGTCACAGACGCAGAAAAAATAATCCCACTCAAATACTTTCCCAAGAACTCTAGTCTGATTTGAAAAGTTCTCGACAGCTGCATTCCCATAGGTCATGCTTTCCTGAGCAGATAAACAATTCCTAGAAATCCAGGATATATATATATATATATATATTTTTTTTTTAATTAGAAGTTAGAAATGTCAACTGAACACGTCAAAGAACGCTTTGTGATTGGTTTATAATATTATCAGGTGACTAAGATTAGAAGTAAAGTCTGGTCACAAGACACTAAATTGTTCGCTCGTAGGCAAGTTTGTTTTCAGCTTAAAACCTTCGTCGTTTACCGTCGCTTTTCACCATGGATATAAAGACCTTGTTAGATAATCTTCATGACGAAGTATCCTGTTCTGTGTGCATGTGTACGTTCACTGATCCAAAGCAGTTGCCATGCTTGCACAGTTTCTGCCTACACTGCCTGAACGGGATTCAACGAACGAGCGGCATCCATGGCAAAATTACATGCCCCGAGTGCAGGAGAGAGTTCAGAATCTCTGGAAGTGGAAATCCTAGCGAATTTCCCACCAACTTTCGCATTAACAGTTTGCTGGATGTACTGGCAATTAAGCAGTGCAAAACTCTGGGAGTGAAATGTGGCAACTGCGATGAAAATAAGGAACGCAGCTTTTACTGCTTCCAATGCTGTCTTTTTTGGTGCGACGTATGTATCAGTTCGCATAACCGGATCAAAGCCAACAAAGAACACAGGGTGCTGGCGCTGAAAGACTTTCAAAATCAAGATTTTGAGAACATAATAAAGCGACCAGCGTTTTGCCAGAAGAAAAACCACGAAAAGAAAGAGTTGGAGTTCTTTTGCAAGGTGTGTAAAGTCGCCATTTGCAACGCTTGTGCTTTAACAGACCACGAAGGGCACGCTAAGATGATTCTGGAAACGGCCGCAAGTGAGAAGAAACTACAACTGGAGTCTGGGATAAAATCGCTGAAGCAGAAAGCAAACGAAAAAAGAAACGAACTCGACAAAATCGACCAAACCAGCATTGACGTTCAAGTGCAAGTTGCTGACGTAAAAAGCCAAGTGCAGACCAGTGTCGACAAAATGATCGCGATCATCGAAGCGAAAAAACAAGATATTTTTCACGCAGTTGATAATCGAGCGAAAGAATCACTCGAATGCCTCGCACTGAAAAAAGATGAAGTTGAACATCAAGTGAAAACAATTGAATCAGCAATCAAACAAACTGAAACTCTGTTGAAACAAAGCTCCAGCGCTGAAATCCTAGGACTCAGTGAAACAGTTGATACAATCCTTCAGGAACATGACACTCAAACTAACTTTGACACTGAACGCATCCCTCGTTTTACATTTACTGTAAGTGTAAAAATTTTTAACATGTTAAACACTGAGGGAATAGGCAACGTAAAAACTGTTTTTAGCGAAACTAAAACGCAACAATCAAGGGCTGAAAGTAAAGAAAGTAGTAAAACATTTGCTGGGGTTAAAGCAAAAAATGTTCGTGGCAGTCCTTTTGATGTTCAGGTTGAAACCAGGCGGTTCAGACCTGTGCTATCTTTTGGCCAAGAAGGTCAGTCTGTTGGAATGCTTAACTTACCCAGGGGGGTGGCAGTAAATGATCGTGATGATATTGCAGTGACTGAGTTAGGTAACCACAGAGTATCAGTGTTTACTAGTGACGGTACCCACTTAAGATCGTTTGGCAGACAGGGCGGTAATAATGGTGAATTTAACTGCCCTAGAGGGATCGCTTTTGATAGAAATGGTAACATTATAGTGGCGGACTGTGGTAATCATAGAGTGCAATTGTTCAGTGGGAATGGTAAGTTTCTTAGTAAGTTTGGTGAACAAGGTAGTCTTGATCATCAGCTTAAGAATCCTGAAGGTTTATCAATAACCGACAACGGTGATATTATTGTTGCTGATAAAGGTAACAAATTAATCAAGATATTCTCTCCTAGTGGAGAGTGTTTACGTAAATTTGGCGGAGCAGGTTCTTTGGTCGGTCCCTTTCACTGTATCCAACAAGGGCAATATCTTATAGTCTCAGACTGGGGTGATCATTCCATTAAAATGTTTGATCTCGAGGGAAAGTTTATTTTTAAGTTTGGAAAGGAGGGGGATAAGGATGGAGAGTTCAATTTTCCTCGTTACTTGTCGGTTAACAAAGAAGGATTTCTAATGGTCTGTGATAAAAACAATCACAGAGTTCAGGTGTTTGAACTGAGCGGAAAGTTTTTTACAAAGTTTGGAAGTGAGGGTAGTGAGACAGGAGAGTTTAAGTATCCAAAATCTATAGCAAATCTTAGTGATGGAAGGATAGTTGTGTGTGCCTGGGGTAACCACCGAATCCAGATATTTGATCAGATATGATATGTTCTCACCTGTGTTGTAATTAAGATGAAATATCCTTATTATTGATTCAAAAATTATATATTTTGAAAGGAAATGATGTGGTTTTTTTTTGTATCATGCTTGTTCTCATTATACTAGAGGACAATAAGGCCCGGTTCAAACGTCGAACTTCACATGTGCCGAACCTAATGCAAATGAGCAAAATCTATTGTTCTTGCTAATTTGCATTAGGTTCGGCACATGTGAAGTTCGACGTTTGAACTGGGCCTAAGTTGCTTCGCTGATAATTCTTATTAATTTAGGTTCTCTCAGTTTTCACATGTAAGAGAGATGTTTTACTTATATACAGTGTGTTTCAAGGTTTGTAAAACATAGATAGTTGTTAGATTTATTTTTGAATTCTTTTCATTATAATGTTAGGATCGCAGATTGATTATTTTTCAAATTAGTAAAAATTATTTGGGTAATAATAAGTAAGAATTAGACAATGAAGGCTCAAGTGATTGTAAATATTATTTTCTTGATAGTCTCTAGTACAATTTTTTTTATTATAATTGCCAATGAAATAATATTTTGTTAAGGTGGTAAAGTGTGAATAAATGGTAGACTTTTTGTTTGAAACTTTGCTTGATCTTTGAACTTTTTCTCAATCCTGGCAAAAACTGCCTAAATAAACGGAGCGTAGAAAAACATTGCTACAATCTTGGTGAGAAGTGTCGAGAAACTTCTTTTTCCCCACAAATTGTCTTTGTCATCACCTCCCCCTCCCCACCACCAATACGGGCATGGGGAAGGAAATAGAGGGTAGATTTAGCTTCAGTCAAAGAATCCTTATTTTACAGTGAATGATGGTTCGATGCAAGCGCAAAGACATGATCAACTTACTTTCGTCTTCGGGGTTCGCACACTCAGTGAAAACTACGTCAATGCGATAAACTTCCTGACCGTTAATTCACGGCTAGCTTGTTTGAACGAATCGAATCGATTCCTGATCGGCAGTATTCTTCGCTGAGTATTTTAACTGTGTTTAACACATTGGACAGTTCAGACAGTACAAATACTTGAAAATCCGGCCCCCAATAGGAGAAAGAACGAAAACGATTTATTTCTTGAACATAATCCTGGATGGCCCAAAACAGCATTTAATGTATAATGCACGTCTGAGAATTTACACCTGATATTTTTGTTTCCTCTTTCGCCTGCTAACAGGCCACTCTACACTGGCGCTAAGTGCTCTTAGAGAGTTTTCGTACAAATCATGTTTTCGACTGTCGCATGCCTTCCCTCAGCGTCATTGTAAAATCGTACTCAACTCAACTCAACTCGTAGCTGCGATGTGTCGTAGGGTTATTAACGTACGTGTTTTGAAATCCAAGTGATGCGACATTTTCCTTGTCATACGCGACAATCGCAAGGAGGTTTTATTTGCACTAGCGATTTTTGTTTTAGGTCTGTCGCAAACTTGTCACGTGCTATATTGTTGTACCTTCTATAAATCGTGGGCGGCCTTAACACAGCGTTGAAGCATTATTTTGTCGGTTAATCTTCACCGAAAATTCAGTTTTTGACATTTGAAGTTTGGTTTAAATATAATTAGCAGGCGTCTCCTAATCTTTTGCTATTTCCTTTTCCGAGCGAAGCAAAGGAAAAGGACAAGTCTGCGCGCAGACTTCGTTTCGTGCCCCTCTCGCGCGTGTTCTCGAAATCACGCCCTATCCACTGATTTGGTATAATTTATACTGCCAATACGGTTACCGCATATCCCGAAGGACACCAGTGTCGGTGAAGAGTCGTGGATATTTACCGCGCCTCTCCGCAAATATCCACCACTGTAATAGTAGATAGATATTATATCCGGGATCCCACAAAAACACTTGCATGCACTCGTTAATCGTTGCAAATGTGTATCAACAAAAAGCGCGCAGTTTTAAAAGAGTGGGTTCTTTCTTTCTTTCTTTTATACGAGAGCCAATAACTAAAGGAAAGGTCAGTTCTTATTAGAAGGATTTCTTAACGAAAAGTTTGGGTAAATTGTGTGTATTCAAATGAAAGTTAACCCAGCAGTACTTTCCTCTGATGCTGAGTATATTATGATGCACAACTGGTGGTTGTTTCCTTTGTTGTCTGTACAAGATAGAAATCGAACCTCTCCGCGCAAACAAATGCAAATACACTCTGGACTTTTGTACAAAATATATTTATTGAATCTCGCAATTTTTCATTGCGATACAATGTTCAAACGTTTAATGACCTTAATGCAACTAAATGATGCCTTTCTTGTGCAATTTTGCAGGGGCCAGTAGTAAGTTCTCCGCGAAAAACAATATTAGTAATGTGGTAACCCCTTTAGAGCAATTGCAGCTAAACTTTAAATCGCAAAAATTGCTGATTCAGATACCAAACCTTTACCCCACTCCGTTTTAACGACCACCTTGCTAATACGATCAAATATTTGTGGCCCGTCATTTGTCTTTATAATTGTAATAAAATTTGACAAAAAGGGAGACTAACTTACCGACAACATTTTCTTTCTTTCTTGTATAAATGGGAGACCTGCAACTTCAGGCTCTCAGTGGACTGTTGTATTCTGAAACAGTTCATAGCCAGATCCACTCCCTCACTCTTGTGGCTCAGGTTCTGACTTTACGTCATCTCAGGGAGTCTTGAGTGTATACAGATCCACTCCCTCACTCTGTCATCTCAGGGAGTCTGTATAAGGTCAGAGGTCATACAATAAAGTCATATGAAGTGAGGTTTATTCTTTTTTAGGCATTAAGTAATTTCAAGTTATTAATTCATATTCAAATGTAATTTTCCTAACAGCTTCATCACTGTCAAGAGTGACATGTGTTCAGACAAACCTTGATGAAGAACCAGAAGCTGTCAGGGATGAATTCCACAACTTTCTGGCTAAAGTCATTGGCAACTGGACTGACAAACGAGACCAGGAAGAACTGAGTATTATGAACACATAATATTAACATCACTGATACAGATTACAGTTTGTGGAATCGATAGAACTGAGAGTATTTTATGGGAAGTGTGGATGTTCTTTTTTATTTATGTGATAAGTAGTATCAGAAAACAAACAAGTAAGCTTACTGATATTTTAGAGGACTTCAATGATGTAAAGGTTGTACAAAGTACTTTTCATGTCATGACCTGCTTTATATTTTATGTACAGTGTGTCTTGTTGAGGTTTTTTCATGAAAATGTTATGGAATAAAACTCATGTTTTTAGACAGTCGGTCAAGTGGAAAGTGAATGAGAAAGTTTCCATTGGCAACAGATACATCAATGAATTTTAAATGACGGCGAATGAAGATTTCTACAATATTATTTTTATTCACTACAATTTCCATGCGTTAATCTCAGTTTCTGCATCCATTGTAGATAACAAATGTCTAATGCTGCCTTTTTGAAGTTGGCCAAAAATGCCTGCGAGCAAATACTGCACATAAAATAAAATTTTCAGCGTACCTTCTTGGGAACTTTCCGTATTTTTCTGAAATGGGAGCTTCTCCTCTCCACCCCTACCCCGCAACCCTCCCCTCCCCACCCTCCCCTCCCTCCCTCCCCCTCCCCACCCACCTGCCAGAATTGTGTTGTAATTTGTAGGTGTGGCTCAAACTTATTATCCCTGTAAAAAGTACCAATGCTCTGTGGAAAGTATTTCCTTTTCTTATTTTTTTTTCGACCGGTAAAAGGATATCTTCAGCTGTTATCATTTTAGGTGTCTTCCCCTTCCACTCCTCCTCCCCCTCCTGATGTCATTCAGAGCCAGGTTGCACTGAAGCATTATAGTTCAGGAGCTTAGCTCCTGTGTATAAAGTACCTAATGTGTTTGATCACACTGATACCAGCAGTGATTTTGTGAGAAATCATATTAATATGAGTTTTCCAATTCAGTTTTTGACCCAGTGACAGATGTAGGAGTGATAGGAGTGTGTTACTAAACAGAGTTACCAAAGTAATGACAAAGCGAGTATATTATAAACTCTTTTTAATACAGCAATTTTACAACAGACACAAATGTCAGGTGACTGAAAACAGGTAATGCGCATGCATGGCTTTCCTCAGCATGGTTTGTCTCGGAAATGTACATGCAAATATTTCCTCTCGTTTTTTGTTTGTTTCAAATATATTTACTCGTTGTATCAGCTTTGCAGTAGTCCTTGGACTTCTCGTTTATATTTTTTGCACACGGTTTTTTCCCCCGTTTTCTAAGCACGCGTCTTTTTCTCCCTTCTCCCCCCCCCCCCCCCCCCCCCCCCCACCCCACCCCTACTTTTTTTCGATTCTGAGCCATTTTCCTTGCGTTGACTTGTGAAATTAACAGGACTTTTGTCAATGATGAAGAATGTTTGGAACTTCTGTGGCATTAGATGTAATCGCCAATTAGTAGGAATTCAGTTTCCATCCGGTCTTGGAAGACCTTCCACCCGTGGATTAGTATAAAATACCGCGTGCTTCATTAAATTTCTCGAAAACATTGATTTCAATAACGAGTAGGAACACTTGTGTTGATACACGTGATCAGTACGTTTATGTGCAATTTGAAAAAAGTTAGTTATAGTATTGCGAGCATCCACCGCCTCCCCAGTGAATTAAGTTTTCACAATTCTCACAGTAGTTAAAAGTCCTTTTAATCAGAATTTTTTCGATCTCACAACGTTCTCTTCATCTGGCTCCCAGAGGAGATACTCCCCAAAAATTTGGGTGGGGGTGTGCGGCATGCTTCTTAAAACCCTTACCCTATTTCAGACCAAAATATGCGATTTTCCCTACCCTATTTCAGACCTGACCTAAAATTCGATAGCCTATTTCAGACCAGACCCTTATATCGATACCCTATTTCAGATGTTTATCAAGCTGCATTTCTCAAGGGATAAAAAAAGTAGCTTCTTCTAAAAACCATACCCAATTCCAGACCAGAGTGCGCAAATCATACCCTATTTCAGACCAAAAAATTAATGGGCGAAATCTATACCCTATTTCAGACCAAAACGGCATGAAAACCAAACCCTTTAGGGACATACCTATATAGCTTATATAAAGGAGCCCCCCCCCCCCCCCCCGCCCTTCACAATCGGCATTTGAATTCCATGTTTATCTTCTCGTTTGCTTTTTAAATCAAAGTACTTATCACTCATCGTTTACTGTCACAACACTCGCACTGACGTAACACTCACATTTCTCGGATTCTTTGAATACAGTTGGTCAAAGACCGTGAAGGAGCTTCAACAAATGGACAGTACACCCCTGCGCCCCAACTAAAATTTAAAAAATCCCCCCCCCCCCCCCCCCTCCGCCCCCTTGTTAACATGCCTTTGTGCACATTTGGTTATAAAAGCGTAAAACACCCCAATGTCACAGACACAGAAAAAATAATCCCACTCAAATACTTTCCCAAGAACTCTAGTCATTACTAGGCATTACAAAAACAAATTTGAAAAGGCAAAAAATGATATAAAACAAACGTGGTCTATTATTAATGAAATTATCAATAAAAGAAAGGTACATAGAACTTTAACTGATACATTCATCTATGATAATGAAGAGGTAACGGATCAAAATACAGTGGCGAATAAATTTAACGAATATTTCGTAAACGTAGGTCCAAATCTTGCTAGTAAAAAACCTTTGACAACAACATCTTTCAAATCTTTTTTAAACAGAACGCACCATGAAAGTTTCTTTATTGATCCCTTAACAGAAGATGAAGTGGAAAAAGAATTACTTAAGTTAAATCCAAAGAAAAGTACTGGATATGACAACTTCAGTCCAAAAGTAATACGAGAAATTGCATCCTTAATAAAGAGACCTCTCACATCAATTTTTAATAAGTCGTTTTCCACAGGTATTATCCCTGACAAGTTAAAGATTTCAGTCGTTACCCCAATATATAAAAATGAAGATGAATCATTATTTTCAAATTATAGACCGGTAGCTGTACTGCCATCTTTCTCAAAAATATTAGAAAAATTAATGTATAAAAGATTAATTAAATTTATTGAAAAACATCATATCCTATATGATAAACAATATGGATTTCGGAAAAATCATTCAACAGAAATGGCGATAGTCCAGTTAACGACCAAATTAATAGATGCAATTGATAATAATAAATTTACGGCTGGGATATTCCTAGATTTGTCAAAAGCATTTGATACTGTTGACCACTCTATCCTTATCACTAAATTAGAACACTATGGCATACGAGGCATAGCACTTGATTGGTTCAAAAACTATCTTTAGTTAGCAATAGAAGCCAAATGGTAAAATTTAAAAATTACTTGTCAAATAAAGAGACAATAATATGTGGAGTCCCACAAGGTTCGGTTTTAGGACCGCTACTATTTCTAATCTACATTAATGACATTTACAATAGTTCAAAATTGTTATCATTTATCCTTTTTGCAGACGACACTAACATATTTTACTCAGATAAAGATATTAAAACGCTAAATGAAACATTAAATAATGAATTGAAAAAGGTTTACTTATGGTTACAGGCTAATAAACTTTCTTTAAACATAAAGAAAACTCAGGTAATTCTCTTCAAAGGAAGAAGGAAAAAATTGAAAGAAGAAATTAACATTAAAATAAATGATCGAGAAATAAAACAAGTTGAATCCACAAAATTTTTAGGCATTCATATCGACTCAACCTTGACGTGGAAACAACACATCAATTATGTCAGAGATAAAATATCAAAAACGTGTGGAATACTTTGTAAAGCAAGACACTTTATATCCTCAAAGATTCTGAGAACTCTTTATTACACACTAGTTTATCCATACCTTCATTATGGGAATATAATTTGGGGCAATACATATCCAACAAGGTTAGAATCCATAAAAAAATTACAAAAGAAGATAATACGAATCATTACATTTTCAGATTATAGAGCACATACAACCCCACTATTACAACAGTTATCTATTCTACCACTCGATAAAATAAATGATGAAGCGATAGCATTATTTACATTTAATTATCTCAATAGGATGCTTCCTGTGACATTTAAGGATTTTTTTAAACTCAATATGGAAATGCATAGTCATAATACAAGATCCTCATCAAAAATCCATAAAAACTATGCTCGTACGAATTATAAGAAATATTCTATCAAATATAAAGGATGTCAGATTTGGAACAACCTCCCAGCAGAAATTATAAACTCTAGATCATTATATGTATTTAAGAAAAATATCAAAAAATACCTTCACACTCAATCAACTTAATTGATTAGTTAAAATTCATATGAATATTGCAGCCATATGTATTCTTTAAATGTAGTATCACCTTTGTAACAGGGGCTCTCCCCGTAAAGCCCAGAAGGGTTTGTTGAGGGCTCCTGCTCCTTTTGAAGACACTGTAATATATCATCTTTGTAAATAATATTATTGGGGCAAATAAATATTGATTGATTGATAGTCAGATTTGAAAAGTTCTCGACAGCTGCTTTCCCATAGGTCATGCTTTCCTGAGCAGATAAACAATTCCTAGAAATCCAGGATATATATAAATGTCAACTGAACATGTCAAAGAATGCTTTGTGATTGGTTAATAATATTATCAGGTGACTAAGATTAGAAGTAAAGTCTGGTCACAAGACACTAAATTGTTCGCTCGCAGGCAAGTTTGTTTTCAGCTTTAAAAAACCTTCGTCGTTTACCGTCGCTTTTCATCATGGATATAAAGACCTTGTTAGATAATCTTCATGACGAAGTATCCTGTTCTGTGTGCATGTGCACGTTCACTGATCCAAAGCAGTTGCCATGCTTGCACAGTTTCTGTCTACACTGCCTGAACGGGATTCAACGAACGAGCGGCATCCATGGCAAAATTACATGCCCCGAGTGCAGGAGAGAGTTCAGAATCTCTGGAAGTGGAAATCCTAGCGAATTTCCCACCAACTTTCGCATCAACAGTTTGCTGGATGTACTGGCAATAAAGCAGTGCAAAACACTCGGAGTAAAATGTGGAAACTGCGATGAAAATAAGGAACGCAGCTTTTACTGCTTCCAATGTTGTTCTTTTTGGTGTGATTTATGCATCAGTTCGCATAATCGCATCAAAGCTAACAAAGAACACAAGGCGCTGGCGCTGAAAGACTTTCAAGATCAAGACTTTGAGAATATTCTAAAGCGACCAGCGTTTTGCCAGAAGAAGCATCACGAAAAAGAAGAGTTAAAGTTATTTTGCAAGGTGTGTAGAGTCGCCATTTGCAACGTTTGTGCTTTAACAGACCACGAAGGACACGCTAAGGTGATTCTAGAAACGGCGGCGAGTGAGAAGAAATTACAACTGCAGTCTGGGATAAAATCGCTAAAGCAGAAAGCACAAGAAAAGAGAAACGAAGTCGACAAAATCGACCAAAACAGCATTGATGTTCAAGTGCAAGTAGCTGACGTCAAAAGCAAAGTGCAGACGAGTGTTGACAAAATGATCGCGATCATCGAAGCGAAAAAACAAGATATTTTTCACGCAGTTGATAATCAAGCAAAAGAATCACTCGAGTGCCTGGAATTGAAAAAACGTGAAGTTGAACATCAATTGAAAACAATTGAATCAGCGATCAAACAAACTGAAACTCTGTTGAAACAAAGCTCCAGCGCTGAAATCCTAGGACTCAGTGAAACAGTTGATACAATCCTTCAGGAACATGACACTCAAACTAACTTTGACACTGAACGCATCCCTCGTTTTACCTTTACTGTAAGTGTAAAAATTCTTAACATGTTAAACACTGAGGGAATAGGAAACGTAAAAACTGTTTTTAGCGAAACTAAAGCGCAGCAATCAAGGGCTGAAGGTAAAGAAAGTAGTAAAACATTTACTGGGGTTAAAGCAAAAAATGTTCGTGGCAGTCCTTTTGATGTTCAGGTTGAAACCAGGCGGTTCAGACCTGCGCTATCTTTTGGACAAAAAGGTCAGTCTGTTGGAATGCTTAACGATCCCTACATGGCGGCAGTAAATGATCGTAATGAGATTGCAGTGACTGAGTTTGAAAACCACAGGGTATCAGTGTTTAGTAGTGACGGTACCCACTTAAGATCGTTTGGTAGAGAGGGTGGTAATAATGGTGAATTTAACCACCCTACAGGGATCGCTTTTGATAGAAATGGTAACATTATAGTGGCGGACTGTGATAATCATAGAGTGCAATTGTTCAGTGGGAATGGTAAGTTTCTTAGTAAGTTTGGTAAACATGGTAGTCTTGATCACCAGCTTAAGAATCCTGAAGGTTTATCAATAACCGACAACGGTGATATTATTGTTACTGATACAGGTAACAAATTAATCAAGATATTCTCTCCTAGTGGGGAGTGTTTACGTAAATTTGGCGGAGCAGGTTCTTTGGTCACTCCCTATCACTGTATCCAACAAGGGCAATATCTTATAGTCTCAGACTGGCGTGATCATTCCATTAAAATGTTTGATCTTGAGAGAAAGTTTATTTTTAAATTTGGAAAGGAGGGGAACAAAGATGGAGAGTTGAAATTTCCTCATTACTTGTCGGTTAACAAAGAAGGATTTCTAATTGTCTGTGATACACACAATCACAGAGTTCAGGTGTTTGAACTGAGCGGAAAGTTTGTGACAAAGTTTGGAAGTGAAGGTAATAAGACAGGAGAGTTTAATTATCCAATCTCAACAGCAAATCTTAGTGATGGAAGGATAGTTGTGTGTGACAGTGTTAACCACCGAATCCAGATATTTGACCAGATATGATATGTTCTCACCTGTGTTGTAATTAAGGTGAAATATCCTTATTATTGATTCAGAAGGAAATGATGTGGGTTTTTTGTATCATGCTTGTTCTCATTATACCAATAAGTTGCTTCGCTGATAATTTTTATTAATTTAGGTTCTCTCAGTTTTCACATTTAAGAGAGATTTTTTACTTGTATACAGTGTGTTTCAAGGTTTGTAAAACATAGATAGTTGTTAGATTTATTTTTGAATTCTTTTCATTATAATGTTAGGATCGCAGATTGATTATTTTTCAAATTAGTAAAAATTATTTGGGTAATAGTAAGTAAGAATTAGACAATGAAAGCTCAAGTGATTGTAAATATTATTTTCTTGATAGTCTCTGGTACTATTTTTTTATTATAATTGCCGATGAAATAATATTTTGTTAAGGTGGTAAAGTGTGAATAAATGGTAGACTTTTTGTCTGAAACTTTGCTTGATCTTTGAACTTTTTCTCAATCCTGGCAAAAACTGCCTAAATAAACGGAGCGTAGAAAAACATTGCTACAATCTTGGTGAGAAGTGTTGGGAAACAACTTTTTCCCCACAAATTGTCTTTGTCATCACCTCCCCCTCCCCACCACCAATACCAGCATGGGGAAGGAAATAGAGGGTAGATTTAGTTTAAATCAAAGAATCCTTATTTTACAGTGAATGATGGTTCGATGCAAGCGCAAAGACATGATCAACTTACTTTCGTCTTCGGGGTTCGCACAGTGAAAACTTCGTCAATGCGATAAACTTCCTGACCGTTCACGGCTAGCTTGTTTGAACGATTCGATTCCTGATCGGCCGTATTCTTCGCTGAGTATTTTGACTGTGTTTAACACATTGGACAGTTAAGACAGTACAAATGCTTGAAAATCCAGCGTTTGTCAGGGTGGCCCCAATAGGAGAAAGAACGAAAACGATTCATTTCTTGAACATAATCCTGGATGGCCCAAAACAGCATTTAATGTATAATGCACGTCTGAGAATTTACACCTGATATTTTTGTTTCCTCTTTCGCCTGCTAACAGGCCACTCAACACTAGCTCCTAGTGCTTTTAGAGAGTTTTCGTACAACTTATGTTTTCGACTGTCGCATGCCTTCCCGGAGCGTCATAGTAAAATCGTACTCAACTCAACTCAACTCGTAGCTGCGATGTGTCGTAGGGTTATTAACGTACGTGTTTTGAAATCCAAGTGCGACATTTTTCTTGTCATACGCGACAATCGCAAGGAGGTTTGATTTACACTAGCGATTTTTGTTTTAGGTCTGTCGCAAGCTTGTCACGTGCGACATTGTTGTACCTTCTACAAATCGTGGGCGGCCTGAACACAGCGTTGAAGCATTATTTTGTCGGTTAATCGTCACCGAAAATTCAGTTTTTGACATTTGGAGTTTGGTTCAAATAAAATTAGCAGGCGTCTCCTAATCTTTTGCTATTTCCTTTTCCGAGCGAATATAAAAGTGACGGTGGTGATCGTCATATCCTTACCGGGGTTAAAATGAGTTGTTTGGTACTCCAGACTTATCTCAGCCCCCTGGGGGTACTGCAGGGGTTAAAATGCGTTGTTTGGTACCAGTGATGGTGTTTGAATCTAAAACGACCACTGTCGGTGTTATTTTGATAAAATGTAAAATAACACGGCAAACTGATCCGTACGGCCGAGAAAAGATTGACTCAGGGTATTAAGATAGAAAATATGCTGACAGGAACAACGTTTTAGAAAGAATTGGTACCTCCTAGGGGTAAAGAATTGGTACCTCCTAGGGGTAAAGAATTGGTACCTCCTAGAGGTAAATAATTGGTACCTCCTAGGGGTAAAGAATTGGTACCTCCTAGGGGTAAAGAATTGGTACCTCTTAGGGGTAAAGAATTGGTACCTCTTAGGGGTAAAGAATTGGTACCTCCTAGGGGTAAAGAATTGGTACCTCCTAGAGGTAAAGAATTGGTACTCCTATGGGTAAAGAATTGGTACCTCTTAGGGGTAAAGAATTGGTACCTCCTAGGGGTAAAGAATTGGTACCTCTTAGGGGTAATTAATTGGTACCTCCTAGGGGTAAAGAATTTGTACCTCCCAGAGGTAAAGAATTGGTACTCCTATGGGTAAAGAATTGGTACTCCTAGGGGTAAAGAATTGGTACTCCTAGGGGTAAAGAATTGGTACCTCCTATGGGTAAAAATAATTGTGAATCACACCCACAAAAGAGGTTGTTTCCAAAATTTCTAACAAATTATCACCTCTTTTAATTTTATATGGGAGAAACTCCCTTTATTCTTTTATCACCTAAAATTCTTACAGGCCCTAGAGGGAAACTGTTTAGGAAGTTCACATGTACTGTGTTTTTAAAAATGTACATTGATGAATTTGAACAAATTTTAAAAGTATGCCACAAATGAGAAATGTTCATGTAAAAATGACTACAAAGTGAAACAGTTTATAACTCACTATACCTATAAAACATGATCAGTAATTTCAATTTATTATCAAAGGAAACTCCCTTTACCACCTTAAATAACTTAACTGCAAATACTCAAGCACAGCTTGAAACAATATATATATTCTAAACTACCTACCAGCTTAGAATTCATGCAAAACAGCTACCACAACCATTACATCCAAAAATGATTGAATGATGGTTTTATCAAGAAATAATTTTGAGAATCTCATTGCAAAACAGTCCCATTCTCCATCCATGGATGTGTCAAAGCACCCATGATTGGTGCAATGAATCACAGGTGTAATGAGACACTCATGGCTGGATTCTAACCCTTATTACATATTAACCCTTTCACTCCCAAAGTCAAACTTGAGCCATTTCGTTAAAGTCTGTGGATGAAATCATATTGCGTGACCATTCAAATGATAGCTCTTCAGCAGTAATTTCTTATGCTACTGTTTATTTTTCCTTCTCTTACAAAATGAAATTTAAAATTTTTTCTTGAATTTCGATTCTGGCCACCTGACTGACAGTATAAGGGTTAAATGTAGTTTGTCTATTCTTATTATTTAAATTCCTAATTATATCAACAACAAAATTCTTGATTGTGATTTGTCATGGGCAAGCCTATTTCTTATGTAGTGAGAGCGCATTAGCTGTAATTGAAAACACACACGCTGCATGTATATCAATCAGGTGCACTGGTTTTAACTGATAGAAAAATAATTATTATCCCAGACGTTTTGAGCAGAAAAAATTCCACATAGACTTTTTAATCTCAAATTTTGTTATTGCATCTTTAATTAGTTAATAATAAATACCAAAGTCAAATTGTTGGACTTTCAAGTTGTATAATCCAGGGGTTAATTGTGCCCAGCTGATTAGAAATTACTTGCCCACTACTCCCTAAATTGTACTCCAATCAATACAAATACTATTACTTATAGTGACTGTTTGGTTGGTATCACTTTGTGAAACCAAAAGACATATGTAAACCAAGTGGATGGAACATGAACATGCTGAAAATAATCATCTCTGGTATGAATGGCCTGAAAGGAAACAGACTGACAACGGGTCAGCTTTAAAGACTTTAAAGGGAAAGTTTACGACGGTTTTGGTACCGTGATTTTGTGGTAATTTATCACACCACAGAACCATTATTAACAGCACCTGTCAAATTTCCCCCTCTTTGCTGTCAAATTTTTCCGTTTCTAAAGAAAATCATAACTAAGTCCTAGCCGTACCAAATTAAGCCGCTGTTCAGTAGCCAGCTGGCTTGAGGCTTACTTTGCAAATTTTAAATGTATATGTGAACGTAGATAGAAGCACTAAAGAGAAGTCAAAACGTTTTTCGACATCACTAAGTCTTAGTCAGATATGGGAAGGCAAGTGGATTGAACCTTGGCGAGTTGAGGTAAATTTTAACTATGTTGTTACGTCAATTCATGTCTTCTCTGCGTTGTTAAAAGCCACCGAGTATCCTTTTATAAAAGCCAACACGTATGCAACAATTTGCTGACCTTTGCTGATAGTCCGTCTCTCAGAGGAGTAAAACGGGGGACAGGTTTGCATCAGCGAAATCAAGCACTGTGAAAGCTGCAACGGACACCAGCTGGGAAGTGAAGGTACTTATTTGAAGGATTTCTTAACCAGAAGTTTGGGTAAAGTAATAAATTATGGGTATCATCAAATGAAAGTTAATCTAGCAGTACTTTCCTCTGGTGCTGTTTATTATATATGATGTACAATTAAAACAAAACTCAGGGCGATCTTCACCGCGCAAGGGTGAGGTTCGGATAACTCAGGTGTTCCCGGTTATGGTAACCCCGCAGCATCGAGAAGGGTGAAGGTTTATCTCACATCAGTAAGAGCAGAACAGCTTCAGGCCAGGGTCTCCCCTTCACAAGCGGAGCCGTTTTTGCTGAGTGATTTGATCGCGATCTCGGATCTTATCCGGGCGCAGTCGATTGAACGAACCGGGTAGTTGAGTTTCTAAGAAGATCTTCGTTTTAGCTTGGGGTCAAGCCTTCTATAAAGCTATGTTTTTTGCTGGGGACCGAGCGGGTGATTTAGGCAGAATGGAGACCCAAGAAATTCTATATTTCCCACAGAAAGAAGGCCTCCTGTGCAACCATATGTATACGAAAACGCTGCGGGGTGGCTCGAACAATTTATTCGCCTTCATATGGTGTGGAAACAATAATTCGATTGTCCTGTTACGGCGATACAGGCTTTATCTCCATTTGTGACCTATTGACAGTTCACTTGCGGCATATACCGTTTTCGTCCATTAAATTCGTCGGGGGGATTAGGGCCGCCCCGTTTGACTCTTCCGCAGCACAGGCTCGTCTTTCTTTTTATCTTCAGTGCCTGCCTCTTGTTTGAGTTAGTTGGGTAGCGCAACATTACCCTTCATCGACATGGTTTGAGAAGTGGCTCTGCAATTTCGTTGGTGTTAGATGGCACTCTTATGTCTGATATCCTTTCTCATGTGGGCAGGAAGACATCGAAAACAGCGGAACTTTCAATTCAAGTATTGTGTCCGGGAGGACCGAGTGAAGACCTTGCAAATATTTCGTTGGCCTCCTGAGCTTTACCACCGGAGACAAAATAGTTTGACAGGATTCACTACAGCTTTTGGCTCTTACATGTAATGAAAGCTTGTATTTCTGTAAAGTTGTAGATGTATACTTATCCACGTTGGGGATTGGAGAGGAATTAGATTTGGGAGGTGAATTTAGGATTGGGAGTGGTAGGACGCTTACAAAATTCGCGTTAATTTAATGTATCTTAATTAATGTCGATGTAAATTTAATGCACGCTATTTTACAACATTGTTATTTTAAAGCACCTTTATTTCATTACAAAACCTTATTAGTTCATGACTCCTCTATTGGCTCTTCAGAGTCACATTTCACGGAGGCTTTGAAAGATCTTTTGAATTGATAGGGTCTAGTTAGGCTTCAAAACCAAATTTTCGGGTTTAAAAAAAAAATTAGAAACATCCGTGCACTTGTCTTGGAAGGTTTTATTGACAGAAACCAAAACGCAGTTTGGCGTTCAGAAATGTAAAGTGTGAGTTTGCAGAATTATAAAAATCGCAGTAAATAAAGCAAGATGCTTATAGAAAAATTCGCGTTAATTTGATAAACATTTAAACCTAACTTTTGAAAAATTCGCGTTAATTTAGTGTAACGTAAATTTTCTTCGTGTTGTCATCGTGCATTGTTAATTTCCTATAATAAGGTAGATAAACCGTCTATTATGAGCCAATTAGAAGGAATTCAGTTTTTATCCTGTTTAATTGTCACTTCCTTGAGTTAAAAGCTGAAAGAGCAAAGCCAGAGCCAGACGAAAATTCTTACCGAGGCAATATCAGAGAAAACAAAAACACTTGTTTTATTCTGTTATGCATAGCCTTGTACAAGAGAGATCCAATGCTTGTACTACTATTCAAAATTTTATTTTTAGCGAGACAAGTGCCTCAGTTCGCCTCATGCTAGCTACGACCCTGAAGCCCTTCGATTGTTGTTAAAATTTCATAATATTCAAAGTGCCTAAGGTAAAATAATTAAAAGAAATATCTGGAACGTTTTTTTTTTTAAAACTAATTGTCTCTTCGCCTTTCACCCGCGGATTGTATGTAACTAAAATACCTCATTCTTTAGGCCCGGTTTAAACGTTGCATTTTACATGCGCCGAATCTAATACTAATTTAAGTCGAATTTAATTGCCGAGTGCGAGTCACATCTTCATTCCCAGACTCCGCTCTAAGTTTCCCGCTAATATGGCTGACAAAGATAAGTAGCACATTTTGCGTTTGCGGCGTTTATGCCTCTCAAACACCATTCGCGCTAACAGGAAACGACGACTTATAATGCAGATGGCAGTGCACCACCTGCTAGCAAGAAGAAGACGGCTTCTGTATGTTTGTTCTCTTGTTATGCTTTTGCTATCGCAACGAGCTACACTTCGTCCTGCCTTCCAACCCGGTGTTTCCTCGTCTACTTAAAAAACAGAGCATCTCATACACAAAAATGACCGCATGTCAAACATGTATACTTTGTTGAAGAGAAGCACGAACCACACATACTAGTATCCTCGACAGCCGCCATACCCGCGATTCGCGATTCCCGCCAATTTTCTGTGCGCATGTCATGTAGCATAAAACTGTGGAGTTATGGGTAAAAAATAATTAACATAATTTATGAATTCGATTCGGCACATGTAAAATGCGGCGTTTAAATCAACTGTCGAACCTCAGTCGCATATTCGACTGAATCAGTCGAATATTCGACTGAACTCGCATTTAATACAAATCTGCCGAATTAAATTGATTTAAACGTCGCATAATCGGCAATTAGATTAGTATAGGCGCATGTAAAATGCGACGTTTAAACCGGGCCTTAGTGAATTTCTCAGAAAACATCGTTTTCAACATTGACTTTATACAAAAAAATTTGAAGTAATTTCGTAGCTTGTCTTTGTACTCTTAATCAGCGCATTTTGAACCAAGTTTTATAATAGTTACATCTTTTACAAATTAAGCTATGAACGATAAAAAGTCATTTTTTTACAAACATCCATCAGACCTCGAGTGTAATTACGTCAGGCAGTCACTGAGTCAGTCAGGCAAATCACATTTTCAACCAGGGGTGGGTGGGTGGGGGGTACTCTCCTACATACGCTATGTGTTTGTGCCACCTTAGACTGAAGTTGGAAAAAGAAGTTTTTACCGTGATTTTGGTTTGAATAAGTTGAAAATATGAAGGGTTACGTCTGTACGAAAAGTTTGCATTTTTTGTTCCAAGAACGGGAATGGGCATAAAAACCCGGACGTACACCCCGGCGACCCAACTACCCTCCACCCTCCGCTCCCTACTGCAATCTTCAATCATGTATTTATTATGTAAAAAATACATAAAAGGAAACGTCAGAGGTTATCCCTATCCAGGACTTTCCCTACTTAAAATATAAAATAAATTATAATACAATATAAAATTTAGAAATAATTAAGAATTGGCTTAAACAAATTACAAATACTTACTAGACTTTGTGCAATTTAGGTCTAAAAAGATGACTCCACACTATTTCAAAAGCCGCCCCGATGTCAAAGACGCAGAGAAAATAATCTCACGCAAATACATTCCCAAGAACTCTGATTTGAAAAATTCTTGAAGTGAGTTGCTTTTTCAAAGGTCATGCTTTCCTTAACAGACTTAACAGATAAACAATTCCTAGAAATCCAAGGATATTTTTGGCATGTCAAAACATGTCAAAGAACGCTTTGTGATTGGTTAATAATATTATCAGGCGACTAAGTAAGCATGATCACGAGACAAAACTCAATTGTTTGCTTGCACAGCCAAGCTTGTTTTCAGCTTGAAAACCTTCGATCGTCGTTTACCGTCCCTTTTCATCATGGATATAAAGACCTTGTTAGATAATCTTCATGACGAAGTATCCTGTTCTGTGTGCATGTGTACGTTCACTGATCCAAAGCAGTTGCCATGCTTGCACAGTTTCTGCCTACACTGCTTGAACGAGATTCAACGAACAAGCGGCATCCATAGCAAAATTACATGCCCCGAGTGCAGGAGAGAGTTCAGAATCTCTGGAAGTGGAAATCCCAGCGAATTTCCCACCAACTTTCGCATTAATAGTTTGTTAGACGTACTCGCTATTAAAGAGTGCAGTACAGCCAGCGTGAAATGTGGGAACTGTGACAAACGGAGCACCCAGAGCTTGTATTGCTTTCAATGTGCTTCTTTCTGGTGTGTGGAATGTATCTCGGGACATAACATAATCCGAGCTAATAAAGAACACAGGACGCTGGCGCTGAAAGACTTTCAAGATCAAGACATCGAGGCCGTGTTAAGGCGACCAGCGTTTTGCCAGAAGAAAAACCACGAAAAGAAAGAGTTGGAGTTCTTTTGCAAGGTGTGTAAAGTCGCCATTTGCAACGCTTGTGCTTTAACAGACCACGAAGGACACGCTAAGATGATTCTGGAAACGGCGGCAAATGAAAAGAAAATACAACTGGAGTCACGGATAAAATCGCTAAAGCAGAAAGCACAAGAAAAGAGAAACGAAGTCGGAAAAATCGACCAAAACAACATTGAAGTTCAAGTGCAAGTAGCTGACGTAAAAAGCCAAGTGCAGACGAGTGTCGACAAAATGATCGCGATCATCGAAGCGAAAAAACAAGATATTTTTCACGCAGTTGATAATCAAGCGAAAGAATCACTCGAGTGCCTGGAATTGAAAAAACGTGAAGTTGAACATCAAGTGAAAGCAATTGAATCAGCAATCAAACAAACTGAAACTCTGTTGAAACAAAGCTCCAGCGCTGAAATCCTAGGACTCAGTGAAACAGTTGATACAATCCTTCAGGAACATGACACTCAAACTAACTTTGACACTGAACGCATCCCTCGTTTTACCTTTACTGTAAGTGTAAAAATTCTTAACATGTTAAACACTGAGGGAATAGGCAACGTAAAAACTGTTCTTAGCGAAACTAAAGCGCAACAATTAAGGGCTGAAGGTAAAGAAAGTAGTAAAACATTTGCTGGGGTTAAAGCAGAAAATGTTCGTGGCAGTCCTTTTGATGTTCAGTTTCAAACCGGGCGGTTCAGACCTGTGCTATCTTTTGGACAAGAAGGTCAGTCTGTTGGAATGCTTGACCGTCCCTCGGGGGTGGCAGTAAATGATCGTGATGATATTGTAGTGACTGAGTTTGGAAACCACAGGGTATCAGTGTTTAGTAGTGACGGTACCCACTTAAGATCGTTTGGTAGAAAGGGTGGTAATAATGGTGAATTTAACGACCCTAGTGGGATCGCTTTTGATAGAAATGGTAACATTATAGTGGCGGACCATAATAATCATAGAGTGCAATTGTTCAGTGGGAATGGTAAGTTTCTTAGCAAATTTGGTAAACAAGGAAGTCGTGATTACCAGCTTAAGGATCCTGAAGGTTTATCAATAACCGACAACGGTGATATTATTGTTACTGATAAAGGTAACAAATTAATCAAGATATTCTCTCCTAGTGGAGAGTATTTACGTAAATTTGGCGGAGCAGGTTCTTTGGTCAAGCCCTATCACTGTATCCAACAAGGGCAATATCTTATAGTCTCAGACCTGGGTGATTGTTCCATTAAAATGTTTGATCTTGAGGGAAAGTTTATTTTTAAATTTGGAAAGAAGGGGAACAAGGATGGAGAGTTCAATCATCCTTGTTACTTGTCGGTTAACAAAGAAGGATTTTTAATGGTCTGTGATTCAAACAATCACAGAGTTCAGGTGTTTGAACTGAGCGGAAAGTTTGTTACAAAGTTTGGAAGTGAAGGTAGTAAGACAGGAGAGTTTGAGTATCCAACCTCTACAGCAAATCTTAGTGATGGAAGAATAGTTGTGGGTGACTTCGTTAACCACCGAATCCAGATATTTGACCAGATATGATAGTGTTCTCAGCTGTGTTGTAATTAAGATAAAATTTCCTATTCAGTTATTGATTCAGAAATCCTATATTTTGAAAGGAAATGATGTGATTTTTTATTATGATTTTTCTTATTTTACAAGAGGGCAATTATTATAAGTTGCTCCGCTGATAATTCTTATTACTTACTGGCTCTCTCTGTTTTCACTAAAAGAGAGATTTTTTACTTATATACAGTGTGTTTTCAAGGTTTGTGAAACATAGATAGTTGTTAAATTTAAGTTTTAATTCTTTTCATTCTTTTCATTATTTCACTTTTCATTATGTTTGGGTAAAAATAACCAGGGCACCCAACGACGGGTTTTACCCCAAATTCCTAAAACCACCGTTTTAGGCTGTCTAAAGGGCTTTAAAAGCTATATAACTGAATTATAAGCTACCCTAGAAAATTTTTATCTGTTCGGTCCTTCTAGGGGAACTTTGGTCTTTTACCCATTTTCCGAAAACCTCTGGTCGTTTTTTGAGATTCTCATAAAGGTTAGGACTCACCCAATGATGCCTTCTGATAGCCGAAAATTTTAGGGAACCTTTTTATAGGATGATAGATGTGAGAAGGTTATTCGAAAACCCTAGGGATTTTAAATGTGATATCGAATCTTCTAGGGCGACAGAAAACTCTCGCAAAAATTCCAGGTGTGACATAACCTCCTGAAAAATATACACTGCAGTATACCCCGGCATTTTGTGCAGAAACGGGTGGTTATATTATCTGTTTGAAGCTAAGCACCGAAGGAATGCCGGCGGCGTTGATCGCGCCTTGACGTGTTTCGGTACCGGTTCCTCTCCTTGCTATAAATCCAAAGTCGGTATAGAAAATGTTAAGAGCTTGAATTTTTGAAAGAAAATTCTAGGAAACATCGAAGGTAAAGCGCGATTTTAGAAAAACTTACGAGTAGCCATTAAGAAAATCCGAAAATCTCAGATTAAAACGGTCGTTGGGTGCCCCTGAAACAATTAAGAATTAGACAATGAAGGCTCAAGTGATTGTAAATATTATTTTCTTGATAGTCTCTAGTACAATGTTCTTTATTATAATTGCCGATAAAATAATATTTTGTTGAGGATGTACATTAAGGTGGTAAAGTGTGAATAAATGGTAGACTTTTTGTCTGAAACTTTGCTTAATCTTCGATTTTTTTCTCAGTCCTGGCAAAAACTGCCTAAATAAACGAAGCGTACGTAGAAAAACATTGCTACAATCTTGGTCAGAAGTGTTGGAACACTTAATCTTTTTCCCCACAAATTGTCCTTGTCATCACCTCCCCCTTCCTACCCCCAATACGAGGGAGGGAAGGGGAGGAAATGGAACGATAGTTTATTTTTTCGAAAGACTTTGTCATTTCGAAGAGATGGCGGCGAAAGTGTATTTAATGTATAGGGCGCGTCTGAGAAATTGCATCTGATATTTTTAACTCGTGAAAACGCGCATGCATAATGAAAGGATTTTTCAACCGAGACACGCGTTTTGATGCGTATCTTCCTTGAAGTAATTAAATTTATCCTGTTCTAAATCAGTGATCACGGTGGCCGAATGGTGTAGAGCGCAGAATGACAGCCAAAAGGCCGCAATTTCAAGTCTCGCTCGTGCCGTCCTTTTTTTTTCTCTTTCTTTTTTCTTCTTCTTCCGACTGAACATTATGAAGGTGATGTACTGTATTTTTCTTTTTGCGTTTGTCAAAAATCCTTACGTTTAATTAAAAAAAAATTGAACCGTGTCAGTGTGAAAACATAAGCTTACCGCAATATAGCATTTCTTATTCACGGGTTGGCTGTTAGGAGCCTTTGATTGTTTTCTCTTTTGCCTGCTAACAGGCCACTCAACACTGGCTCTTACTGCTCTTAGAGAGTTTTCGTACAACTTATGTTTTCAACTGTCGCATGGCTTCCCTCAGTGTCATTGTAAAATCGTACTCAACTCAACTCAACTCGTAGCTGCGATGTGTCGTAGGGTTATTAACGTACGTGTTTTGAAATCCAAGTGCGACATTTTTCTTGTCGTACGCGACAATCGAAAAGAGGTTTGATATGATTTGGTTTGATTTATGCGATTCTTGTTTTAGCAAGGTCTGTCGCAAGCTTGTCACATGGACATTGTTGTACCTTCTATAAATCGTGGGCGGCCTGAACACAGCGTTGAAGCATTATTTTGTTAGTTGATCGCCACCGAAAATTTGTTTTTTTACATTTGGAGTTCGCTTTAAATAAAATTAGCAGGCGTCGGGTTTATATCAAGCCTATTTCTTTCCTATTTCTTTCGCTAATTCCTTTTCCGCGTGAAGCAAAGGTAATAGAAGTCTGCGCGCAGGCTAGTTCGGCTGGGGCGCAATTTCAAGGACCCTCGCGAGAGGGGCACGCCTCGCTCCTCGCGCGCGCTTTCTCGAAATCACGCTCTATCCACTGATTTGGTATATACTACTAATGCGGTTGCCGTATATCCCTTAGGACATCAGTGTCGGTGAAGAGTGGTGGATATTTACCGCGCCGCTCCGCAAATATCCACCATTGTAATAGTAGGTAGATATTATATTCGGGATCCCACAGAACACTTGCATGCACTGTTTTATCCTTGTATCGATAAAAAGCGTGCAGTTTTAAAGAAAAAAATAGCTTCTTTCTTTTATACGAGAGCCAATAAGAAAACAGATTATTCCCACGCTCCGACACTGCGGCGTGCGTAAAAAAAATCGTAGGATTTTATTAAAGCTAAAGTGTTTGGGAACACTCGTTCGTCAGCAACAATTTACTTATAGTCCGGCTCTTAGTGGAGTAACAAGAAGACATGCTTGCATAAGAAGAGTGAAAGAAAGCCAAAACGAACACCTCCAGGGAAGAGAAGGTACTTATTTCAAGGATTTCTTAATCAAAATTTTGGGTGTATTAATAAATTGTGCACATATTCAAATAAACTTGAATGCGGGCACATTAATGTAGCTTGTAATAGATTCGTGGTCACTCTTTGTGACTAATCATGCCTTCTTTCATGGTTCACCTTTGATCATATGAATTGCTAGGAATGAATGTTTAATAGTTAACAGTACTAGAAATACGTGTCTCGCAGAACCTCGCGAAGCCGGGGAGCATGCACTGCAAAATTTTAACGATATGGGAGGGAGAGATGGAATTTCTGGTTTGACTGGAAAGGTTGGGTTGCTTGCTGGCAATAGTCCCAAAATTTAAAGTTGAGAAATCTTTGTTCTCAGTCTCTTCCATTTAACTTGTACTTTGTGTCCTGTCTTCCTAAAATAAAATAAATGGGAGCTGGTACTGGTCAGTTTTGGGTTTTGAGCTGTGGTTTGCTGCAACTGCTATAGGACTGGGTACCAAATGATCCTCAGGCTGTTCCTCCCCTCCCCCCCCCCCCCCCCCCCCAGCTATCTTCATTAATTTTTGTCAGAAGGAAAAATGGTCTGAAAGTGGATGTATTAAGTATAGTTGTGGACATGGTCCAGGAGAATATGCAGTGGTGTTCTGTTTATTTCGATTGTTTCAATTAAATTCCATTTTTGAAGCTTGTGAGTGCGATCTCCCAAATTAACCTGTTCCCTTTAGATACTGCTATAGTTTTTGTTCTATATACTGGATATCAAATAATTGGTAACCTAATTCTCAATTCGCTTGAATAGTTGAGATCACAGGAGTTTACTGCTGCTGAAAAGTGATGTTGTCCAAAAAATAACAACTCAATAATGAAAGTGGCATGAGATTCTCCCAGCAGTAACAATACTATATTTTGGATACAGGTAATGCGAATTACAAAATTGATTACAAAACATGAATGTCCAACACTTCCAGTCGGTGCCGTCGCCTCTCCTCATCGGTTTCGTTCAGAATTCTTATAGCGGCATTTTGCAAAGGCGTTTGAACCTACTCAAACGGTGTCCCTAGGCTGTTCGAAGTCTTTGTAATCTTTGCTCTCGTTGTCTCTTCGTTGCTCGATCACGCTGAATTTCAAGGCACCGTTCAGCGGAGTTTCGGTGGTTAATTTTTTCGGACAAGAATTTCCAGCCACTTGTTTGAATCCAGCGTTGTTGTGTTTGCTGTTCTTTCTCATTTGCATCAGAAATTGGTTGTGTTTCACCGAGAGTAAACATTTTTTCACAGACTAAACGGCCGCCATGTCAGCGGTCGCGATTTTTGTTGCCAGGCAACTGCAGGACACCATCGCGATATATATAAATATATATATAAAGTCAACCCGAGATTCTATCGCCCTACAGCGATCCACGCGCGATCCCCACGCGCGACAAATTTATAAACCTCGCTACGCTCAGGCCTTCGGCCCTCGCTTCGCGAGGAATTATGTTTTTCACTGAAGTTGAAAGCTGAAAGTAATAGCGCAGAAAGTCTAGCTTCTAACTTTTTGTCACATAGTTTGACTGTGGGTGACATTTGGCAACAAATTGTTGACAGCTTTGATAATGATGGCTCCAGAGGCTCCAGATTACAAGAATGCCGATCGCCGGACATAACCTTCAACATGGATCACGTGAGTGACGTTTCAAAATGCTCCACTGTTTTTGAGGGATTCTTATCCAGTCCTTTTTTACGCGCAGCCAGTTTGAATTCGGAGAAGGCCCTGGAGAAGAATTTAGAGACCTTTAACACCTTATAAGGGCTGGTTCCCACTAACGACGGAAGCGGAATCGGAATCGCAGTAAAGGTGCGATCTAGTGGAACTCAATAGGACGTAAGCGGATAGTAAGCGACGGAAGCGGAATCGGAAGAAAAACGAAACCTTCTGATCCTTCCGATTCCGATTCCGATTCCTTCGAGCTTCCAATTCGGATTGCAATAGAACGTAAGGCTCCGCTTCCCGACTCCAACTCCGCTTCGGATTACGTCACTAGTGGGAACAAACCCTTAAAGGCATGCAGGTGGTATTTGAGAACCAGGCTTAAACTAGACTGAAGTAAATTATCTTCCTTTACTGGCCGCGCAATCCCGGTAAAGATTCTGTGTATCTGTGTAACTTGCAACCTGTCGCTGAGAGAACCTGATTAATGGCACTGAAAGAAAAAAATTAATCTTTTTAATTTTAAGTATGTTAGCTTTTCACAGAAATGAACTGTAACAAGCCGCCGCTATTGACGATGACGATACCACTCCTTGATGGAACTAAAATTAATATAGCTCACTCATACGTTAATATTTAATTCCGCAAATCCTCTAGCTCGTATCAAGGAACCGGAACATGAGAATGCCTTTGTCAAAGTCAGTCCGAAATACGCTTCGCATTATTAAATCTAGCAGGTGATGTATGCATATCAAACAGTCAATCCCTAAGTTACTTTGATTAACCGATTTGTGTATCCACAGAGTTTTGGAACAAATCAACGGCCAGAACCCTGAATCTAAAAACTTGGATGCATGGATCCCTTGTTATTCTGACAGTGGAATAAACATTCTGCCGACACTTTTGCCTTATTAAAGATGCAAATTAAATCTGTGTTCGTTTATAGTAACTAATCGACCGCTTCGATTTTATTTTTATTTTGGTGATACTCGTTGCAAAGAACCATTAACAAGGCAACGCTTTTCTTCCTGATAATTGCAAAATGGATGCAAACATCCCAAACGGTACGAACTATCTTTTGTCTCTTTTTTATTACTGCTAGTTTAGTGAAGAATCGCTTTATATTTTCCGGAGTTGCGCTTTATTTTAGCGATCACGCCTGGGCAAAATTAAGAAAATATATGATGAGCCAAACCTTGGATTGTAATATCCACGGCCGAACAGTGAGACATTTAAACTGGGCTTAATTGGATTAGAGAAAATCATTTCGTTTTTAGTAATCAAGATTTCCAATCAGAGGAAATTCACATGTAATAGATGAGTTTCCATTGAATTTTGAACTCAGAATTATTCACAATGAATATAAAAATACACGAGAACCCCACTTTGTCAAAACAGGCGAATTTGCCGCACAACGCTTAAATTGAATGGGACACAGTGGATATAAAAGATAAAGCATGTAATAAGATGTTGGAGCGAGTAATGTTTCTTAAATTAATTACGGGATTTATATATATATATATATATATATATATATATATATATATATATATATATATATATATATATAGCAATGGGCCCTCAGTTAAAAAGCATCATGTAAATTATGTTCCTGTCTGTCATGTTTTGGTTTGCACGTTCAGGGGGACTGAGACGAGTAACAAGATTTAATGCGCGGCATTTGATCGAGGTGGCTGACAACAGTTTCTAATAATTTCCAGTGCTTACACTTTGATGGATCAATACAACCAATTTTCGATAATCTAAGGTGGATTTGAAGCCCTTCCTGCATTTTTATTTAACTTTGCAAAACGAAGTATCTCAACATACTGATTACAATTCGATAATAAAAAATGGGGTTCGCCGAGCTCGTTTTTTAGTTACAAACACTTAAAGCTCGAATTAAGGGTGTCATAAACAGGTTTTATTGTTTCTATGGTAATTGTTACGTCATGACAATGACCATAACTTGTTTAATAACAATAATAACAATAATAATTTAATAACTTTGTTTGATACCACTATTGTAGCATCAACTGATAAACACTGAGTGGTAGTATTAATCCGTTAAAGTGCATGTACTGGAAATTAAAACAACTACGAAGAAATTTCAATACTCCTTTTTCAAAAAGCAGCTTCCGGCCCCAGTCAGGTTTCTGACGTGGTGTCTAAAGTTATGATGTGCTGGCCTTGTTTTTATGTTTGCTGAACACTAATCCGACCCAAAGCAAAGCAACTCAAAGCAAACATTCGGTTTTTCGACCAATCAGCGACAAAATCAATCGTGACTCTGCTTACGCGCGTTTTTTCCCGCGCTTGGCACCGGTTGCCTGCTTTTGCTTCGAGTTCTGATTGGTTCTTGCATTTTTATCATTTCGTGATACATGATTTGTGACCTTCTATCCTCAGATATACACAGGTTTGCAAAATTCTTTTCACAGTCCCTCTTTTGTCCCAAAAAATGCAATTCGCGGGACTTAGAAATCACAAGCTAAAGTTACGAGAAATGGATAAAGAACATTGATAAATTTAGATAAAGAGACCGCGCATAGCCTTATTTTGTTAACAGTCATAAGGTATATAACTTCGATTTGTCGACACTTTTGTAACCACAGGACGCCCAGCTCATACAGAAGAGCAGCTTCGACGCCGCACAAGCAGCGGTTCACACCCTGCCGGTAAGTTGTGTAAACTGTGCAATCCAGGACGCAGTTGTTCGTAAGCCGCTAACCGGGAAATTAATAGCGGTAATTAAAATAGTTATTACGTACTCATTAAATAACACTACAATTTTCTAATTTATTACTAAATGCCATTTGCATCACGACTACTTCGTCGCCTCCATGCTAGGTACTGCAAATCGTCGTCCGTCCGCTGGCACCCGAGCCAGTCACGAAGATCAGCGACGTCCATCGGAAGGCGCACGAGGTCAAGACGACCAACGACGCTCTTCTTTAGCAAATCGAACAAACGAAGAGCTGCCACGTCCATCAGCAGGCAGCCGAATCAGCTACGAGGAACAACCCGTAAGGCGAAGATCTGAAGGTATGTGATATGCGCATCATTCTCGACCCCCAAAGCTCATGCGCAAAAGAGAAGAGGCTGAGTCGAGAATGCCCGGACCTACCACAATGACAATTTTGTCAAAAACATTTTGCTTTGAAGCCATTAGAATTTAAAATGGTTAACAGCCTTTTTATCATGAAGAAAGCGTGGAACAGAAGAAGTGGTTTGTTTTTTTCTTCCAGCAATTGAATCCAACAGGCGGTTAAGTCGATTAACACAATGGTGTTTTTGAGGGTCTAAAATAGGGTTTCCCAATCCCGCTTCCCACCACTATTTTTTCTTTCATCCCGCCATCCCGCTTGCTTCGAACAAGTCATCCCGATCCCGCTTCCAAAATACTTTTTTTGCATGACAAGTCACAGTTTTTTTCCGGACGAGACGCAATTTCCGCGGGCTAATGCATTACGACCTCGGTGTTTGTTTACGGTAAACAGCAACTGAGTTTAGTTTGGTAAATTTATCCGCTTTTGAGTAAGTTCAAGTGTTGAGGAGCCAAATGAAAGTTATCTTTATCGGAGAACAGCGCATGAACGATGAAGAAGGCCCTCCATCACACCAAACCAAAATTTCAAATTAAGAAAACAAATTTCAACCACGCCTACTATATAGGAGTTACCCTAATCTGATAGAGAAGATTGTATGGAATATGCGGGGTGCGGAGTGCGGAGTGTGAAAAATGAGGAGTAGGGAAAATGACGAGTGTGACAATTGAGAAGTGGGGAAAATATGAAATACGTTTTTTGTAGATAAAAAACATAAAATATAAGGTAAAACTAAACTTTTTTTTTTCTTCGAGGCAACTTTTGCAAGTTTTGAAATTTACAATCTCTATATAAATACTGGAATTTAAATAAATAAATAAATAAATAAATAAATAAATAGGAATTTCAGTGGAATCCATGAGGTGGAATTTCAGTGTTGTTATCTCAAAAGTGTTGGTATTTTCATATATGCCTTCATACCATTACAACTTTTCGAATTTAATTCTGTAGCATTTTGAGTAGATAGAGCACGTTTTGAAGCCGCGTCTTTCGTTACGAAATCTGCGACGACAGTGTTTGCGTAGTATCTTAGGGCAATGTGCATTGCTCAATTACCACTGCTTCAATTAGGGCTGTCTGGAAAATGTTACTAGGAAAAATTTGCAATTTCATGGCAATTTTATATAATACTTGAAAGTGGAATATGGAAATTGTGCGTGTTTGGAAGAATTACTGAAGGTGACTCTCGCTATTAGGGAACTGTTTCCGATCACAAATTAAATAATGATCTCCAAAGTGACTGTTATAACGGGAGACTTACCGGGGCATGGGTGGTTTACAGCGCTGACTTCACTAACATCTATTATCATCCTAACTTCTTGCGTATTCAGCGCAAAAACCCAATGTTAAACGGACTTGTTTTTATTGAACAGTCCATTTACAGAGTGCTGGATTTTCACCAATCTGAAATGCTATAACAGTATGATTTAAATAATATATATAGATAGGCAAAGCCTAACAGCGAAGCACTATGAACAAGCTTAACTAAGGTGAGAATTAAGATTGACGACCGGGCTATTTTTCAATTTTAGCAATTCTCAAAAAACAGTATTTATATCCGACCGTCTGCACAGTACATTTAGACCGTAGAAAGTTCACAAAAACAACTTTTCTCCGTCTAGAACACAGGTACGACTACTTTCCGAATAAAATACAGTTTTTGTTTGCCAAAAATTGCCCGAGAAACTGATTTGGAAATCAAATTTGCAAAAATACACAAACATATTTGCATAAGGCGATGCGAGTGAAGATAGAACTGTACTATAAAATCAAAGTCTTGTTACTCATGCGCGTAGCGGCATGAGTTATAAAATGGGCTCTGTTTTTCTTTTTTTTTAATTATTATTATTTTTTTTGGTGTCACGATTTTGCATGCAAATTTATGCACGCATATTTTAAATTGGCACTTCCGGTTCATAGACTTCCTGTTTAGTGACTTCCGGCTACTCCCACTTCCGGTAAAACAGCGTTACTGAAGTGTCACGACAGCATCTCCTACAACCCTACATACATTACTAATGTGTTCACGTTAGGTATATATAAGACGTAGAACAATCACTGGCTTCATTGTGGTACAGCCTTCATTTACAAAACATTCAATAGTAAAGAACGCAGTTTGCAGGAACGATGACTGAATGAAAGGAGTAACTCTTCTTCATATCGGGCATCTTCTTACCATGTTTAAAATATATCATAAATTTTTCGTACGCATGCGCATAAGTGTAGGCTGCTTGCAGCCTCTTGTTATTATTATTATAATTTTTTTTTTTTGGTGTCACGATTTTGCATGCAAATTTATGCACGCATATTTTAAATTGGCACTTCCGGTTCATAGGCTTCTTGTTTAGTGACTTCCGGCTACTCCCACTTCCGGTAAATAAGCGTTACTGAAGTGTCACGACAGCATCTCCTACAACCCTACTTACATTACTAATGTTCACGTTAGGTATATATAAGACGCAGAACAATCACTGGCTTCATTGTGGTACAGCCTTCATTTACAAAACATTCAATAGTAAAGGACGTGGTTTGCAGGAACGATGACTGAATGAAAGGAGTAACTCTTCTTCATATCGGACATCTTCTTATCATGTTTAAAATATATCATAAAACTTTCGTACGCATGCGCATGAGTATAGGCTGCTTGCAGCCTCTTGTTTTGTTTATAAAATCGCTTTTCAATCTATCTTATGAATGAACAAACACATAAAAATGGACAACACAATCTTCTTTCGAAAAATTTTATAAAAGTAAAACACGTACGATTTACAGCACATCAGGCAAAGCTGTCCTCGATGAAATTCAAGATAACAGCACGACTTAATTTGAGCACGTCTCATAAACATGTCTCCAAAACACAAAGAAAAAGTCAATCAAAAATTGATATCAACATAAATCCCCATCGAAAAATGTGATTTATTTTACCTTTACGTCACTGGACTGCTTGGAAATTCATTAAAACTCCGCTTCTTCGCTTCTGAAATCCGTAATAAAAACAAGGCATCCCCCGCATTGCTCCTGCATTGATAAAAACGTATGAGGGTTCCTCGAAGCAAGATTTTATCCCCGAAAGCTCTTTTTTTTTCCACTAAAGCGGCTTCTGAGTATCCCTTAATTAGTCTCCCTGTCTTGAGTAGCAAACCGCGAAAAAATGCAGGGAAGTAACGACTTTACTGCTCCGCTAAACACTGCGAAAGATCCAACTTTTTCAAAACTTTAAAAAGTGTTTACAGAGCTGGCGACCGTGTAGCCGCGCGTGGCGTCATACACGCATGTTTTGCGACGTCATACGCGCCCGCGAATTTGCCTTGCGCGACCGACTTGACTGCTGACTGACACATGTCACGGAGGCGCGCCCGCGAAACATTCCGCTAGCCATGACCATGAAAATGAGACACAGGTTCTGTGAGTATGGTGCTGCGCAGCCAGGCCTTCGGCCCGGCAGGTGCTCCGCTATAAATATCTGCAGTTAAGAGGATCAGGCTGTTTTCTTTGTATGCATGTATGAAATACCAACTCTTTTGAGATAACAACACTAATTCCGGTATTTATATAGAGATTGAGAAAATTTCACCGAAAACTTGCAAAAGTTGCCTTGAAGAAAAAAATTTTACTTCAGTTTTACCTTATATTTTATGTTCTTCCACAAAATACGTAATCCTCATTTTCCACACTCCGCTCTTTCACACTCCTAGTTTTCCACACCCTTCATTTTCCACACTCCGCGTTTTTCACACACCACACGCCACATATTCCACATAACCGATAGAGAAAACTCTATCAAAAATAAAATTCGAAAAAAGGAAAAATGCGCTTAAACAGGAGGAGAAAACACCAAAAGAAATTCTGCCCTTTGTGACGCAATACTCAGCCATCAGTGCCAAATCTCAAACAAATTTTTATGTCAAAATGGCACATATTGCAGAACCAACCACGGCTATGACAAATCTACAAAGAACCACCCATAAAGATACACTCCTTAGAGGAAAAATCTAAAATGTGTCAAATAAGTTTCACAACGGGATTGTTTGTACGGCCTGTCACCCCTTTCTAAGTCTTGTTTAAACATTTTAATGGGTTCCTTGAGCCAAAATTGCGACACTGTGACAGGTACTTATTCGATTTGGTAAAGATAAGGACCTCTGAAATGATTTCAAAGGAAAGACAGGTTCGAAAAAAAAAACGGTTAAAGAAATCAACTATGTAAAGATCCAGACTTGTCTTCCTTCCCGGAATCGTGAAATATCCGGCGAGTGCATTGTAGTCATCCATCCCGTTTCCCACCCGGAAAAATCAAGAATTCCCACGTCCCGCCATGGAAATGATGAACTTCCCGCTTCCCGCCCACCTCTAACCATCCCGCATCCCGCCTTCAAATTTTCTTACATCCCGCATCCCGGCAGTGAAAAAAGGCTTATCCCGCATTCCGCCAACCCTATGTTAGGCCCTCGTTTTTGAATTCCCCGATTATTTAGTTGATTCCTTTTTCGCTTCCTTCTCCAGCAATAAGAATTTCCTACAGCTTTGAGACACAAATAAATTTAGACGTCACAAGAACGCAAAAAAGAAAAGAATCCGAGAGTTCTTTTTCCGAACTGAAATCGTTCCTCTTTTTTCCAGACCAAGATGATATTACCTAGACTTTGTAATTTTGTTTACATGTGGTTTTCTCAGACAAAAACAAACATTATAGGCGAACCTGTCCGCGCTCGCTGATGAAAACACATGTTTTGTTTCAATTCGACAAAATGATAGCTTTGCAATTCAACAACAAACAGCGGAATTAAGCTAGAAATCGTTGAGCTCTTATTGGCTTTTCACTAAAACAGTTCCAAACAAACACTCTAGACGGACAAATAAAATAAAATGACACGAAAACAAATTGATATCTCCGGCGCCTTGCTCAGCACTAGTAGATCACACAAGACGTTTGATTAAATTAAAATGACTTCCTTTAATCACAAATGTCAAACTCGTGTCGACTCGTGGCACTGGAGCTTGAGAACTCGCATATTTAATATTTATGCAAAGATGCAAAGGATAACGCGTCCCTGTTAGTAAATGTCTCGTTATGTCGGCGAAACCTCCAAAAAATGGTCAAAAACCAAAACATGCTCGGTCACTGCCCGATAAAAGTCGCGATGAAACTAACCTGGAAAGGTCTAAAATGAGAGATATGACGGAAAAACAATCGAGAAATGGACGTAAGTATGAAATAACAATTTCATGAATTAAATGGTCTTTCATGCTGAAATCGTTATTCGTTTTTAAAAGGCTTATTATCATGCCATAGGCGAAGGAAGCTATATATTGTTATTTAAACCTAAAAATTAGAATAACACTTGAAGGAAACCAATTTAAGAAAAAAAAACGCATGTATTTTACAGATAATTCTAATATCTACCTCAAAATTCTGTTATTCACTCGATAAAGATTTATCCACTATTTTAACAACCGAGTTTGGTTTATCAAATTAGTATTATTTTGTTACTAGAATTGTACGATTTCTATTCTTTCATGCGTATAGGTCTATATATGTAAAAGAAAGGAAATATACTGCGGTGAAAATCAAACGACTGAAAGATATTCAAATATGATATCTCTCATCTCAAATTCATGTTATTTTTAAAACAAACTTTTTGGGAATTTCACACAGGCTAGCACCTGTCTCTACTGATCGGTTTTTCATTGTGTGTGCATGTTTTATTCCGCAACCGGTGAAAACTATATCGCTCACTATTTGATAGCTTCCATGGAAATCGAATTATCTGTATTAAACATGCATTTTAATAAAAAGAGCGATGAGTTGAACTAGGTAAATAACGCATTTTAAATTTTAACACAGTAATGGCCCGTGATAGTAAATTAAGAGCTTACTCTTTAAAAACTAGTTCAGTACTAAGAGCTGTTTAAAACTATCGTTCGCTATTTTGTCACAGCTTCATGAAAATCAAAGAATTGAATTTCTTGATAGTCTTTCAAAGCTAGCGGTCATCATCAAGTCCTGTGGATAACGAATTAATTTTTAAAATAGAAAGTAGGCCAATTTGTAACAAAATTTGCATATTAATTTTTAATTCAACAAATGGGTTCTCAAAGCGTTTATATAGTAAAATCGTATTGAATGTTTCTGTATTACGATTGATTATTCAGTCAGGCATCGCTTGGAAATAAAAACACAGTTTTGTGCGAGAACAACGACGGCTGTTAATTTTGATAAAGGGACACTCGCGGATTCGCATGCGCGTACCAGGTTCACTTCCGATTTCAACCACTCTTTCTTCTTTTCTTTATGGCGTACCAAATATCCTTTTCCGTCCTGAGTTTGTTCGTTTTCCACCCTATTAAACCGCCGACGCTTGTTGACGCCATTTTGAAATTGACCCTTCAACTTGAAAAATTCAGGCTGAGCTTTTCAAGTTTCGATTCAAGAAACCGGCGCATGCGCCCTCTAGACAGTGTTCATTTAATGCAGCGAAATCGCCGCTAAATAAACATATTTCAATCAGCGGTAGAATATGTTAACACGTGCGCGCGTTGTCACACATTACTAGAAACCCGTCCCCAGAGCTCAGCGTTTTTATATTTTGTCACACGTTTCTCTTGACCCTTCTGATCTCCAATGTTGTCTGTTTCAAGCTTTTTTGAACTGGACGCAGAATAACACCAGCAACTGCGCATGCCCCTGTGTTTCGGTGGCTCGTCTCCCCGGATTTTTCTTGGGGGGGGGAGGTGGAGTGGGGGAAGGGAGGAGGAGTGGGGGGTGGGGGGAGTTCGGATGGGTACTCCCTTATCTTGACTTAAAGGTGACGTGCGGCCCGATAAGGTATGGTTTTCACGTTCATTTATGGCAACCTCACCACAAATCGGTCGAGTTTTTCAATGAGGTGTCCATGCTAGTGCTTGATGCATGGTTGAATTTACTGGACAGGATCTCAAACATCGGAATTCTCTGTCTTAAACAGGGTAGGAAAATCAGAGTGTTGTGGTCTTAAGGGTATGAAAGGCCCAACCGCACCTCCCTAGTTGAGTGTCTGTGGAGTACTCCCACCCCGGTCGTCTTCATGTGGTACGTGGTTTGCACGGGGACCCTTTTTCTGCATCCCGTCAGGCCGGTTTCAACGGAGTGCATGTTGGTTGACGATGCTGAAAAACTATAACCAGCTATACCATCCTCGGGTATTCATGACCCCAGAGCCAAATTCACCGCGCCGCTTTTTGGGCTCTGGATTCAAGAATACATCTTTGGGTATCCTCTAGGCTATACCCTGGTTATAAAAATAAAGGTTATGCCGCCAGTACCTCAGGCATGCGCACAGCCATATTAGTCATATTACCCGTGGATATGTTTCGTCTTCGTTCGGACTCATCAGGATATTCCAACACTTTTGTCGGTTTCCTGTTGCTTTTCGTTTTCTCATTCCTTATAAGACTTCTTATAAAATCGCTAAATCAACTTGTTCCATATTTACCAAAATACGAAAATTCTAAATTCTAAATCGCGAAATACGATTATTCAATAACTGCAAAAAGTCTAAATCGCTAAATTCGTGCATCGTTTAAAAATAGAAGCCTGGTTTTCACGTTACGTCACGGCGGCCATGTTGGTGCACACTTACAAAAGAATTTTAATGAACTTCTTTTGTTATGTGGGCCAACATGGCCGTCATGGCCTCCCACAGGACTGAAGGTCACGTGAATGAAAACCATCTACGTATTACTTAATTTTTAATGTCAATATTTTGTAGAAAATAATTCACTGCTATTTACACCGGTATCCACTTTATATCTTGTTAGTGTATGTACATTTTGAAAACTTTGACGTTATGACTCCACGACTTTGTTCTCGCCAAAGTGAGAACTAATTTGCAATTATTGGTAATTTGTTATATTTATCTATTCGGTGCAAATCTTCTCACCTCAATTTTTAAGTTAAGTTTACGCGTCAAATGTCGTTCCCGAAACAAAGTAGTCTCGTAAAGCTTTAATGTTCGTCAGATTGCTCAGCAAACAAAAAGGTTGACTTTGAAGATCAACTAAGAACAAAACCAATTAATTTACAAAAAAGTCATGTATTTTTTAGTGACAAACAAACAAATTTAAGAACTGCTTGATGAACAGATGTTCGCTTGAGTGCACAGTATTTTTAATGACACTGGCGAGTTAAGATCACTGTGGAAATTTACGATTAGACGTTGAGAGTAAATATATACATGTAGTTATTTAGTGCCTTTCAATCGATAGAAAGCGATGGAAATGTCTAAGGGAACACCCACACAAGGTAGGTCTGCGAGCAATTTTTGATGATTGATATTTTTTTGAGCCAAATTTCTCCGAGAAGCAGCTGAATTTAATTTTCAGTTTATTTTATACTTTACTTCGTGATGTTTACAAAAACCCCGATATGAATTTTACAGAGGACTCGTCTTCTAAGTAGTAGCCGGTACCAATAAAGCAGTCGAATATTATTAGCAAGTTACTTACGTGTAAAGAAGAAGGATATGGCGTAAAAAGTAATAGATCGACAAAACTACGAATTCTCTCCGACTCTCTTGTTATACTGTTGTCCCTAATCACTTTATACAGGTCTATTTTCAAATGCATAAAAACTCGAAATAAGTTATTTGATTTCTTCTTTTGTAAGGGTTTTGACGGTGCGTTTTAGTCAGGTGTCGAGGAAAGTGAAGCTAAAGGCTGATATTGATAACTCAGTTTACGAGACCTTGGTTGTATTGTGGACATCATATAAAACCCGAATCGTTTAACTGTTGTATTGTTTACACTGATTAAAAGAACTTCTTCTCCAGTTTTTGCTGGCCTCGGCATAAAACTATTTTAACTACAGTGGAATCCCGATTTTTCGAATACTCAATTTTTCGAAACTCCCAATTATCCGAACCAAAACTCGTTTCCTTTGGATTTGATTTCAGCAAGAGAGAAAAATTGGGATTCCACTGTATTATTACTCCATATAGCATAGCGCTGATTGTCAGTTTTAACAATAGGCTCTTAGCCAATGAGAAAAGCTGAGATAGTGAATATCATGAATAAAAACAGAAATAACTTTCTTCTCCGAAATAAATTAACCCAGCGCTGTTACGTTGGCCGGTGTTGTTGCTAGGTAACAAGAGGTGACAACAAACAAGAGGAAAATAAGAATTTAAAAATATATATATTCTTTGAGTTCTTCCATTAAAGTATATCCAAAAATTGCAGCATCTTTCCTGATTATAGGCGAAGTAAACAAACGGATATACTATAATTAGTTCAGTTAAACCTACGTAGCAGTTGCAAGAGTAATAATAGTGGATTTCAGGCTGTCGACATTTTTACAGTTTCGTTCAATAATATAAGCATATAAGGCTATGCAAGATAGGGCTTGTAACGATACACAAACATAGGTTTTGCTAATTTTGAACTGATAGATCTTTTCAGCAAAGTTAGACGATGCTTTTAACTATTCAACTGAGCTGAAAGTGAAAATTTACACAAAAGCTTCAAGGTGGTCTTTGGACCAAAGTTAAACTAATTTATGCTGTTTATGTCATTTACCTTTTAAGCCTGAAGGCACTG